>VZTY01004267.1:13848-48274 GCA_013400935.1 Turnix velox
CCTCTATTCGGCTCTGGTGAGACCCCACCTGGAGCATTGTGTCCAGTTCTGGAATCTGCTGTTGGAGCAGGTCCAGAGGAGGTCCACGAAGATGATCAAAGGGCTGGAACAACTGCCTTATGAAGACAGGCTGAAGGAGTTGGGTTTGTTCAGCTTGGTGAAGAGAAGGCTCAGGGGGGATCTTATCAATACCTGAAGGGGATCTACAGAAAGGCAGGGGTAGAAATTTTTAATAGGATATGTGATAGAAGGACTAGAAACAATGGATGTAAATTGGAAGAGGGTAGATTCAGGCTAGATATAAGAAGGAAATTCTTTACAGTGAGGGTGGTGAAACACTGGAACAGGTTGCCTAGAGAGGTTGTGGATGCCCCCTCTCTGGAGGGGTTCAAGACTAGGCTGGACACTGGGCAGCCTGATCTAGTGGGAGGTGTCCCTGCCTATGGCAGGGGTGTTGGAACTTGATGATCTTTAAGGTCCCTTCCAACCCGAACTATGGAGATTTTGGTACAGGTATAATGTATGGTCATCTTGCTGGCAGGTAATACAGCAGAGGACAATGAGTTATTTTATCCTGAGGATATGTAAAAATATCTCTCTTCCTTCTTTATGAACTTATCATCAGTGAAATGAATCAAACTAATGAGTCTGTGCTGAGAAGTCATTGAGAAAACAGCATTACATTATAAACCTCAGTAATTTTTGCTGGTGGAATCCAATCTGCCAATATGCTATATTTTTAAAACTTCCATTACATTATGAAGTAGTGTAGGAAATTCAGAATATTAGATTTCTAGATTTATGAAAAGAAAGTTATGGGCCGGATCACACGTGTAGCATGAGAAGATAAATGATATTTTTTCAGGCATTCTGCCAGTGTGTTTGTTAATTTCTTGAACATCAATGTTCTTGGGAAGGCAGAGAGAGCTGATACACAACTTCTCCAAATACATTTCTTATAATAGCTATAGCAGATTTGGTAGGAACTAAAAGATCTCATGAAGTTCCCTTATCCTGATTTAAACCTAGGTGCTTAGAGGAATTGCTGGCTGGCTGGCTCTCAGTCAGAGCCTGTAACTTCTGAACAACTGGTCTGTTTCACATAGGAAGACGTTCCTCTGAAATGTGTTAAGTTCCTGAAAAATGTGAAAATTCACAGCTGAGTGAAAGAGAGAAATGGAAATTAGTGCCAGAGTGCAGGTGAAATTCCTACTTAGGCTACAGTTGAGTACTTTTGCAGTGATTTGACTTTGGCTGCTTGGGCTGGAAAGGGGTCTTAAAACCCCAAGAGGTAGCCACAGATCAGAAAGAGGAGTGCTGGTGGAGTCAGGGGATTTGAAAGGGGTTGCTGTGTCTTCAAATGGTAATTTTAAAGAGCAGCACAGAGAGATCATGACCTGAGAGACAGTGAGGCCAGAGATGCTGAGAACGTCCTTTGAAGTAAGCAAGTATCTCAGAGTCTCAAGATTAGGAGCTCTATCTCTAAAACTTGTCCCTGGCGGGAAAAGCACCTGGAAGGTGCCTACAGAAAGATAGTGTGAACCTGAATACTTTGAAACAAGCACTACAGAAGTGCTCAGATGTGAGGAGACCTTAGAGAATAAGAAAGGAATTCTCTTGCTCCTTGGCTACAGGTTTCAGTGCTCACTGTCTGCATGGGACACTCACATTCCATGTACACCCTATTCCTCACGTTCATGAGGGAGCCAAGGCTTCTCAGATCTGTTCTAAAACTTTTCAGACTACACTGTTGAAGCTGTCTGACTTGGCACAGGAAAAATGCTACTGACAGCAGCAAGGAGTAAAGCCAAGTGTCCTTCTGGAAAGAGATTTCAGCATTCAACCATTCAGACTTCTTCCTAGTGCAGGGAATATTTAAAGGTTCCTGCTAAGCAGAAGTCCAACATCGACAGGAAATTTTGGGATATCTTGTTCCTCAGTAGGTAAGTGCACTCCTGACAGGAGAGAACATGAGACTGGTTTCATCTCAGATGAGTAACCTCTGTTACCTTTTTTTCCTCTGTTTTTTATAAATGAGGTGTTTGTTAGATAACTTTTTTAGTATCTCAGGATGTGAGTAGAGAATGCTACCTGTGTGAATCCTATTGCACAGGTGTGGGGTAAGGATTGAGTATCTCTCAAGCTGCTGGGGGAAAAGATGTTCTTCTTGCTGTGGTGAGGTCCTGCTCCAGGAAACCTGAGAAAGGCTGGTGCCTCCTGGTCATAATGTCCCTTGGGTGCATGTACCTGGAGAGGCAATGGATGCCTTCACTCCTTGGCAAGCGGTGCCTGTTATAAGTGATGAATGGTTGTGGATGGGGTTTATATTTCTTAAAAGATATAGTTTAAAATATTTAATATTTATTAGGAAGAAAATATTTTTAAGGATGTACTTCAGCAAAACATCTATGTTTTTATTCAAGACTGGGAGTGATCTCTGATGGCTGAACCCACATAAAACCATATCACATATAGCGAGGAACAAATACTTTAAATGAGCACACAGTCACATGGACCACATCAAGTTTCATATCAATTTATTATGGGAGCAAATAGATTGAAAGGAAGTGGGATGCTGTTTCATCATTCGTTCCTCCTTTTTGTTTTAAAATAACTCAGGAAAGAGGACCGGATATCTTGTCTTTACCAAGGCAACCATTTTTATAAAACCCTATTTTAGTGTTTCAGCAATTTTTATTACAACACTAAAATGGCTTTATATTTTCTGCTATTAATCAGCTCCCAGCCTGAGGTACCATCTGCTGAGAAATGCTGAATGTCTCTGTACTCAAAATTATTTTTATAAAGAAAAAAAATCATTATGTTTGTAGGCCTGTATGTGAGAATATGTGTGGAAAACTGCATGAGAAAGAGATATGATGTTGTATGCCTGTAGGAAGTAATTGATGGTAAATACCCCATTATGAACTCTAGAATTTACTGGAACAGTCTGAACTGTAAAATATATAAACACAGAATAATATATTTGAAATTTGATGGATTTTTATATCCTTTGATAAATATCACTTAAGTACTTTAAGAAACAATGAACAACTTGTAAAGACAGGAAAAATATTAGGAAGTACAATATTGGTAAATGCTAATCAGTCTGTCTACAAATTATATTTGTTAATGAATTAATTATATTAAATAATTAAAATAATAAATGAGATTTCAAGTCAGATAAATGGATCTTTCTCAGCAAAGGCACAACTTCCTGTGTTCTTTGAGGAATTTTTCCATGTTTTCTCGCTGTTTTAAAATTTCAAAGTTCTTAAGTTTGATTTTTTACAATATTGTTTGACAACGTTTATGATACCACAAACGTTCAAAATTGACTTAAAATTTTTTAAAAAAATTTCAGCAGACCCTAACACATCTATCCATCTGGCCCAGTGAGGGATCTGAAGTTGTACAGTGTTGTGCAGAGATATGATTGCTCATAGAGCCTGAGGATCTATTCACACAAAGAGTCAGTGAAGACAGAACAAGATTATCACAGCTTTTATTTCATCATTTTATTTCATAGCACCTGGAAAATCCTTTGGTTTAAAATTTTCAGTTTCGATGATTAAACTTGTAAAAAAGTAGAATTATAAAAAAGAACTTACTGAGCATGCACAACTTTAATGAATTCTCAGAAATTTCTTTTTGCTTATCTGTTTTGATCGTGCTGATTAAGTTAATCTGCTCCACTAATAACAAGGTAAATAAAAAGCTTCAATACTTTTATTATTGTTTTCCTTGTAAGTGTATCTATGTACCTGTGCAACATATCTTTCTGATTTTAATTAATTTGTGTTCTAGGTACTACTAAAAGTTAACAGAAATAAATATTTTAAATGTACATATACAGAAAAATGTGTCAGTGCCTATAATGTCTTAGTATGGAAAATTAGATCACAGAATCATAGAATGTCAGGGATTATTAGCCAGGGATGTTTTTCATCATAGGCTAGCTATTGGTTTTACATCAGAACACCAGAGACACCCGACAGTTTATTCTTAACAGTGTCCTTACAATAATGAAAATCAAATGAATTCATATGAAAACATAAAATAAAATGAAATTTCTTTCATATGAATCAGAATCTAAGCCTGTATTTTATATTTTCATGTAGTGTTACCTTATTCTTGCAGATTTGTTCTCGTTTACAAGGCAGCACTGACCAGTAGTTAACAAATGGCTCAAAAGGGATAGAAGTTATTGCTACAAAAGCCAGCTGAGCTAGTTCAGCAGTTCTTATTGTAATGTATTTGTAAAACACAATTTCCTCATTCCCTGATAAACAGGACTGTTGTAAAGTAGTTTGTTTTGATTAAGCGCAGTTGTAGGTTTTTATATATCACCCTTCAGTGGATTGGAAGTGTTCTGTTACTCGTGGGATCTGAAATGTCTTTCAGAATTTTCAGAGTTTCTGAAAATTGCAGTTGAATTTACCATCTTCATTGCAAAGCGAAAAGATTTTAATCAAAGCTTAGATTCAACTTCTTTTGGTGGTATTTGCTCTCCAGTGATGTAAGCTTAAGATGTAATTTTTAATTCCTTTGGGATCTAATTAATTCCCATTTTCTTTCCTCAGGAAGAGCTAAGTGCTGCTCCCCTCTTGAACTGGGCCAGATATAGGGAGGTACACAGCTGGATGAGACTGAAATCACTTGCCAATGCTTAAGAAAGGCATTTAGGTAGGGCTGCTTAGAAGAGAAAGGGACATCATAAAGGGCAGAGACACATTTCAGAGGGGATCAGCATCACAGCCATGACATAGGAAACATATCTGCAGCTTCCCATTCTTCTGCAGCCTCCTTGAAACAATTGCTCTGTTCAAAATTAAATATGTGCTGGTTCACGCCTCCCACTATTTGCCCAAATTTAAAATCAGATTACATTTTTCTATCTCCAGATATAGTATGTGTTTACCAGCTGCACTCTTTGAGAAAGGTGAAAGTCCAAAATTGGTACAGCTCTTTTTCCACAGCAGTGAGGAACTCTTGTTTTTAGTGAGACATTGTTCACTTCCATGGATAAATATGATAAAGCTCTTTCTTTTCAAAATAGGATCCTTAATACTGTGTATCAGAACCAGCTTGCCTTGAAATGCATTAGTGTAATCTGCATAATGTTTAATCTAACCTTATTCACACATCATCTTTCTTTTCTTTTTTTTTCCTTTCAAAAGAATCAACAGCATGGTGCCTACATTTTTTTTTTTGATTTTGTGGTTTTGGGACTCAACTGCTTAATTGTCCCTGATTGTATGATGAGCTATTCAGAAAATAAAAAGCAAGTTGGGAAAAATAGCTCAAAAAGTGTAAAAATAGCCTTGTAGTTAATTATGTTAAAAATGCCAAACACTGGACAGCATTTCATTAACATCTTAATGAGGGGAAACAACCCTCATATGTCTTGAAACAAAAAAAATTCTTAGCAAAAAATTCCAACTTAGTTTGTAAATTTTGCACCCTGGATTATTTATCCTCATTAAAATCCTACTAACAGGATACCTAAGAATTGCAAAGTATGAACAAAATAGTAATGCTTCTATCCTGGCTATACTGGTGTCCAGGAGGAAGATTAATTAGACTGAAGGACCTAATATCAATAGGACTCAATAAAGCAATAGATCTATTAATGAAGGGTACAGAGACCAGACAGCTATGATTTGCAGGGTTATTTGTCCCAAATGACATAAATTGGTCCCAGCCTGCATTTATTTTCTTAATATAGTGTCTTCTTGTTGCTGTGATGAGCTCACGTCCTGGGCCAGGAAGAAGGATGGGTCCCAGAGCAGATTCCTCCTTTGATCATGGAGGGTCAGTAAGACATGCTCTTGGCAGTGATGATAGGAAAATACCTCCTGGGGTCTTGCAGGGTCTGACAGCAGGATAAGAAAAGCAGTATAGCTCCACTGCTCTAGGAAATGGCAATACCTCCACTGACGGTGTAACAAGATCATAAAAATACCTTTATCCAGATATCGTCACGCCAGCATATTAGTTTTATATTTCATACTCTCTCAAAAGGCTAACATTCCTCCTAGTTCATCACACAGTATTTAAATTCTTCTACCACACTGTCTTATATAGCAAATAAAAAGATTTTTGAAGATCAAATGAGTAAATCAGAAGAAGTTCAGCTTGAAAAAGCTTATTATTGATGAGTTCCAATTTGCCTCACTTCTCTGTAACATAATTTATTACTCCATTTTCTTCTGTTTCTTTATGTCTACCTTAAGCCTTCTTATCCAACTAGTGGGAGCAGCTATGGACTATACAAGAATATGTGAGACTTAAGCAATAATTGTCATAAAATTTCAAAGTATTCAAATGTCCTGTCTTCAAACAAATTTTAAAATAAGAGTCAATGTGAGGGGAGAAGATGCAGGATATTTTTGACCCTGAAGAGGTAAAATACAGGTTTGTTCCTCTTTATATTAGCATGGTCGATAACATATTTCCAGTATTATTTTTTATGTTAATTGGAAAATTCAAGGACTGGATTAGAGGAGAACTGCAGGATTTTGATGACAAATTTAATACAAGTGCTGTTTAACTTGGTCTGAAAAGCTCTTAAAATGTGTTGCAAGTTCTTTTCTCAGTTTATGCTGATAATACAGAGCACACTTTAAGATAGCTGCAAGGTCATCACAGGTTTTGTGGCCTCCCTAGATAAATTCTGTGCACTAAAAATAGCTTCCATATTGACCAGTATAGGCTCACTTTAGCTAACTAGAAATTCCAAACTTATGGCGCAAAAAGAAAACCTACTAGACTATCTTCAGTCTTTCACCAATATAATCTGTCTAAAGAATGTTCCTCTGAGTTTTGGTCTGTAGCTGCCCCTTTCATACTTCATATAAAAAGAAAAACCTTCCAGAGCATATTGATTTATGAACACCTAAGAGGGAATAATTTTTTTCCTGAATGGTAATCTTTAATCCTTTAGGAAGATAAATGATCTGGAAGCAGTTTAAAGCATGTCCCTGAGCAAGACTGACTGAAGAGAACTGTACTTCACCCTAAAGCTTAGATATGCCTTCAGATACCAGTAGCTTTCTCTAATGTCATAACTGCAAAATTTAATGTTGTGGCTACACAAATTCATCTGATAAGCCTTTCATCAACACTTTCACAGCTTGAAAAGTATGCTGCCCTGACAGAGATTTCTGGTCCCTCAGGTCTTATTTGACTTCCATATCACAAGTTGGACATCATAGTAGCTGAGTCTACAGATTTTTCTTTTATGATTTAACACATAATAAGTTATCATTTTCAGCGTACAAGGCAGAAAAACAGGTGAAAACAAGGCATTTGGCTTTGCTACAATAAAACTGGAATAAAGCAACCAAGAAAAAGGAATAGTTGGAGTGCACATATTTTACATACATTTTTTTACCTTTAATATGATCTTACACTCCTTACACCAAGGTAACTCAGCCTTGTTATGTGGATGGTTTTAGTTTCTCTTCTTCAAATGAGTGCCTGCATACAGGTTATCTATGTGAAAGATTCCACTACTAGAAGAGCAAAAAAACTCAAAATCAGACCATCCCACAGTTTTCCAATAGAACAACTTAGACCTGCTGCTTACAATGCTGAACAGCTTCACACTGTGAGATGCTGTGACTGGGATATTTTGCTGTGTGTTCTATGTCAGGATCAGGTGCTGAGACATGCTGATGGAGCACAGATGTGCTCTACACTTACCATGATTATTGATTTTCAAAAGAAAATAAGCCTCAAACCTATTTGTCAAATGGTCTATTTAGCCCAAGCAAAAACTCCTGCTGCTGATCCATATTTTTTTAATGCTCTGAACTCCTAAAAAAATGCAGTGATATTGTGATTGAGTTTCTGATATACTAAGTTTACATCCTGTAGCCGAACCTCCTTTGGAAAGCTTTTGTAGGACTACATTCCAAATGATAGATCTTATAAAGGAGACAGCTGTGACTGTACACTGCCAGCCTCTAAAAATCATCAGTTAACGCATCACTGTGTGCAAGATGCTACAATTATTCTCTGCATTATGTAACTCAAAATGGAACCTTCTAGTTTTGACCAGTGTAGCCATTCTTTTTCTATAAAAAGCACCCTAAAAATACATCATGCATAATACTCATCCATTAGTGTCCCATAATTAACATTTTGCTCTATCTACATATCTTTACAAGTACTTTTCTTTTCCCTCCAGCTATTACAGCACCCTGCTGAGACAATTATAGCTACCATTTAGGCAAGCAAGGTTTCATGACTTTAATTTTCCAGTCAAATTACATGATGGTAAATTGCAGTGCATAGAAATACTTTTTGAAATATATAAAGGGTGACAGACTTTATATTTTGATGAAATGAGCCGTATATATTTCCAAATAAAAGGCTTGTTTTGTGATCCAGCCTATCACTCAGTTTAACTGCTTATATATGTTTCCAGTATTTTAAATGATACTATGTATAGCTATAGTCAAACCTTAAGATGCAGAAGTTCAACAGGTAAATATCATAATGAATTCAGAATGCCAGTCACAGACATTTGTAATCTCCAGCAGCAAGTTTCCAGCCTGCCAAAAGCTTTTGCTTTAGAATTTCAAAGCTTTATCTATATTTGTTCTTGAACTCACTGAGGGAATGCAATGCATTCTTTATTGGCAAACTGTAGGAAATTTTCTGAGTAAATACTTAAATTGGCAAAAATCTATCTTAATGGAAAACCTATTATTTTAATTACTAGGGGGTGCTTTAGACTTTTTCTGAGCTAGTAATTAATGGCTTCATCATGAAAAAAATTTATTGTTTTAATTTCAGGAAATTCAAATGAAGATAATTCAGAGAATGTTCAACATTATGCCAGCATTATGAAAAAGACAAACAATACCATATGAGAGTGAGGAGGCAGGATGAAGGTTTAGGAACAATTGAAGCCAAAGAATATTTAACTGTGAAATAACATATACAGATCTGTCTGATCATTGCTATTCATGAATGTTTATCTTAAAATGTCTGTGTTACCAAGAGGTACAGGTCATCTAGATGTAAAACTTATTTACTGGAGGAAAGAAAAAGGAATACAGCACAAGAACACAAATAACCTGATCATGAGACATGGCAAACCCTGGATTTTGTCATAGAGCAGTAGTCCAGTTTTCCTCCAAAGCATATATACTGGGGTTAGTTTGAAGCCTGCCCTTTCCCTTTGCTTGCCCCTACTCCAAGTAGAATCACAGCATAATCCTACAGGAAGATTTTTTCCTTTACTTGATGTTAATGCAACTAGTCCTTGGACTGCTTGATATCATCACATTGCTTTGAAATCTTGAAAGAGTTTTCAGTAGCTGGCATCTGCATTTGCTTTCTCTAGAGTGAAGGGAAAAAGTGATTCCAGTTTATCAAATAGATTGAATTCTCTTTAAATGCAGTCAGCATTTAAATGTGACAGCAATTTCTATCCTTATCAAATAAGGTTTTAGGGGTTTTATTACGAGATGGAAAGCATGTACATGAAAGAGCAGAATCAAACTAAAATAGAAAGAAATAAAAAGAGTGAAAAAGCAAAATCTGGTTTTAGGGGTTTTACTGAGGTATTTCTCAACCAAGTACTTAAGGGACCAACCTGAAAATATTCTCTCTTTGCTGCAGTTGGTGTGAAGAATTCAGGATGTACAGAAACCACTGAAATTTTCAGTAGGAAGCAACTTCTTTGAAGAAAATTGAATAGGAATACATTACGAGTTGTTTTTGTATACCTGTTAGGAATAGTTCATGAAAAATATTTGCTAATGTTTGTTTTTTAAAGTGGGCTCTCTTGTAACTGATGAACTGAACTAAGTTCTTGGTGTTTTAAAACCATTCTGTTGAGGATCGTTTTGGGTTTTCCCTTTTGGTTCTGTTGATTTGGGTTGTTTGGGGTTTTTTTGCTTGTTTTATTTTAATTTGTTTTGGTTTTTAATATATACATATCAATTTAGGGCTCCTTCTTGTGCTTCAACACTACTTGTTTCATGAGAATCACAAAAAAAAAAAGTATTATCTGAGGATCCTTGAAATACTGACTCTTCTGCATATCTTCACTTTTTTTTTTGTTTTTTCAAATGTCAGTTGAATTTTAGGAATTTATTTTATATTATAGATACCTGGTGATTTTTTTTTTTAAGTGTATGAGGGGGACCTTTGGGGCTTTTATAATCTTTTCTTTTAAGCAATCAATTTTAGAAGACTACACAGAGCACATTTCTGCTTTAGGATGTCACAAGGGAAAGGCTTACTTGTAGTGACTGTCCAGGAAAAGGCTCTCTTCTTATCTCTTGAAAGGAGCATGGCTGTTTTCCACCAGCAGAGTGCAATGGTATGAAAACATTTTACAAGATTTTTTTCTCTTTTCTTGATTCATGCAATGATTCAAAATTTTGCTCTGCTGCTTCTCCAACAGTAACGTTCAAACAGAAGATAAAACCAAACTGCAGACTGCAGTTACATGGTTCTTTTTTTTCAATCAGTGAGATATCAGATAGCATTAAATATATTGAAATCTTTAAGAACTTAAAGTAAGGGAAGGAATAACACACTGGTATTTTAAGGAGAAATCACTGAAGATATGTTTAGGGGTACAGATAGAAGCTGGAAAATCAGAAAAATATCTGTGCATAGAGAATCCGATGAAAGGCTTCTCTTGCTGAAAACCCAATTTTCTGATTTAGCAGAGTAAAAGTTATGAATGTATTTATGTATCTTGTCTTGTCTATCTCCTTAATAACGCATGACTCCAGCACTAAATTATTGAAGACAAATATCTTCCATAAAGGCAAGAAATGTTGGTGTGACACAGAAAAGGACAGATTTAACAAGTGGCAGAGATATGATTCAGCAGGAAGTCACAGAGCTCACTTATTACTGTTCTGTATCATAAAATGAGAAATCTTTGTACTACCCTAATTAGATGCAAGGTGAATCATATTTTGTAAGATCTTATTAGGTGGATCTTATTTTATTAGCCAGTCATGCTATTTATACTCTGGCGAATATTTTTCTTTTCACTGATGATTTCTCTCAGTCCCAAAGACCATTTTTTTTCCCACAAATCACAAAATCTGAGCTTTACGTCTCTGCTCTGAGAATTTTGTAATAAAAATATGCTTTAGTAAAATCATCCAGTTAGGCTTTGAAGACCATCTTCTCACACTATCATTGTACTTCAATGACTTTTGCCTGTTTCAGAGACGGATTTTTCTCTAACTGATTTTTAGAAAATATGTGCCATACGTTACATTGATCTGCATCTCCCTTGCAATGAATTCCTGAGATTATTTTTAAGGATGGACAGCAGGGAATATATTAGTTGGCCTTCTTCTGTCTGCAATTGTTTGTCTAACTCTAGAACTCCTACTTGGAAAGTCAGACTTTAGCCATCAAGGAGTATGGGATTAAGCAAACAAATACATCAGAAATATGAGGCACCATGCCAGTCATATTTGCTTGCATTTGAAGAAAAAAAAATCTCAAAAAATTAGTGTTAGATCTACTGTAATATCCTGTACACAAATAGTGCTATAATTTAAACATATACCTGCTGCTAAGGAACCTGTTAATGCACACAAAAATTTTCTGAAACCATATTTCTGACATGCATTTTTATGTTTTACAAAGCCTATAAGAGCCAAAATTGAATTACTTACACAATAATGAAGTTAGATACCTTAAATGGTTGAAAATATCTTAATACAAAGAAAAAGTGTGAATCTTTTTCCATGAGCATATTCATGAGAGTTTTTAATTGAGTTCATACTTAATCAAAGACAAATTAGACCCTGTATGATCCTAATTACAGGGCTACTACATCTAACTGAGTGTATAAATTCAAACATCTTGAACTAATCAACCTTCACAAACAGCATATTTGCACAGATTTTCAAACGAAATGAATCATCTGCAACATCATACTGCTCAGGTTCAGTTTAGAGAACAGAAGCTCTTTAAAGGTAGAATGACACATCCCAGACACTGAGCCATGCTAGGTCTTGTTTGGTTTTCTATACGGTGGTTTCTAAATGAATACTACTACTGAGAAGGTTAGGACTACCCCAGATACCGCAGTGTGTGAACCAAAAAAGACATCTGGAATCCATACAACTTCTGGCACACTCAACAAGGTAGCTCCTGGCTTCAGGATACATGGCTGACTTGCAACCCATCACATCTGCTACTGCAGGTTTTTTAACGTCCTTGTGGACTATTTTGCACTCAGGAACCAAGAGAAGATGAAAGACTGGCTGTTATTTCTGTTTTCCATTCAAAATGTTTTGTTCTCCCCAAAGTAAAGAATTAAAGTTTTTTTTTCCTGTAAAAAGGAGAAAATTAATTAGAATCTAATCTACATCAAAAATCAAATTCTTCTTCCAAGTAAATGAAGAACTGAATTCAGATAATGAAAACTTCAGCAAGTTAATATCAAGTCAAGTCAAAACATTTTCAGTGATCAAATCTGTCATCAAATATTTACTGCTGTACCTCTAACTGGCATCAGCATAGCTTTTATAAAATATAATCTCTTAGTACAATTATCTTGAATGATGATGTGTTACATATACAGTACCTGTGATGAAAATAAAATTACACTTTCTGTGTATTTGAAAGTTAAATGTATGTCTCTGTAACAGGTTTTTCCCTATTTATCTGAATCAGGGATACAAATCTTCAGGGCTCTTTAGTTTATTGACTTTTAAAATATAGAAATGAAGTACCTGCTCCCACCCCAGTAAGTCACTGACAGCAATGTCACATCTGTTGTGTAAAGCTGGGAAGGAAATTTGAGGCTTGTGCCACTGACTTCTGCTTGGGACTATATGTTTATTACTTTTCTTTTTTAATTCTTGCAAGTATAGTGCAGTAATTCAAAGAATTACTTTTCTTACTGTCAGTTGTCACTACAGGACTCAGATCAGGGAAAAGACAGCTCGATCAAACATAGTCAAGCTGCAGGTATCCCTTAAGAGGGAATCCATTTGTCATTTTTTGTCTTGGGCTAAAGCATGATTTCTAAATCATCTTTTCTTGAACACTGTGCATCACACCCTGAAATGGAAGCTGTCAGCCCCTTCCATGCATGTGGGTCTCCAAGGTTACCAGGTATTGATTCTGTTAAAGACATTAGCACAAGAAAGAAAAAAACCTGTTACTTCTGTTTTTCATTCCTTCTGCTTAGATGAGATACACACACAATCTCTGTTTCTATCTGCTAATCTAGAAGCAGATATCTGGGTTGGTGACAGAATGCTGGCTACTTGGGTCACTGATGTAGCTGGGAAGGAGTTTCTTATTTTCTCATACTTAAAACTCTGTCAGTCCATCCTGGGTTCTTCAGATACCAGTAACTCATTGTGGAAGGATGGCTGGTAAGCAAAGGATATATCCTGAGCAACCTAGAACTTTGAGCACCCAATGAGTAGCACTGTTAGCATAAGTAGAGAAACCTTTTGTTAGCATAAGTAGTGAAGCCTGCTGGCTTGATACATGTCGTCAGCCTCAGTTATCCAATCATAAAGTTCTTTATGCTATGTGCACTCTATATGAACTGTGTGAAACTACATAAACTGTGTGAAACTAGCAATAAATGAGAGTGATCATACTCACATTGAGGTTGCATCATTACTCTGGGTCTGTCCCCCACTCCGACAACCCATTCCTTCTTTAGTTTATGGAGCAGTCAACAGTGCTGGAGGACTTTAGGAGGGATGGGCTAGGGCTGATGTGAAAAGACTGTAAAGATATGAACTGGAAAACCCTGTAACAGAATAGCCTGCAGCGCTGCCATGAATGCACTGCCCGACATATACATCAGATACATTTAATTTTCTTTTTGAGGTAATTACTTGGAGCAATTCTTAATGCCACAGCGTATCGTCACTGCAGTTTCACTAATAGTATTGCAACAACCAGTAATGAGCTATTTAATTTTATGGAATTTCCATGGTGGAAATTCTCTATCACACACCTTTAAACAATATTTGAAGAAGCTGAGTTAGATGCAGGATTTGCCAGTATTCATAAAATTACTGTGGCAGAAAGAGGTGCAGGCTGATCAAACATGTAAGGAGAGAGTATATCAGGTAATGAAGAACCTGTTGTAGAGCATCAGCTGTGGAAGGTTCACTTCTATGCAGAAATTTTGTTTTTTTTACAATGCCACCAATTCAGAACATGCATCTGTTAATAATTCAGACTCCCAGCCATTTCCTTTTGTGTTGTATTTCCTTGGAGCTTTGAAAAGTATAAAACCCTTTTCTAACCTCCTTTCATAAGTCTCAGTTAATCCTCTTGCAGTTCCTTGAGTATATGACATAGAAAAATATGTGTATATCACTGGTTTGTGTTATGATTGAATAACAAAAGAATCACTAGTAAAAATGTAGCAGTTTAGCATTTAGCATTTTAGCATTTAGCAGCTCCAATTTGCTAATTACTGTATTCTTAGCTAGCTAGCTAGTAACCATTGAGTTATGAGTGTCAAGGAAGCCTTACCTTTCAGTTTACTGAATAAAATTTCACAATAGGCAGTCCTTGGGTTATTTATAGCATAGCTATTTCACAGTGAGATTCATACTTGTGATTGTTTTCCTCTGAGAATTTAGCAAGGAAAGCTGACAGAATAGACTGTGTGTCAGTGAAGGGGTGCTGGGGAGAAAACCAGGAAATATAAGGGGATATGTGGTATGGGCAGGGGTACTGGGCAAGATACCCAGTACAAGGTGTTACATAAATACTTACCCTCTCAGGGAATTACATTAGCCCTGATTACTGAATTATATCTCTCTTGCTGTCTAAAGCTGAAGGAAAGAAAGCAGTGATGCTATCTGGACTGGATGAGCAGAGACATCTGGACTGTTGGCAAAGCAAGCCAACAAACCTATTGTAAAATATAGTCAGAGCCTTAAGTCACTACAGTCAGTTACAATAATCTGAATTGCACATCTCAGTTGCTGCAGCAGAAAAACAGTGACTACAGCAAGAAAAGTAAGAGATGTTGACAAGCCTCATTTGTCAATCAGTTCGAAGATAAAGGTAACTGAATATATATGTTTTTCTGGGAGTAGCTTATTCTGCTGTATTATCACATATTTTACTAGTGAAATATTTTATAATGGTGGCAAGGAACATTGTTGTCAATGCATTCCAGGAACCTCCTTGACTGCTGATGCCTTGCTGTGTTTTCCCTCCAACAGATGTCAGGACAGTTGAAGTCACCCATGAGGACCATGGCTTGTGAACTTGAAGCTGTTTCTAGGTATTTGTAGAGGGCTTCATCCACTTTTGCTTCCTGTTCAGGCGGTCTGTAACAGACTCCCACTACATCAGATCCTTCTGATCCTGACCCATAAGCTCTCTAGTAGATCCTCGCCTGTTTCTAAGCAAAGCTCCATGGACTCTTGAAGCTGTTTCTAGGTATTTGTAGAGGGCTTCATCCACTTTTGCTTCCTGTTCAGGCGGTCTGTAACAGACTCCCACTACATCAGATCCTTCTGATCCTGACCCATAAGCTCTCTAGTAGATCCTCGCCTGTTTCTAAGCAAAGCTCCATGGACTCTAGCCACTCTTTAATACAGAGGGCAACTCCCCCACCCTTTCTCCCTTGCCTGTTCTCTCTGAAGAGTTTATACGCACCTATTCCATGTCTCCAGTCATAAGAGCTATCCCACNCTAAATAAATAAATTCTATCCGTGACCAGGTGGAACAACTTTAAGTTCTGTGGTACACTATTTAAGAATTAGTTTAGTTACTACTTCTTATCATTTTCTTAGCTGAAACTGTGTCTGCAGAGAGAGTCTGCAGATCCGGTTCTTCAAAACGAACGAAAGAATAAGTGACCTCTCAAACTGTAGGATTACATCAAAAAAGGTAAGAATCAAGTGCCCAAAAACTATATAGAACACAGTGAAGTAAAATCTCTTTGAGTTGTCAAACAGGTACAATATTCAGCATCACAACACTGAGGTAGAATTTTAATTTATCATCTTCTTTTCTCTTCAGCACTTCTATAGCAAAAAAATTGCAAAGAAAATATGTTTAAAAAACCTATGTGTTTAATGTAGTCCTATCTCAGACCTTATTGGGCATGTGAAATTCACAAAAGTTCACATTCAGAAGTTTCACATGGAAAATCAATTTGTAGTTTAAGATGTAATTACATCCTTGCTCATGTTTATGTGAGATTTAGTACGTTACAAATAAATGCACTCACAGATTTCACACCACAGTGGTTAGAATAGCCATTCTAAAAATGCTTTCCTACTTTTGGTTGCTGTGGAAAACGAGAGAAAACAACAGCAAAGATATCCCTGCAGTGGAAGGAGAAAATTTAAAGGTTTGCCTAGCCTCTACATGACTCTAATGTCACACTTGTTCAATCATTATGTTGGCAATGAGGCTTCAGCAGTCAAATATTTGACTACTGAAAGGGTTCACAGAAAAAGTCTTGTCCACATGCAAGGGAATCATAAAAATCCAGCTCATCTTTAGTCTTCTTCTTCCAGTCTTGTGAGGAGAAAAGTGGTTATGGTTACTCAGAAAAAAATTATTTTCTTTGATAGAAATTTCATCTCTTACTGTTGGACACTTCTAATACCATTGCTTGATATCTAGTAATTTTGAGGATTACGTTACATATCCATTCCTAAACACCACCAGCTAAAGCTGAATTAGGCTCCAGATTACCTGGAATTCAAAATAAATTAGTTACTATACATTCCCTGTTTCTGCACAAATACAGATAGTTTTAAAAATGTGTCTTTTTCTGATAGGTTAATTCGTTTCTGTTGAAATTGTTGTTACTTGAAATTTAAAGAGATTAATTTCTCTCGTTCATGTATCATGAAATAATTTGAGTCCTCAGACTTCATCTAAAGGTAACATTAGCTCAATGACATTTTGACAATTATGATGTTTAAAATGTGGGTTTTACTTGTAATACAGCAGAAGCCTTCGTTAGTGTTCACACAGAAATGTAGATGTATATTTTGCATTGGAATTAAAAAAACCCTTTCTTTTTCCAAAAGACAAAACAGATGTATATATGCAGATACCAGCACAAAATATTATCAGAAAATCTGAATTATTGATTAAAAAGTCATGGGAAAAGTAACACTATCCTTTTCCTTATGATAGAAATACAAAGTTTTTACCACAGGGGTGAAATAAGATGCCCTTTCTTGGGGAATACAGACTGATTGTCAGGAGTATGACCAGCTAAAATGAGATTTGATGCAGTTCCTTGAATATTTTCAAGTCCTTCTAACAATACTATTTCCTTGAATAGGAATTCTAACAATGCTGTTCCTTGAATAGTTTCAAGTCCTTCTAACAATGCTAACTTCAAAACCAAACATTAAAACTATGAATAAGTTTTCATCATCCTTGTTTTATCTACCCAAAGATAGGAAATGGATTTCTGAACTAGAAAGGGGAAAACATTGCAACTGCTGAAGCAATAACATGCCAACAAACCAAACATTACAGGAACAACTTTTTTAGTAATCTCCAATTCCAGTAATTGTAGGTACTACTGGTAACTCACTGGCCCTCACGTTTGCTTTCTGAATATCACTGCTNTTTTCAAATCAGTCTTTAGTAATTTTCAACCAATTCTACCCAGAAACAGAGAGGTAAATCAGCCAAAAATAAAAGTAGACCATTTGTGCAGCATTTGTAGTGATAACTGATTCCTTCTTATTTGATGTTTTGCTAGTTTTGTTTATTCCATAGACATTCTCTAGCTATGTTTTTCGGTATTGCTTTGGACAACTTTTTTCCCACTTAAGACAATATTGGCATTGAATAGTAGCTGCCTGAAGTGTACTATCATCCTTTTTTGCAACAACAGTTCTTACTCTTCAGGAAACTGAAACTTTTCCACAATGGGAGAAAAGTAAAATCTCTAGATGTGACATGTTTATATGTTAAATGCCATTTCAGCTGAGTAGTGTTAAGACTGAAATTCAGAATAACTTTCATTTTCTCTCTGCTAATGACAGTTTTAGTGAGGTCTGCTGCAAAGCCAGTCATACTCTATTTTGCAGGAACAGAGAATCCCATTATCAGTACTGCTCTCTGTCAGAGAACACAAAGTATAGGCTTGTATAGTGGTGCACAGAGGAGCTATAGGGAGGATTCATCTGAATGCTAGGGTAGAGATTCAACTGGCAGGCATTCATCTACACTATTTTAATGTGTTCTGGTTATTGTAAGGAGTGTCATCTGTCTTACGTTGTATACCTCTATCAAAATGGGATATTTCTCCCTCTGTGTCTCCTTGGTTAAAGTGCTGGAGACGATCAGTTTTGATCATGCGACAAACACCATAACAGCTGAAACTGAATAATATGGAAATGGTAAAAGCAGAAAATACCTGATACAGCCTATTCACATCCTAGCAGGTCTATGAAGTTGGCTAAAATTACTGATCCTATTGATCAGGTGAGAAAAGTAAAAATTATAGCAGGGTATATTAATTCTTAAGGTGAAAAGTTTTGATTACTGTGAAGAACGATTATTTTTAATGCTATTACTTTGAAAGAAAGAACTAAGTTCTAATATGCGAGTAGAAAACAGGCATGGATAAGAAGAGTAGATATTAGCATTTTACACTCGGCTCACTACATTTCAGTCATGACATTTCTAACTGAATGGAGCATCTTTAATAGGACTGCAATGTTTCTTAACCTTGAGACAAAATGGTGGACCATAGTTTGAGTGTAGCTGGTTAGATTCCTTTATTCCAACAAACAAGCTGGCTTAACCCAATCCTTTGCTAGCCCCCAAATTTCTGATAATGCCCCTTAAGCTGCTTGGGACTGCTATTTTTCTCAGGCCAAGTCTGTTCAAGTGAAAGTGCAAATAATTACATGACACAGATGATCAATGTTTGAACCTATCCTCATTTACTCTCCTGTTGAAGGTAACAGTCAGCAATTGCACAAACAGCAAACTCATTTTACCAGTAAAAAAAGAAGTCAGAACAACCAAATTACATGCATCCATAATACTTTACTAATGAGAAAAAAGAACAGCTACTGCCCTCATGTTTGCTTTCTGAATATCACTGCTCTGGAATTTAGATGAACTGCAGTGCTACTGGTGAGTCAAATGAAGCAGAAACACAAAGCAGCAAAGAATCACTCATGCTGATCATACACAGATGTCAAACCATGCAGAAAGTGCACGTGGAATTATTCCAGTTAACATATTTATGTGAGACATATATCATATGCCCTCAGTTATTTACTTATTTGATAATCCAAATAGCTAGAGGACATGGATGGAGCTGGAGAACAGATTTGGCTCCAGGCACAGGGTAAGCTATTAAAAACAGCAATGTAACACTTTTCTAGGAGAATGTTGTAAAACTTCAGACTAACTCAACTGCATACATCATGCCATTATGATGGACTGAGACCAAAGAATAATATTTGAGTCTGCTGAAAGGGTTAGGAGGCATTAATAGAAACCGCAGGAATTATATATTCAGGGATCTGACCTCAATACATCTGAGATATAACTTGTACCTGTTAAAGGAGAGTAGCAGGAAATGACATTCAAAATGCTCTTATTTAGGGGCCACAATGAAATCTTGATAGCCTCCATTCCCAGGTGGCAAAAGGCTATTATTTTTAATGCTCTATGCCCACTAAAGTTATATCATGATTTATTATAGGAAAGACATTTAAGTAATTTTTAAACTGTCCCAGAGGGTTAGATTAATATCCATTTAAACCCTTACTACCCTTTTAAACTAAAATCTAACACATTTGTCTTGATTTCAGCAATCAAGTGTGGTTGAAACTTTGTCATTACAACTTTTTATGGCTGTCCCTGTTGAGGCATGCCTAAGCATGAATAAGCTCTTTTAGTTTTACCAGCAATTCCATTACTTTTGATAGTGTATCCCAAATCTACAACTTCTATTAAGTGTAATTCCTGCATGTAGTTCTAATTTTGCCATCTCTACCTGAGCTATCGAAGGCTTGACTTGTAATCCAAATGAAAATGAATGAAACACCTCCTCTCTCTGGACAAGGCATGGAGCAGCCTGATCTAGTGGGAGATGTTCTTGCCTAAGGCAGGAGGATTGGAACTAGACAACCTTGAAGGTCCCTTCCAACCCAAACTATTCTATGATTCTATGATTCTAAAATAATACCAATGACTCCTGTGTGCATGGATGTTGTATGATCTAGAAGGTTACTTGTCACTCTCAAGAGTATAAACCTCAGTGTGCAACAAGATCCTCAGAACCAGATGCTTCTTTCTGGTTTCTTTAAGTAAACTATTAATTTATAATAAAATTTTAATTTACATTGGAAAGGACTTAATGAGATTATCTAGCTAACCTCCTGCTCAGAACCAGTTCAGCAAAGTTTAGAACACTGCCTTAGGAGTTATTTCAGTATTTCTCCAGTGAAAACCTATATTGGAAAGCTATTTCTGTGATTATCCACCCTGTTTGTAATTTTTCCTTTCATAAATTTTAAGCTGGTAATTTCTGTACAGCAGCTGATGATCATTGTGTCCCTGCCTATGGCAGGGGAGTTGGAACTAGATGATCTAATTTCAATTCCAACCCAAACCATTCTGTGATTCTGTGATTTCTTTGCTGTGAGACTGTCTCAAAATTTGAGATGATGACAGATATTAAATTCCTCTTCTTCTAGAAATATCTCCTCCTGATTTCTCCAAGTTAACAAATCAGCCATTTTCATGTACATCATGTGCTTCAATCTCCTACTTGTCTCTGCGAATTTCCAGTAAACTCGTTTGAGTTTCTGTCATTCTTATTCCAGGGGAACTCCATGGTGCTTCACATTCAGTCCCATGAGTGTTGAAGAAATAAATGATAAAAATTGGGAGTGGCCAGAAAAGAACAGTAAATAGCTGAATTTTACTTTTAGTGAGAGTCAATGCTTTATCCAAGTGAAAGAGTAGAAATGGTAAGTTCATGAGCTACCATAAAACTACATTGAAATTAGAAAAAAAAAATTAATAGAATTGTTCTAAGTCTGAGAAAGTAAGTGGAAGCTGAACAAGCTCAAACTAAAAATACAGTGTGAAATTTTGACACTAAGTGTGAAAGTTAACTGAGAATATGGAAGAATGTTCAGTAATTAAAATTTTAAAATCAAAAGCCACTCCACTTCCAAGGACAAATTGTTACTGTGAATGAAGCTATGAGCCTTACACAAGTAACCTGATGAAATTCTCCAAATGTTACCAAGACGCCTGACTAGAACAAGCTTCAGACCCCAGTGCGTATTTGAGAGCCTCATTTTTCCTGCCTCAAGTACCCTCAGTTATTTTCCTTTCACAATGCCTTATCTAAAAGACGGTTTAAATAATATGTGCTTAAACCACAGAATTACAAGTTTGGAGGTCTGTCAATTTTAGTAGTTTTATAGGGTCAGTGAATTTTGATGCATAATAATTCACCAACTTGTAATCTTATTTGGACCTTTATTTCATCAAAATTCAGGGCTGACTGTTGCTTTGCACTATTTGGCTGATGATACTGTGCAAGAATGAGTTCTACTTTCTCATATGAACTTTTACACTAAATGATATCTCTGTTATCTCAGTCAAAGGAATGTTTCATCCAGTTATTAAAACTAAGAGAAAATTCCTTGACAGGATAAAATAAAACAAGCAACAATCACCATAAAAGAAGAAAAAGTGTAATCACATGCATACCTAATATTTCTTCTTTTCCATTTTTTTCTTCTCTGACACCAGTAGATTTAGGTTATTTTTATATGAGTTGATGGACCTAAATGCTTTCTAGGTTTTTAAAAGACTTAATAATGAATAGATGTAAATATGATTAAATTCATGTATATGGAAGATTATACATTTTATTGTTACCTTTTCAAGACTGCTTAAGGCTTAGATCAAAGAAAAAAAAAGGACTGATAAGAGGTCAGTGCAGTACATCTTTGTTTATTTATTTTTATTATATTGCTTAGCTTTTGGTTTAGTCTCTAGCAATAAGAGTTGAATTTTGCTGCGTGATTTGGCTTGCTAGGCCAACCCTTTTTGTGACTATACACTGAACTATAAGAATATTTTTCTCATGGTATGTGGCTTACTCATGATCTGACAGATTGATTTTGAATTATTTATGGACCCAGTGTTTTAAGGGATGCCATGGATAACATGATCTAAATCAAATCAGAGCTGTGTTTGAATATGCCAGAGGGCACAGATAGAAAAATGGAATGTACTTTTTAAGGTTTTTCAGTATTTTTATTGCATCTCATTTTACTAATATATTGAATTCAGTCTCAATCAGTGCTTTGCAATATTTGAATGAGAGGAGAATAGACTAATGAGTCCTGCCTTACAAATGAAATAGCAATACATGTTATGAAATTGTCAGAAATAGAAACACCCAGAAATTTAGAAGGATACCAAGCTGTGCAACATTTGTTTTATTAGCTCAAATGCAGCTATTCAGAGATTGGAGAAATTGCCACACCTCTGCTTTTGAATTTGGCCTTCAGGCATTATTGCATTAACAAATATCAACAAGTCAGAAGGCACAACTGAACTGAAAGTGTGTTACACGGAACTCTTATTATAAATCTTTTGAATTTTTTTCAAAAGGAAAAATGTTATCTCCACTTAAAAATAAGTTTTCTTTCTTAGAAAATAGAATATTATCAAATGTCTCAGAGTTGTAGCTAGCATTAAAACTACTACTGTGCTAAGGAATCTTTCTGGAGTCTTATGACAAGTTTATTTTAAAATCACTGCAGTTTATTATTGCTGATGCCAGTATATATCTCTTGATATCGCCAAAATTTTGAATCAATATAATTCTGCTACCATCACTGACCTTTACAAAGATAACTGCAGAAATTAAAGAAAGTTTAATTGTAAAGTTTGAACTTAAAGATGCATATGTCTCTTTTTGTGAAACTTGTAAGATGAAGGATTTTTCTCAGGGATCTAACACAAAGAGTTAGAGGTATTTTCCATGATGTTTTGTAGACTCAATTTCTAATGTTAGAAGTATTTACTTTATAAACTAAAGCTAATTATCTATTAGATACTGCCCAGTTGTACTGATTATACAAGATTGATGGAAAGTTTTTACCTCCGAATCTCTTAAATACTTATGATACAGCTTTCCCATTTCCTCTTGCTTTTTGATCTTTAGTCCTTATCGTCATAATTAGAAAAGAATTTACTTCAGAGTATTCATCCTGATACATCTGAGTGGCAACATAGGGAACGATGCATACAAACTGTAAAATTGAAGACAGTGTACGAATTTTAATTAATTTAGATGATTATGCATGATGAATATGATAAAAATGAATCTTTCTGCATCCATAGGAATTTGACTCTTGGAAAAGGTTCATTTGTAGGGTAAATTATTCCAGAAGGATTGATATAAGAGATGCAAAAATATTTCATAATGAGCCAAACTCATTAATGACGCCATCAGTAGACTGTGTTACTCAATCTTTATTTTACTTTTTTAGAAGGATAAAAGAATTTTGCTTATTATGTGTCTATTCTTGAATTGCTAGCACATATTCTGCATTAGCAAATGAAAGTAAATAAAATAAAGTAATTATTCAGTCATAAAAAGCTTATTAAGATTTACTTTAGCCAAAACTTTTCTCTTGTTTTCATTTAATCCATAGCTCATATGCAGTTCATCAGTTTGAACCTTAAATCAAATCTTAGAAAGCACGTTTAACTGAAGTCAATCCTCGACCTCCTATACACATCTCTTAAAATGAAAAATCTAACCCTGTATATTATCTTTAAACTTTTATGAAGCCACCTAGCTTATTTCAGGATTTAAATTATAGAGCTTAATAGATTCAAAAGTAATTAAAAAGTCATTCTGAGACAGAACAGAGACAACCAGATGGAATCCATTACCAATCATACTCCTGAGGCTGTCTGGCATTATTAAAATTAATAATATTTCCATGTAACAGTGTCTCTTTCAATCAGTTTCTCTCTGAGTATCAACACTAGAGCCACTTCTATAAGCCTTTTTAGAGGTCACCTCCACCCACTGCACCAACAGGTCCTGGCATACTTGACTCTTTCAGCTTAATTAAATAAATGAACAAATAGAAAATTAATTTGGAAGCAGAAGGATGTTTAAAGAGAGACAAAAAACTCAGAAAAATTGTGCTGGAGATGTTAAAAATAAAAGGAATAGAAGAATAAAAAAAACCTGATGGTCAAGACAGTGTTGCTTTGGGTGAACTGAGAAATGGTTTTTCATTTGAAAGCCCTAAGAAAAATATAGAATAAAAGACCATTTCTTGTTAACACCTGTGTCCCTCACCCCCTTTAGGTAAGAAAAGGAGTAGGGAAGCAGAGGAGTAAATGCCACAGAGATTTTAAGCTTCTGGGAGTTTTCAGGACTAGTTTGGGCAGATGAAAAGGTATGTCTCCATTTCTTATTGAGACAGATGTGTCCTTAAGCCATCTGGGCTCCAAAACAGCCCTCGGACAATATTATGTTTTGAGTTCAGCCTAATATATCCTGCCTCCCAGCAGAGCTGTTTAGTTTAGTTCAGTGCTGCCCTAACTGCTATATTGCTTCCAGTGCAGAACTGTCTAGGACTCACAGGTCCTAGCTCTCAGGAAAGGAGGCTGTTTCTGTAAAAAACTCCTTATTGACATAAGAGCAGAGGAGATCTTGGTGCAAGGGGAAATTTAATTGACATGAAGTAACTTCTATTATTTTGAAAAACTATCAGTATCAAATATGAAACTAGGCATAAAATTACAAGCCTTGGAGAAAGTCAGAAGAATCTTGAGTGCTCATTTTGGTTTACAGCCCATTTAATCCAAAACTCATGCTATATATATGCCAGTTATAGCTTCCAAATTAGATCATTGGGTAAAAAAATGATAAGTAATTTATCAAATACTGCAAAAAAAAAAAAAAAAGAAAAAAAAGTATGACCATAGAGATTATTAGAAAATCACCAGTAAAATTGCATTAATGGCAATAAGAGCTGATCCCATTTAAGCAGAGAGATGGATTTCTTGAAGAGTAGGAACAGTGGACATCTGAGCTTCATACTGGATTCAAAAGTGATCTCTATTTCTGAGCAGATCTCACCATGTGGGTCTTGTATAGAAAAGTCTGCCTTCTATTTCAGTGTGCAGTGACCACCCTTAGAGAAAGATTCAGAGTCTTGAACAAGTGGGTTGAGGTACTAAGATGATCTGTATTGAATATGGAGATCCCATGTCCGATATTTTCTACATGGCAGCCTGAAGAATTGCTCTCTCCAGTTTTTGAGTTGCACCTTCTAGCCTTCACTTAAGAAGAAAATACGCTTCATTTATGAATCTTAATTCAAATTGCACCTTTAATCCTGGCTGATTCCCAGTCTTGTGGAATAATTTCAGCACAAATAAAACTCCACTAGGAATAGAGGGAAACCAGACTCACCCTAAAGTTAATGGAGAAAATTTTATTACATCTAGGAAAATGTGCTATAACTGCCTGTAGAAAGACTGCACCAGCACTCATATTGAGTTGTAAAGATCCATGTTTTCACTTCTCTAATGTCCTGGTGGCTCATTCATCCAAGTTAGGCACAGATCAGACTATATTACTAGCCAGGAATTCCATGCTTCTAGGTTTGCATTTATTTAAAGTAAGTACTACAGGTGAGACAAACTGCCAGCTCGAGATGCTTCTCTCCACTTAGTAGGGATCTAGATGACTAGCACAGACTAGAAGACTAACTCCTAGATAGACAAATCAGGCAAGATGAAGCCCAGCTTGGCTGCAAGAAGGCTCATTTAGAAATTTCTGGTGTATCTAACACCAATTAGATGCAACAGCAGTGATGGAGAGCAAAAAATATTTTAACAATAAGCCAGAATTGAGCTATGTTCCATAAATCATAAAATTATTCTTCAAAATCAGAATGGTTTCTATATTTTAGTAAGACAAAATAATTATTTAGCTAAAATGTCATGAAAACCAGCTGGAATGTATGTAATAAATCTAATAAATCCAACCAACTGAGCAGAGTTCAATATGAAGCATATGACAAGTGGATCGCTTGCCCTGTTTATCAAGCAGACAGAAGACAGGTAGCACTAAACAAACTAATAGGAGAATCAAAATTATTAACGTGACAAAAATTCCAGCACATGCAGCACTAATGTGTTTATTGTCAGAGATGCAAATTTGCATGTAGCCTACTTTCATTTTCCCTGAGCACATCTGAATTAATGCTGTCACGTAGCTCAGGGTAACAGACTCCCACCCAGGAGTACTCCCACGCCACAAGATCAATCGGCCCTGGAAGCTACAGCAGAAAGAAATTAGAACGTGCACTAAATTGTTGAGGCTGATAAAGAAAACACATTTGCCCTTCATGTATTTTTTAAGAGGTTCTTTCGCATTATGACTTGCAAATGGCTCCCCTGTGAGAGGCACAGATAAGATTAAAATAAGCTTTTTTCCTTCTTTGCTTGGAAGACTGCATGGCTCCCATCCTGATGATGCTAATATCTGGGGTTCAAAGATTAAGCTGGTCCACTTCCCTGCTTTTAGTCAAATATAACTGAATAGCCCCTGACAGATGTTTGTCCTGTATGGTAATCCTAAAGATATTCAGCATAGCCAGCGTCCCAAACTGGCCTGTTTGGCAATCCTTACAATTAGCAACGATTTCTAATATCTTATCTTAATAAATTATGAAGCAAATTTAAATTAAACTGTTGTTTGGTTTTTTTTTTCCTACTCCTGTGCTCTGCAGCTGTGGAATATCAAAATTTTATGTTTCTTCCTCTGGTTTCTTCCCTGACACTGTTGTCTTAACTTTTTCTCATGTCTTAATAACTCTGGTGTTTTCAGGCTATACAGTTTGTTTCCAAAATTTTTTTCTTACTGACCTTCTTTGAGTTCTCTGTATGTAATACTAAACTGCTTGAAACAGGTCCTTGTAAACCAGAAAGACCTTGGAGTAGAAGAATTATTGTCTTAATAATAATGTATCTGACAATGACATCTGTCTTTGACAAAAAAAGCAATTAAGTTGAAAAGATATTTCCAGACTTTGTACTAATTCTAACTCTGCAATTATGCATTTGACTTTCATTCCTACATGTGATATTTCCACTTTATACTACTCTACTGCAATGCAGAGTAGAATCATGTCCAGAGGTATGTTGGGATCAAGATGCTACAACCATCATTTTGTATTCACAGGTCAGTAACCAGATATATTATTTTCTCTTGAAAAAATTCTATTGATGGGTTTTTAATGACCTCTTAGGTGTATAAAAACATTTCTGTATTGTTTCAAGTACCAAGGGCAAACAGACTGCTCCGTAAATCCATCACTTGTTTTTCTTCATCACAAATAAGCCTTATCTAACCTGACCAAATGTGTTACCTCTCTAACACAGATGTACAGATTTACAATGTACCAGATGCACCAGATATAATCGTATTAACAATAATAACTATATAAAGTCACAGCTGACTATTTTTTTATGAAGTATCAAGGCAGGGAACAAGAAGCCTATACCTGGAGGAACTTTATGTAAATTAATTCAGTTGTGATCTCTCTCACACACAGGGACAAGTGTGAACACAGGCATGCTTTCCCAGTTTGCTCCTGTAAGCCTGCACTATGTTCTCCTGGTTTGTCACATTAGAAAATATTTCCAGAATGTTTTATCCTAGAAAAGAATTTTTATGTCCTTTGTTTCTGCTTGCTAGATTCACACTAATGCAAATACACATTTAAACATCTGTAATATTTTCCCACATCACAAAATGTCTCCTTGAAACAATGTGTGATAACTCCCTGATCTTTTATGTACCACAATGTTTGAATTTAATTTATAATAGAATATATATTCTAAATCAGCTTCTTCAGCATCCAAAATTCTGTTGTTTAGTTTTGATTTACTTTTTATAGGCACTTTCTATTTTCTATAGAAAGCCACTTTTCTATCATAAAATTAAGTCCAATTTCTTGTTTGTGACATGCGCTTGGATATAAATTAAAGGACATCATTATGTTAAATTCCCCAGGATGGAAGCCAGAAATACAGTTCTTATACTGTGAAGTAAAATACCATGCAATCAGACTTCTAATCTCCCTGCTTTGTTCTCGCATTTAAAACAAGAGGAGGGGATGGCATCTGGATATGTGGATTCTGCCCTGTGATTGTTCCATTAGCACAGACAAACATTATACTTCTGCTATTGATGCATGTACAAATGTCCTATGACAGGATGAAGAGATGGGAAAGAAAGTAAAGAAGCCCCACAGGAACACAGACAATCACAGGCAAGTCAATATAATGAGAGTACAGCATCATAAGAGGAATACTTTAATGCTTTTTATCTTAAACTCTGCTATAATGTTATATGTTGTGATTATGTTAATCTGTCTAGCAGCCTTTCAGAGGACAATGACATCAAGTAAATGATGTTCACCCAATAGTTACATTCTTGTAAAAAGGGGAATATTGTCCTGGTTTCAGCAGGGACAGAGGTAATTTTCTTTCTAGTACCTGCTGTGTTATGGATTTAGTATAAGAAAAACGCTGATAATGCATAGTGTTACCAAAGAATGTTAAAATTAGTCAAGGACATTTTCAGCTTTCCATAGAAGATTGAAGAGAGCAGAGACAGGAGAAGAGAGCCAATGGAAGATTCCATGCTGTAGACATGAAGCTCAGAATATAAATCAGGGTTGGCTGAGGGAGCAGAGTATCATCTAGTAAAAAACCCAGCGATCTCATGGCAATTGTGTACATCTTGTTGCATATAATTGGAATATCAGTTTTTTTGCCAGCATCAATTTACATAGACTAAAGAGAAGAAAACATGTAAGATACAATCAAACTAATGCATTCATAAGTCAGAAGTAGCCACGTAGGACTTACTATCCCAATGAAGAATGTTGTGCTTGCCTCTAAAGATTACTGTGCAACATGTGACAATCATAAATCTGTATTTTAAAGGAAATTCAGTAAACTATGGACTTTGACTTTTTCCTTTTGAAGAAGCAGTAGGCTGGGTAGTAAAATTAGGAATTAGTCATATTGCCAGAAAGTATGCATTTTACATATGTGCAGCATAATTGGTTGTGAATATGGACTGTAGTATTTAATTGCAAGGCTTGCAAAAGCAAAAGTTTTGAATGAAGAGCAAGAAGAATTTCCAAGAAAATAAATAGCATTTTACACTGTGTTTAAATTTCAAGATTATTTTATTTAAATGAATTTCTACCTATCTGGAAAAATAAGTACAATATTTTATTAAAATACTAAGTCATTAAGAAATAACTGTACATAAAATTGCATGTTGCATGCCATTAGTTTTTCTTACAATCCTGTGCTTTTTTTTCTGTCTCTGGCAGCAAACTTTCATAGATAAAAAAAGTAAGGAAAGGGTAAGTCACTCTCATTTAGATAAATAGCAATTAGTTGCCTAGGGAATTATATTTTATTTTGACTTCATCAGGTATCTCAGATAAAACTTTAAACAAACTTTAAAGCTGAACTCTGGATTCATCTTTCTTTTAGTTGAAAGAACCCAAGCACTCTCTCCTAAACAATTAAGAATCTGGTTTTAGAGAGCGGAGTCATTGCAACATTTGGCTCAGAAACATTTTGAAATAGGTTCCTTGATCATGGTTGGTTCTTCAATAAGTACTTTGCTGCCTTCTCCACTGCTTTCAGAGGCTTCATGCTATTTGCCGTGTGTAGCTGTAAGATGGAGCAACTTGCATTAAACAGAAAGATAGGACAACCTGGTGTTGTCTCCTGTATTGGAGAAAATTATCTAAAAACACTATCTAGAGGAACAATGAGGGTTTTTTTAACATTTGTCTTCTTATGATCCTTCATCCATCACAGCATTCAAGAACTAAGCAACTATATAAAAGCTTAAGCATGAAATCCTTATTCATTATCAAATACAGTTGTATCTACTACTCAGATTGACATCAGCCTCCTAAAATTCCATTAGAGACATTTTTCAGACCATCCTTCTGTTCCCACAGCTCAGTTCACAAGATTTTTTGGACAATTTATTCTTTTGCAGCTCCTACCAAATTCTCTCTGAAGTGTTCAGCAGATGGAAAATCTCCCTATACCCACTCTGAAAGACGTGATAATTTTTCAGCATTCAGCCCTCGTTGTACCCATATCTCCATAGTCTGTGTTATGAATTACTGATCTTCATTTAAGGATCCATATATTTGTTTAAATCAATGTTTAAAGGGACTATAAGCTTCAGGGGATTGTGGCAGCTGGTTAAAAAAATAATTCATATGAGCAGGAAGGAAACTCTTCCATTTCTTTGGTTTCTCGCTCTTGTATGGATATCAAAAAGACAGGAATGTAAAAGGCAGCCTCTAATTTGTCTCTGTGTGCTAAATATAAAAAGAAGACAGCTTTTGCAATTCAGAGCAATTCTGTTAAAAAATATAGCTATATATTATACGGGTACTTATTTGAAATCTTAATGAGAATTCCATCATTCAAAAAGAAGTCTGCATGCTTTTAAATATAACTTGAAGTAGCAAATTACTTCTCAATGTTCAGTTACATACAGAAGGGGAGCCAAAAATAGAATAAATGTACTTGTGATTTGCATAAAAATTATACTAAGAAATAATACTAAGGTCAGAAAGATAAAAACGAATGAGAGCAGTGGGAAATAGTGTAATTATTGTGTAAAGTGTTTCTGGATTGAGATACTGGATATTTTAAAGAAAAATTTGAACTTTCTTCTGAACAATTTTAAACCTTGGAGTGAAAAACTGGTGAAATATTGCTGCTTAAAACCTGATTCTAAGAAGCAACATAAAGGAGATTTTGCCAAAGTAAGTACTGATGAGGAGCAGCCAAGGGATTACTTTAAAACTGGAAACACGGGCAAATCAGTAATTACAAACAGTCTGTATCTTAGGGGAGTAGGAAACATCATTCACACAAATCCATGCTTTTGTAGTTTAAAAAATTGAAGACATATGGGAATAAGATAGAAAAACGTGGTATTAACTCTGTTAACATTATTTTAGGCAAAACATTCAGCCTCCTTTTCTTCTACATTATTCCCTGATTCTTGCATTTATGGCAGCAATGTTCTTAGATGTATTCTTCTATATCATCTAAGGTATATAGCAACAGCTATCTACAAACAGCCAGTCACTCTCATTATGAAGTAATTTACAATAAGGATGAATCTGATGATTTAATCTTTTTTTTTTTGGGGTAATAGTAATATTACTATAGCTGTTGTGTAATAAACACTTAGTCTACCACTCAGTAAAGCATCTAAGCACATATCTACAGTATGAGTATTTGAATTTTTGTCAAGGCATGTATTGGAATTATGGACACATTTAGTTGTCTTCTCTGGTATAACTCTAGAGTGCTTAGGACCACCAATGTCTGATAAAACTCAAAAAGTGGTTTGGAGGATCAAACCTGTTTCTTATACCACTTTTTACTTAAATTTTGTCCTATTATAAGCAATAAAGCTTCTCTACAGTTGTTTTGGTGCATATCTGTGACTGACACAGCATCAATCTTTTCTTTCCTTCTTAAGAAGATGTGAAAACACATATAACTATCACTTTTATCGTTATACCATCTCTTTTTTCCATGATATTCTCTATTTTTCCTCCAGAGTTATTCCTAAGATGAAAAGCTGCTATTCACTGAGCAAGGAAAAAGATTTACTACCCTATTAGAAGTATTGTGTCCAACTGGTTTCACAGATGAGAAACTAGAAGGATGCAGCATGTACCTAATAAAGCCTCTCTAAACTGACAATCACAAACAGAGCTAGAGAAAATAAACCTCGCAATAGCAACTCTAATAGAATAACTTATTGGACTTATTTTGGAATATGGATTTGCATCAATAACAGTTAAAAAGTAAAAATATTTATCCATATAGTTTAGCTATACCTGCAGAACAGCTCATTTACATTTATCTATTAATAGATAAATAAATCAGCCAAGAAAAATTAATATTATTTCAATTAACAGACATAATTTCCATTCTATTATTTTTGGATGCAGATGTGCTCTTTCATATCCCTAGATAATCCCAACCTAGTTGATGTCAATAGAGTCTGTTAGATATACCAAATATCTTTATTAAATTTTTTTTTCCCTAGTATTGTTTGAACCATCATTATTTTTTGCAGAAGGAGGAATACCATGAAGAGGGTTGAATAATTTTGAGGCATAAGAGCACTTATCAAAACACTCTTGCTGTCTGTCTTTGGTTCCACTATGGAAGACTCCACTCAGGCCAATGGCTTATGAAAGAGAGTGCTTTAACTGTTTACAGACTGTAGCAACTAGTCATAATGCTTTCAAGTATATCTGGGATTCCATTGGGACTTTACAATATCAATGAGATGAGAGACAATAGTAAAGTGTAGTAGCTCAAGTAAATTTCTTCAAGTGCCTTTGCCTATTCCTCTGATGTCTCATAACAAAATTTCCACCTCTGTGCAGGATAAAGGAGAAGAATTTTCACAGGGCATAACAAGGAATGAATGGGTAAGTTGCAATGGTAAGAACTGAAGTGAAATGATGTGCGTATTTTGCCCTAGAGACATAAATAGCTCCCAGTCATCCTGAAGCATGTGCCAAAATATCTTTTCAAGGACCCAAAATTTCTCTTCAGAGCTCAAGACTCAGGTGGAGGCACCCTGATTAATATTATAGAATCATAGAATCATAGAATCATAGAATAGTTTGGGTTGGAAGGGACCTTAAAGATCATCGAGTTCCAACCCCCCTGCCATAGGCAGGGACACCTCCCACTAGACCAGGCTGCCCAGTGCCCTGTCCAGCCTGGTCTTGAACACCTCCAGAGAGGGGGCATCCACAACCTCTCTGGGCAACCTGTTCCAGTGCTTCACCACCCTCACTGTAAAGAATTTCTTCCTTATGTCTAGTCTAAATCTATCCCCCTCCAATTTATATCCATTGTTTCTAGTCCTCCCATCCGATATTATGTTAAAAATTCCTTCCCCTGCCCTTCTCTAGGACCCCCTCAAGTACTGATAAGTTACTATGAGGTCCCCTCTGAGCCTTCTCTTCTCCAGGCTGAACAACCCCAACTCCTTCAGATTGCTGTATCTTATTCTTACAACCTGCCATGATGCCATGAAATTGTTTATTGGTGAAAGGATTTCAAACTCCATCTCGTGAGCATAAGGTATATGTCAGAAGGCACAGCATTAAGTAAAAATTGGTTGGATGCTTTGCCCAAAGCAAAATTAATTAATGAATAATTAAGGACAAAAAAGAATGATTTCTATGATGTGATTGCCAGTAAAAACCTCTTCATGCTTTAAGTTTGAATTATTTCCATAGCAGAAGTTGTGTGTTCCAGATGTCCAATTTGAAAAGGTGCTTGCTAAAAATTCACAGTAAAGAACAATCCACTTTAAACTCATAGAAGTGTGGAAGACTGGAAAACAGGCATATTAATATTAATTATCTTCTTGGGTGCTCTCTACTCTTAATTTATTTCTGTTATTTCTGATTTCAAATAAAGAAACCATTTAACTTTTAAAGAAACCTCTGCAGTTTTAACATGATTAATGTGAAGCACCAGACATTTTGCTGCTGACTGGATTTGACATGTAAGTGCTAAGATCACAAAACACTTTTTAATAATCAGTAAAAACCATTTATCAAAGGTAAATGGAAAAAATAAATAAATTAATACAGTTTCTGCTAAGAATAGCACTTTTGTTCATAATTCTGTATGTAGGCAGCATCACTGTTATAAAATTTGACAGTGTTGAAGAAAACACCCCTCTAAATGGATACATTTCAGTGCTTTTTGGACATGAAGAAATATGGTTAGTGAAGTTATTGCTGTACATGAATAGATGAGAACAAGTCTGTAATCTACAACAAATAGCTGGTTCAGCTGGTTTTATTGAGAAGTTCTCATTGTTATGCTCAGTTGACAGAAAAGGGAAAACTAAATGCATGTATTGTTTTATAATTAAATCTAGGTAACAGACATCAATGGTGAAAAGGTTATGAAACAATGTGAACTAAAATAACACCTGAGGAGTTCCTCTGAATTCAGATAAAGGGTTTTCTTTGTCGAGGCAACATTTACCACATGAGTTTCTGCTTGTTTGTGCATAGATGTTTCATGATTTTGGTGTGTTATGCACTTCATGCATAAATTCTAGTATATTATTTCATTTCTTAAAAGAAAGTTAGCATTTTTAGGACTAGAAATATTCAAAATTGTTATTACATTTTGTTTATCAGGATATATTTTAAAATAATTCTCTGCCAGAAGGAACTGGACAAAAAAAAAAGGAGAATCACAGAATCACACAGAATCACAGAATGACCCGGGTTGGAAAGGACC
>VZTY01004269.1:0-67125 GCA_013400935.1 Turnix velox
CTATGATTCTATGATCTGCTCACAAGAGCATTTGCAGAATAACCCAACACCTAATACTAAAATGTATGTAGATTTAGGTTTAATTGATGTTATGCTTTTGTCTTTCAGAAGTCTTGGATAAGATTTGGGCTCCGGAACATACTTAGTGGGGCTGAAGATAGTACCAGACACAGTCTACCTTTCAGCAAGTATTTATTCCAGCTACCATCTCTTCCATCATCAGAAGGCACAACTTCAGTATAAGGTTTAGAAAAGAAAATAGTTTACAACAAACGAGGTAACCCAAATTTGAAAATATTTCAAATGACCTGATGACCTGTTCTTTTCCACCTACACTCCTGCAGAATATCAAATATACCTAGAGTACTGTTAACAGACAAGAAATTCCCTGACTTGAAGAGGCCTAATTATGCTGTTGCAGAAATACAAAAGCACTTTAAAATCAATCTGTAGAAAATTCTGTGAAGAAGTGCTCTTTTACACCATTCAAACAAGCTTTCAGGAAGACCAGAGAGCCCATACAGTTACTGCTCCATCTTTTAGCATTCTATATTTATGGCATAATAGAGAGCAACCATAGGGCCACCTCCATAGTACTAAGAATGAATTGCTTGCATTTGTTTCTTATATGTTTGGCTCACATTTGTATTTGGAGAGTCACAGAATCAAGCTATTTGAAAAATAAGCTGCTAGCAATAAAATCAGAGTTTCTGTTTTCCACCTGCACACATTGTGTGTGTGTGTGTGCAGAGAGACAGAAATTGTGATATTAGGTCCCAAAAGCCCAGTCATATCAGAGGCCATTCATCATCATATACAGGTTAAGATAAGAGCCTAGATACATTTAAGGCTTTCATGAGGTCAAAGAACCCCACCTCTGATATTTTTTTTTCCAGATAATTTACTTTGGTTATGGATAATGTGTTGCAAGATTGTAAAACATCACACAGCCTCAAACTCCTGATTCAGTTTGAAGGGCATTGCTGTATCCCACCAAGTGAGCTTTTCAAGAACAACAGAATACTGTAAATGAGGTGCGGTAGGACCAAAAAATTAAGGTTTAAATTCTTAACTTAAAGCTTTTCACCTATACCTGCCCTACTTCCCCATGAACAGAACAAGTCCCATGGGAGACTTCTAGGGAAAGCGACAACAAAAAAAACCCTAAAAAGAGTACTTTATCAAGTACATGTTTATTAATTTTTTAGCATGTTTTAAAAGTTATAAATGCTTTCTACCTTCTGTGTGCACAGCTCCCTAGGTACTATATCACACTTAACACCACAGAGTTTGCAAAACAAAATTCAATTCCCCTGGACTTTATTCAGGGCATTAGTCCTCTAACATCCCATGTACAAGCAAATACTTTAAAACTTGAGGATTTTCTTCCCTCTGCAATAAAGTCTCCTCTTTTTATTGAGGCCATTATATATATGTGGTTGGAATTCAGTGAAATTCAGTGGATGCTCAAGAAGAGCTCTGAGTTTACAGACTTTCCATAAGCAGGCTTGCTCTGAATAATCCAAAAATGGTCACTTTTACAGACATAAAACCAGACACCTTCATAGAAATGTAAGATAAATCCTGGTTTTATTCATAAACAAAAATCCATCCACAATCATCTCATTTCCCCTCTGACTACATAAATAGAAGGGGGAAACAAATCTTCATCTTAGGTATTGCACCAAGAAGACAGGTGTGATAAAAGCATGTGCCCACACTCTTTTCTGACCTGGAAATTCAGAAAGTTTTTTGCAAGTTTTTGATCATATCTCTGATCAAGCTACAATAAGTGTGAGGGGAAAAAAAAAAGCCCATACTAATACTTGTTTTCCACTGGGTTAATAGAACTTTCATTTTGGATACTGCAAAAATGTTTGATGAGAATAATTAACTTGGAAAACTGCGATAAATCCTAAAAGAGAGCTTTTTAAATAGACATCAATTTCATCACTTCCATGACACGAGGCCATCTTACCATACATATTACATCAGTAAGCATACATTCACGTGCAGCAGTGCATGAGCACTTACAAACCTGAGGTTTTGAGGTCGGGCAATGTAGGAGCACTTTGTGCCCAGTTCCAAATCTCACTTAGTCACTGTTTCTTACAGAAATTCACACAGGCACTCAAGTTCAATGATTATCATCCAAGTAGGTTATCCTGGCAAATGAACACTTTGCATGCTGAAGTGTTCAGCAGCCATCCCATAATGTGCCAGGGTGCTCACCAACAACCTCTGATAAATCAAACCTGGTAGCTTACAGAATTCCCCTGTTGCCTATCTATAAGATAACAACTGAAACGCTTCACTCCAGATTCCAGCTGCCTTGCCTGCAACGAGTCTAATTGATTATTTAAGATAGTAATCCATACTTTGAAATGAAGCACATATATTATTCCTCATTGTGCCCTGGAGAGTAGATCAACAACAGGAATCGAGTGGGAAGGCAAACATTAACTGCTCCAGCAGGATTCTCCTGGGCTCACTAGTTAGCAATCATAATCAGAAATACTTATTGCAGCCCAAAAGGGAAAAAACACCTTGACTAATGGGGATTTCAATACCTAAGTTTGATTTTGATTTAAAAAAAAAAAAATAAAAAACAACACCAGAAATAGAGTTGTGCATTCAAAAAAACAAGCTATTTCTCCAAAGACCTGATTGCAGCTAGACTCCAAAAGCCAGCTACAAAGGAGACAGAAAAAAGGCTTTGGTAAGGACACTTCATAACCTGGTAAAATAATTTCCCTTCTATTGATGTCCTTCTCAACACAAGTAAAAGATATTTTCTCTGCCTTTCTCAGATCAAGTCAAAGCAAAACGTGATTTGAGTTACTGAAAAAAATGCATGGAAATTTATGGCATCAATATCTTATTCTGCTCATCCTTGGAGGGAGCTGAAGTGCAAACAGTAAGTTCTATTGTTTGGTCTAAGTGATTTTATGCAGACAAACTCTGATTCAGCTGCATAGTTTCTTTTCCCCAAGGACCACCCTTCTACCTAGTTATCAACAATTTCAATGAACTGAAGGGAGACTTAAAAATCCTATAGTGATTTGTTTTTGCCTATTCATGAAATCATAGGCAAAAAAAACCCAGATACACCAGAAAAAAACCCCACCATACAGTCCATTGTGTTGTCTTACAATATAATCTTAGACATGCAGAAAAAACTAACAAGACCTCTGCAAAAGACATTTCCAGCTTCTTCAGAGGCCTGTCCATTCCAAGATCAGAGATTTAACCTTTCAGGAACATTGGTAGCGGTTGTGGATAAGCACTATGTAAAGTACACCTAGAAGGGGATGTACTTGACCTTGGGTATACTCCTTCTGACTTACATTTAATTTCTGCAAAAGCATGCTACATGTCTTTCTTGCTCAGAATACATTGCACATCTACATTCTAGAAACTAAGGGAGTACTTGAAGAAACAAAAATTGTGATAAGTTACTCGCAATTGCTCTTGTTCACAGAATCACAGAATAATAGAATATCAGGATTGGGAAGGGACCTCAAGAGATCACCTAGCCCAATCTCCTTGCTGGAGCAGAATCACCTAGACCAGGTCACAGAAGAAGGTGTCCAGGTAGGTTTTTAATGTCTCCTGAGAAGGCGACTCCACAACCTCTCTGGGCAGCCTATTCCAGTGTTCTGTCACCGCCACTGTGAAGACGTTTTTTCTTATATTTCCGTGGAACCTCCCATGTTCCAGTTTGCACCCATTGCCCTGAGTCCTATCATTGGTGGTCACTGAGAAGAGACTGGCTCTATCCTCCTGACATATTTATAAACATTAATGAGGTCACCCGTCAGTCCCCTCAAAGGTAAAGAGAAGGACCCAGTTTCCTCAGCTGTTCCTTGCCAATCTCTTTATCATCTCTGTTGCTCTGCACTGGAATCTCTCAAGCAGTTCCCCATCCATCTTGAACTGACGGCCCCAGAACTGAACACAATACTCCAGATGTGGTGTCACCAGGGCAGAGTGAAGGGGGAGGAGAACCTCTCTCTACCTACTGACTATGCCCCTTCTAATACACCCCAGGATGCCACTGACCTTCTTGGCCACAAGGGCACATTGCTGGCTCATGGTCATACTGCTGTCCACCAGGACTTTCAGATCCCTTTCCCCTACACTGTGCTTAAACCGGACAGTTCCCAACTTACTGTGATATGTGAGGTTGTTCTTGCCCAGATATCAAATCCTACACTTGCCCTTGTTATAACTAATTTAATTTCTTCCTGCCCAACTCTCCAAGTATAAAAGATATGTGCCCATTGATAGAACTCAATATGTAGGAATTACAGTCCACCGTGCCCCTCAGTTTGGGTTTGTGGTTCAGTCAGTCTTTTCTGGTAAAATTTTAAAAGCTCTGAAGAGATCGAGTGGCTGGCTTCAACTTTAGGACTAAAGCTAGTCTTGATTAATACATTTTAGAATTAAGCACCAAATCACTCTTACCATTTCTAAGTCACTTCTGCTAGCTCAAGAAGAAACATCTCCAATTGAGATGTAGTACCATACTGTTAAATACATTGGCTGCTTTTCCCCATTTGACACCCTTAGTCAAAGAGCAAAGCAAGTTCAGGATCTCTGCAGAGAGATCCTCACTGACATACAGATCCAACAGTGGAGGCTGACAAAGTTATTTATGCACTTGCACTTCTATGAGGCTTTTTCAAATCACCACAGCTGTGGACTTGGCAGGTTTTAGGCCTACAGTATCTTCAGGTAGGAACAGCAGCCAGAATTTGAAGCACAAAGTCTCACTCACAAGCCTGTACGCAAGGGAGAATTTAAAGTTAAGTTTAGCTCATGCAAATTGCTTACATCTTTTATAGACAGACTTGAATGATAAACAAACACTGTAACGCTGAAGTAGTTCAGGGGGGACATGATTGAGGAGCCAGGTAAATCCTTAACAATGCAACTACTGTCACAAGGTAGCTGATGATCTCTTCTGCAGTACTTCATGTGTGCAGAAAATTGTCTGAGTCAAGCACATCGTTGCAACTATCTATTAAAACATTTAGGGGATCTAATTTTTCAAGTAGCTTAATAAACAATGAAGCTTGTTTGTTAAAAGTCACTTCCTATTCTCCTAATAGTGAGAGTATACTTCCTAATTTTTAATGACAATTTAAGAGTTAAACTTGGTAATAGATTTTATGACCTTTATTCAAAAATAATTTTACTCAAACTAAGTTTCATGAAAACAGCTATTACTTGCTCCTGCAAAGTCCAACATAATTAATGTAATTTCCGCCAGATGTAATAGGACCAGTTTCAATTACCCTACTTTTCAATTATTCTTCATTATACCTTTTCTTTTGGAAAAACTAGAGTGTCTTTTATTAATAAAGTGTTAAACTGATAATGATGATTAGGGAAGTTAGGGGAAGAGGGGAGGAATTGTCTACACAGGAAAAATTGTATCATACATTATTTACCCTATCTCACTCAAACTCCAAAGAAAAGGGAAAGACAGAATAAGTGACTTAATGGGAATATCTGAATTAGTCATGCGGATGAGTTATAAGGATTAAGGTCAAAGGATAGATAAAGGGCATAAATCTGCTCAACATTCATTAAGATGCAGATGCATTATTTAAAGACACTCCCAATTCAGACCAACGTTAATGAAAAAAAAAAATCTGTAATACCAGAACTGTCAGTTTTCTACTAAAGCAAAGTCCTTTTCACTCTTCTACACTCTTTTCACATGACTTCAGCTAGTGGCAAAAAGCCTAATAATTAGAGAAAGTTCCTTTATGATGAGGTTTCTGCTACTGCAGGCAGGTAAGGGTTGGAAAATGCTGTACACCATTGAAAGTACAATGGCAATCTTTTAAAGTCAAAACTGCTGCTTTCCAAAGTAACATCCTTATCTGAAACAATATGCCAGCTAATTAATAAGTGTACACATACCCATATCTAGATAGGGATGAGTACTAGCACATCCTGTTCAAGCGTAAAGTGCTTCCAGAACACACTGGTAACAAAACAAATTCAACCACTCACTCTAGTCGTATCCTGGTTATGCCAATAGAGGGGTTTTTGCCCATCAGATCAGAATATGTTAAAATCTTGTAAGAAGGTTTCTGTGCTCGCAGCTCTGCTATTTTAAGTGCTTTACACAGCTCTATAAGCAACAAAGTGGAAAATATTTTATTTTATAAAAGATTTTCACATATTGGTCTACAAAAGGCTTCAATAAAAAAGGATCAACAAGCATTCCTTTCTTGGTTTGTTTTGATCCTTTTATTTCACATGATCACCTACTTCAGCATTTTAGAATGCACTCATTGTTTTCCTTACCATTACAGAAGTTGTCACCGTCAAGCTCAAAACACTAAATTCTTATGCTAGACTTGACACCTACAAAAGAGTCAAACCAATTTTATGAACTAAACACGGCTGTTTAGCAATGTTTTATCTTTACTATGTCATCAAACAAATGCATTTAATACGGAACAGATAATTAGGAAACCATAAAGACTGGGCTAAAACTGTAAGAGAATTCATATTTAAACAATTAGCAGAACGTGTGACACTTCAGAAACATTCTATATATTGAAATGTCTATTCACGTTTCCATTATAAATCCTGCTTTGTAGCAACTAAAGCCTTTTCACATTGATGTAAATCAACTGTGATGACTGGTATTACAGTTCTCAATTTAGATGCATATCCCCTTTCCTAATTTTGAAGAACAATTGATGCAAATCATCCCAGATCTTTTCATTATTACATGAGAAATCTATAACCTTACTGCTTTTCTAACCAAGCAAAACCACCTAATAACAAAGAAATTATATAGCCAGGTGAACTGTTCCATATTTATTAACTTCTAAGAGTAAAAAGAGTCTCCAAAATGTTAATTAAGAAAGTTTCTTAACAAAGGCCTCACAAGAGGCTATATTCCAAAATAATAGCACCAAGTATGTAGAATCAAAACTACACATCATTTAACACAGCTTACTTAAAAAAACCCAAATACATGTAAAATTCTAGCACGGCATCTCTTACTCAAGTAAAACTGACATTATTTACAGCCTAGACAGTCTATGATCACTCCATGTTAGCAGTAGACTTGTAATGGACAAATTCTCTAATGGTGAGAGTATTTAACAGCTCTCAGGAAAGGTAAACAAGACTGCAGTTACAGCTTTGCACAAAATCCTCATCCCACACTGGGTGTATGGGTACATGCCAAACCTGCCCATGAGCATGGGAAAGCAAAGAGTCTGGAGTCATCCTTTCACATACCAGAAGAATAGCTCCAAGAGGAAACATAGTTATTGACCTCTTCCTCAAAGCTTCTTCACAATCTATCCTGACATGCCGAGAAATGAGGCAGATTTTGCAGCAGTATCCTTGAGGACAACCATGCTCTTCAACATTTAGAGATCAGCAGACTAGAAGTGAGCTTTTTAAGAAGCTTTCAAACATGCACATTTACTATTCTTCATTTTGTGCAGTAGGATGAATACTGCGCATCTTATGAAGGAGGTAATCACTAAACCACAGCACCCCTTGTACTCTAGTAAGACAGATACTCAGCTTATGGAATCAAGATTAAAATTAATCCAAAGTACAAAAGAAAAGAGGCACATGGATACACTTCAAGTCCTCACTCCTCCCAGCTCATACCAGACATCCATCCTCTAGGTTATCACCCCTTCACAAGGTCAGTGTAGACAGTGACAATCCAGCCAAATGAAACATTTCATTCCAAAGGAGAAAGCCCTGCCCTACAAGTGAGACCTCATGAATTTGTTGGAAATGCTGTTCCTCATTTAAATCTAGCCAAAGCTTTACTGAATTGCTCTGCATTTTAAAATAAGGTTATGTTAACCTGTGAATACTAGTAACCAGGCTATTGCCACACAGGGACACGCACTCACATTTTCACTACATTGCCAACGCTATTGTTTAATAGCTGAATCTGACTATCAGACCCAGATATCAGTAGAAAACATTCTAAAACTTAATTCATTAAATGAACACAAAACACAAATGACAGAGACAGCCACTGAACTGATCATCCAGATGGTCCTAAGGGAATCTGGATACAAACATGCTGAGTAACTGCAACTGTCCTCATCGTCTGAATGAGGACACCAGCAAGAGGAGTTGCATCTTTTGCCAAGTAACAATCTTGAAAAAGGATTTAAAGAGAGCAGCAAAATTTTAATCTATTACTTGTGAGTAAAACCAATGAAAAAAGAAAAATTAGCAGACATGAACACAAGCCACAGAAAAATGTGTGGTTTGTTTAAGATAAGAAAGCACTCCTCAGTTTGAGCTAAATAAAGCCTTTTGAAGAGGCTGGAGAACACAGGAATATTTTTGTCAATAAAGTATGTTTGTGTTTTCTAGAAGCTTTTGCCACAAAAGGCTCCTAGAGAAACCAAGTAATATTCATGTGAGAGAAGATCCTGGCCTTCATTTCCTATCCTTTGATCACTTATTAATTAATGAAAAAAGTTATTTCAAAGTAGTCGCCAAGACAGTCTTTGAATTATATACATATATGGCTCTTCACTGTTCAGTGAGCTCAAGTAATAAAGATGGGAAGTGAGGAAGATGATGCATGGAGAAAACAGAGAGTGGGATATAGAGTTGAAGAGGTGAGGATCACCATGATAGATTACCTTAAGCAAAGGAGTTAAGGCAAGGATGAATATAAATATGAATGGAGGGGGAAAAAAGTCTCTGCCTAATGAACATTAAAAGGAGGGACAGTTACCACTTAAGAAAGGTGCTAGAATTAACTCACTATTCAGAAGCTGGCAAATAAATGGTTTGACATTATTAGGAAAGGAACAGTAAATTAGAAAGCATTGTGATATACCTCTGAAAGACTATGCAACATATTTATTATTTCATACTGCATGCAGTTATATTAATCCCATTTCAAAAAAAAAGATTGGAAAGTAGGAAAGATTCAGAATGTTGTGAGGATAATCAAAGGTATGGGGAAATCTTCTTTAGAAAGGGATTAAGCAGATTAGTTTGCCATCTGAAGACATAACTAGGGGGGAGAAAGAGAGAGAGGGAGAAAACAGTAGTCTACAAAATTTAGGAGGAAACTGCAGTGTTTTAAAGCAGGGCATGGGGAAAACAACTAGGTAGCCCTCAGTACAGTCAGCATTGCCGAGGTTCAAAATGAAGTGAAGAGTAATTCTACAAGTTCTCATAAAAAAAACCCCAAGTAGTAATCAGCAAATATTTTATTTCTTGCACTGACAGAACAGTTGCTTTCGACAGAGTCTATATATGCTCAAAGCCATTGACAGTCCTTGACAAATACTTGGATACCTAGTCATAGAATCATAGAATCATAGAATAGTTTGGGTTGGAAGGGACCTTAAAGATCATCGAGTTCCAACCCCCCTGCCATAGGCAGGGACACCTCCCACTAGACCAGGCTGCCCAGTGCCCTGTCCAGCCTAGTCTTGAACACCTCCAGAGAGGGGGCATCCACAACCTCCCTGGGCAACCTGTTCATGTGTTTCCTGTTTCATGCAATTCTGAGTACATCAACTAAAGAAGGGCAGATGAGAGAAGACTTTCAAAATTCAAAAAGTATTCTGCCCATCTGTGACAGTAACTTAAATGTTGAAAATAGTCAAATAGCTATCTGCAGTAGGCGGCCAATTTTATCTAAATGCTGAAGGATGCAGTTAAACATATACACAAAAACCCAATATCAAAAGAAAAAGTAGTAGCTTCACAAAGAACAAGCAATTGCTGGAAAGTTCCCTAGCAAGGGAGTAGCCTTCTTTAGAGTGGCTAAAAACCCATGTGCCATTCTGACATCTGGCTGATCAGGAAACTGCATGCCTATTATTACATAAACAACTGTGATATAAATGCTGGGTTTTGTTAAGGAGTTCTTGAGTGCAATATTTTGTCTTTGCCCCCAACAGCTATTTTAAAAATAAAGGCTACTTAGTGAATGCCTGCATAGTAACTTTGATTTCAAAAGTACTGCAATGGTTTGTATGAAGCATTGACCTCTCCCAGAAGGTTCTTCAAAGATTTTCCACCAACAGGAAGATACTGAAAAGATCAAGGACCATACATTTCAGACAAAAGGATTCCCCCATCAAAATAATTTTGACAGGGATTAGAAAAAACATAGAAGTACTTCACACTTTACTCTTTTTAAACTGAGCAACTCCTACAACTCCTTAAGAAAGAAGAACTGAGAGACGCATACCTTTCATCCTTGGAAAAAGGTAACACACGAAGACCTAGTTCCAGTTTGACCTTTATCTTCATAAGTGATAACTCTCAAAAGTGTCCAAAAGGTTAACTAAACTCTAAAAAGGTCATCTGTCTTTAATCTGGCTATATAGATCCTTTTTTGATGTTCAATAATACACAGCTACTGTTCATTAAATATCACCCGTCCATTCTGTATTTTAACATTCTGTTTGCAGCAGCAGCTAAATTTTTGCTCTGCCACATGAAATAACTTGCATCTTCTTTCTATCTAGCACATTTTCTGGCACAGGAAGTGTTGTAGAATTACGTAAATAAATTACTAACTGCTCTTCTATAATACTTCTGCAATGTCAGATATGCATACATATCCACGAGCTCTGAGTTCACAAATGCCTTCTTTGTCCTAATACAACTTTCATACTTTTAAGGTACAGTATTTATTTCTTTTTCTCTTCAGAAGTGATGCTGCCCAACTCAAATCCAGTTAAAGCTTATTTCAAAGTAGTTAAATAATGCAAAGTTGTACCAGAAATTAACAAAACACTGAACTCCAAATGCAATAGTCAAGGGAATAACATGCAGGATCAGGTTCTTCAGATATCTAGAGCATTTTAAAAGAACTTCGAATTAATATAAGACAGCAGGGTTGCTTTCCTTGTGTTCTAAAAACTGTATCATTATATGTCCAAATACGTCCTGAAAGTTCATGTCATATTATTGACTCACACAGGTTACTCTTCTTTCTCTCTCTTTCCCCTTTATTATTTTGCAAGCATGACTAGCTAGAGTTTAAATTCAACATTGAGGGGAATGAATTTCACCCTTTTTTCCCCCCTCCTTTCAAGGACAACTGTATTCTGAAGGTTTAGTTACTTCCACTCTTCATTAATCAAAATCTATCTTATCAAATAGACAAGTGTTATGTTTTCATCAGGCTTGTAATGAAGTCCAAAAAAAAGACTTAATCCAGTGATCATCTGGTTAGCTTTCAAGTTTTCTGCAGATCACCCTTAAAGTCAGTCTGGCATATTCGCTGTGAAAAACATTTTCAAGTTGGTTTATATTTATTTCTTTGAAAATGGAGTTTTGAAAAATTATCTAGCATAGAAAAGAATGGTATTTTAAAAATAAAACCAATTCCTAAAATCATCACCATTAACCTGAACAAAAACTAGTTATCAGGCCACTCAAGAAACATGCTGGTGCTGGATGGGGTTTTCCAATCCTCCTTGTATGTGGGATTAAACAAAGAGCTTGTTAACTTTACCTCTAGCAATACAGGGGGAAATGGAGTGCACTCTCCTATCTAGACTAACAATTATCTTCTAGCGCTCTCCTACCTCTATGACAATTGTAGTTATAATTACCATATTTATTGCAAAGCTCAGAAGTAATTCTTCACTGTCATGCCCAAATTTGTGCATGAAAAGTCAATTCAAACATAACCCTTCATGGGAAGGGGCAAATTGCAATCATCATCCAACCATGCACCAGTTTGAAATGCTCAGAGAAGACAGGATTTCAAAGAAGTGACATCTCCTAAAGGTAATATCACCACAGATAGACATGCAAGAGAATCAAGCAAAGGGCAGGGGATGATTAAAACTCCAGCAACCAGAGACTAGCAGCAGCTGCTTGTCTTGGAGACTGACAGGAGACTCATGTAAGTCCATCTCTCCTGGATGTGAAGCATCTAATGGCTCTATGATTCCCAAGTGAATCAAGGTGCACCTGAATGTCTGTCCTTTCTACTATTCTGAGAGCTGTACAAATCTCAGCACATCTCTTAATTAGATAGCATTCTATTCTGGTTTCTTCAGGGAACAGGTGAGTGACACATCATGAAGTGTCACTTGCATGCAAATGGATGTACATTCTTTCACATGGCTGTGGCCCAGGATCTGAATCACTAAGACTAAGTACTCTCATTTAACTCACAAGATACCAAAATCAACAAAACTGATACTTACAAATCTACTAAAGGGTGAAACTAAACAAAATCGTGGGATTTCAGAGTCTTGCATGTTTCTGAGCAAGCCTGTAGAGGTACCTTGTTAACCCATACAGCAGCATTTTCAGAGGAATGTTGCTTTGTGAATCAGTGAACATGACAGCACGTTCTAATTCTTGCCTCTCACTGCGGACACAGGGCTCTCACATCAACAATAATCGAGTCTTATGAGTCATAGGAATGAGCTTTTCCTGGAAGCAAACAAGGATAGGAGAGATGAATGTGATTTAAGGGCCAAGACACATATTTTCTTGTTAAAGAACCGCAAGAAAGGATAGGGTTTGGTGGGGTTCGAGTTTGCTGTTTCTTCCACCTACAAAAATCAGTCCAACAGCAAAACTACCAGGGTGTCACTTCAGTCCACAAAATCCAACCTTTCCTCATTTATTCTGCATCATCTGAAAGAAATACAAAGATGCTCAAGGGATAAGCAGCATAGCACATGCTACAGGCCAGCATCTTAAGCCTCAAGAATTTCTGAGGCTAATCACAGCCTGAAAATAGCTTAATGATATATTATGAAATAAGTTACCTGCAAGCCATGGGACTGAGCCCACTGGTGTTCACACTCTCAAACATCACCATACAAGTGGTACACACCAGCACACTAGCTTGTATTTTTTTGTAATAGAGCAGGCAATGACGAGCTTTAGTCTGGGCATCTATCTTCTCCTCTATCCAGTAAAGTGTTGAACATAGATTTTTCAAAGACATAAATCACCAGATAGTGAGATGAAACATTCTAGCCCACACAGTCATCACTGTAGCATCCCCAAAACAAGTCTAATATAAAATAATCTCAACAATCAGAAGAGTGCATAAGGGTTGTAATCATTAAATAGCTTTTCAAACCTTCTAATTGCATTTGTTCATTTGTCTATATAGATTTGAGCCCACAAATAGAGTGGGGAAGATTAATACATGTATTAATCAAGAAGATAGCACTAGTGAAAAATTACCTTCTCCCCCAGCATGATTAAAGAATTTTTCCCAGAAAGACTTCCAAGCAGCAGTTTTAATGTATGCTATGACAATAACCAGCTACTTTTAAAACAGCAGTATGAAATGCAGTTTCTTTAAAATTAAGTGAGGTTATTCTGATCAGACAAGTTCAGAAATCTTACTCTGTGAATTTATTTGCCTACAGATTCTCTTTTCCAAGATAGTATTTTTCTTAATTGAAAAGATTTTTATGCATCAGTAGTCATAAAACTATGTATCAAGAAGTAAATGGCTAAGCATCTCCAAATTCCATTTCAAAGTGATAATTTTTTTTTTTTTACTCAAAATTATCACTCACCCCAGTTCTCCTCCAAATTTTCTCTCCACTTTGAAGGGAAAAGTCAAGGTTGAAACAAAGTCCATACCCATAATGAGACTGTAGTTCAGTAAGTCTCAAAGAGGTGGCTGCCTAATCTTTGTATACCTCTTATTCAAAGAAAACAGCCTCTCAGATTCGAACAGTGTTTTATTAGAATGCACCAAGACATCATTTTGCATATAAGCAGAAAAAAATACAGTGGGTGACTAAAGAAACTTTTGAGATAAGAGGAACATCTCATTTCCTCTGCTTACATCTCTGAAATAAAAGAAGGGGTCCCTTCCTGTCATGACCACTAGCACAACAGCTTTCAGAGCCTTCTCAAGTTGATCAGATATTTGACAATTAACTCTCAGGTCTTCGTAAAATCTGTTGTCACTAATGAACTCAGGGTTGACCAGCAGCTCTCTGCTGAAAGCATGGGTTTCCCTTGGTGTCCATCTTCCTAGCTGGCTACTTCACTCCATCTGCCAGACTTGCCTAGTCTGAACGCTCTAGGGAAGGAGCAATTTTCCCCTTTTTCCTACTACAGCAGCAGCCAGGACATCACACTCAGTTTCTCTTTCCTGCGCAGCCACCACTTCACATAACATGCAATGTTTACCTTGCCTGATCAGCAAAATATTTGTTATGCATCCCAAATGTAATATTCCAAACACAGAGGTCTGATTATTTTGTCTCTTACAATTTAGAATACTATCTTAGCTTGATGCCAGTTTGTTTGCTAATTGCCCAAATCAGAAGATAGCTTTTCAGATGTTCTATGGAATAAATAAATAAAAGTTAAATCATGAGAGCAAACACGAGATTCACATAGAAACTAGCATCCTGTTTTCTGTCAGGATTTCCTGTCAGTTAACTGGAGAGGTCTTGCACTTAGTGCACTGATTTCTCTGAATCCAGTTTATGAACAACTATCATGCTCTATACACTGCAAAAAGATTCTGCAACAACTAAACTAAACAAACTTTCAGGAGCCATAATGCATGTAAACACCTATTTGTACATCTCAGTTCAGAAAACACAGCAAAGAGGTTATAAAAAGAAGTCAGTACAGTGTACTGTCATGCAATGACACCAGTTCAGGTCCCAGCAGTAGAGCAGAAGATACACAATAGTCCTGTGCTGTAGCTAAAGTGGTGGTAGGGCAGGGAGAAAAACGCCTTCCCAAAGGCAGATTTAATACTGAAGATAGATACTTTGAGCTAGCTCTAGGATCTCCACATTGCACTGTGTTAAGTGACACGAACTTTAGCCATTTAAAGCTCACACTGAGCCCAGGATCAGCTTTCTTAGAGGACCAATGAGGTGCTGAACGCACATCCTGACCAAGAGAATATAAACCCTCCTTAATTACTGTGCCTGACAAACATCAGTAAATGTTTTATCTTCCACATGATAAGGGATAGTAAAGTTATTGAACATCTGTTTGGAGCAATGATTGCCTTTCAGAATGAAAACACGTATCCCACTGCTTTCTCATTTCCATGAGGATTTTCATACAGTTTTCTAAAGTGGTAGGCCAAGGACAACTTATTTTTAAACAATTTCCTTCACTAAAAGCAGAGGACAAATGCTTATGCCAAATAATTCTAAGATATAAGATCTGAACGGATATGTTGGGCTTCTCATTAAGTTTCTTTTCACTTCCTACTGACAGAAATTTGTCAGTTACAAAGACGAAAGCATATCATTCACCACAGTGGATTTTTTGTCACTTTTTTCATTGCAGAACAGCTAGCTTTCAGCAGAGAAAAAAAAAAGCAGAAACACATGAAAGCAGAATATATGCCTTAAGTTCAATATACAAACTTACATCCAGTTTCCCAGAAATTAATAGGTCTTGATCTCAAGATCCCTTCAAAAAACTTTAAATCACCAAGTTGTCAGCTATTGCTGCAATCTAAGAACTTCATTAAAACTTCCCTCGCTTTAACAAAACTTGAACTCTGGAAGCAGCTGCAAGATAATGATCATAGTAAAAAGTATCAGCAAAAGGTATAGCGAAGTTCATTAAGTATTTCCACAGCTGAACTGAATTCACTTCTCACTGTCGGTGAATTTGAATTCGTATATCTGACCACATAAAGCTGATAACCTAGTGAAGAGTATCAACACAGAGCAAGGAGGGAAGGAAAAGAAGTTGTTAGAAATAGAACAATGAACTCTGTACTCATAAAAGCGTTTATTTCAAATTATATCCTCACTTGTTTCTACCACATTTGGGAGTTGGTTTCTTTACTTACCAACTATAAAGAAGCTCTAAATCAGTGGTCCTCAAAGCAGAGTGCATGCACCTCAGGGAGTGGACAATACAACCCACTGCAGGAAAAAACCCTTTCCAAATACTCAGAACTACCAGAGTTTTCTGTTCCATCTCCAAATCATACCACACCAAAGACTAATAGTACAGTAATAGTACAGCACAAGTTAAACATATGTAGCTATGATACAATCAAACCCTAGGGCACATTCAGTTTCCTTCTTATTCCTTTATAACCTCTCAACATGGGTGATCCAGGTACGGAAGGAAAATGGAGTTTTTCAACTGGCTTATCCATTAAAGTCTTCAAAAACTGGCTGGATCAAGAAGGCAGAATGAAAAAGAATGGGAGGGATATTTCCAAAGCACATATGCAGCCACCACCATTTGGTCATGACAAAGCAAGCTTCTTAAGTTTTTTTATTTCAGCCTGTCCTTAAGTCAAAGCCAATCCCATTGTTTTACAAAAAAAAAAAGAACCAAAACAAAAAATAAGCACCAAACTTTCATCAATAGGCATAAATAATTTCAAGAACCAGAAAGCACTAGCTCCAGAGCAGTTATTTTCTATTCAGCACTATTTCATTATTGATCTTGCCCCTATTTTTAGACTAATACCAATAAGAAAAGGGTAGAGGTTGGCTTCTATCAATGCAAAAGCCTCCCTGCTGATGCCTTGCACTGGACACAGTCCTGAATGGAAAAGCATCCAGAGTAAGTCTGAAGAACTGACCTACAGAAGTACAAGCCTGCACCAGCCCCTTCATTATAGCAGCTCACTGCGCTTTTGGTGGTGTTACTTGATTTTTTTAAAACCTCACCTGAAGACTGAGTGCGAGGAGAGGGTCTCTGCAATGCAGTAGCATAGGGAGCCTGCAACCCCTTCTCCACACGAAGCACACCAAGCTGTAGCTGTTTGCTTTAGCCCAAATTTCCTGTTGTTAATTGTCTAACCTACCTTTATTGCCTTAGAACATCACCACCTCACAAAACGAGTCAAAATTCCAGCACCTCGGACCCGCTGCTCGAGCGCCTCTCCACCCGTCCGCGCCGACCCCTGTGCACCGCCACCATCTTCCACCCCAGCCCTGCTCAGCACTGCTGCTCCTTTTCAGGCCTTTCTCCTTCCTTCCCCCACTTAAACAACTGCCCCGGGCGCCCTTAGCCCTCCCTTGGCTGGTACCTGCTGTCTGTCAGGGCTGGCTGGGGTCTAAGGAGAAGCACTTAGGGCTGGTGATTGATGAGAAGTTCAGGGAGAGCTGGCAATGTGTGCTTGAAGGCCAGGAAGCCCACCATTCCCTGATCTACATCAAAAGAGGCATAGCCAGTAGGGTGAGTGAGGTAATTCTGCCCCTCTGATACCCTCTGGTAAGACCATCCTGGAGTGCTCCATTCACCTCTGGAGCCACAAACCAAAGAAGAACATAGATCTGCTGGAGCAGGTGCAGAAGAGGACCATGAAGGTGGTCTGTGATTGGGCTGGAGCATCACTCCTGTGAAGACATTCTGCTGCAGAAGGCTCTAGGGAGATCTGATAGATCCTTCCAGTACCTAAAGGGGCCGCAGGAGAGATGGCGAAGGACTTTTTATCAGAAAGGGCAGCAATAAGATGATGGATAATGGTTTCAAGTTGAAGGAAGGTAGATTTTGATTAGATATTAGAAAGCAATTCTTTGCTATGAGGGTGGTGAGACACTAGAACAAGTTGTGGATGTCCTATTCCCGGAGGTGGTTCTGGCCAAGTTAGATGGGGCTTTAAGCAACTTGCTCTATTGGGAGGTGTCCCTGCCCATGGCAGGGTAGATGAAACCAGGTGATATTTAAGGTCCTTTCCAACTTAAACCATTCCATGCTTCTATAATAAAAAAATTAGAAATATCCAGAAGATGGTAGGCAGCTTTGTGGCTTCCCACCTCTGTTACCTGCAGGAGAGGCCCTCAACCCCGCACCCTCTCCTGTCACAGCAAAGGTGGTCTTCCTAGCTGGTCTAAGTGGCGTCCCAGGCTATAGCTTCTTCAGTGGTCCTTACAGCTGTTAAAAAAGTTTTTAATATTATATAAAATAATATAATTATGACCATTACTGCCTGACTGCCCCCCAGGTTCAGGAGCCTGATGCCTGTTTGGGGCCAGTCTGTAGTGAGGAAGGATTGCAGCCTCCCTGGCAGTCAGCTTCTCACACCTCTCAGCACCTTCTGGTATTAAAAAGGAAAATGTAAGCTGATAAGCTATCCCTAGGCAGTGTTTCCATGCTTCCAAAGACAGCCTCTGTGGCTGCAAAGATCCTTCAATAACCTGTCAAGAACTGACGTTGCTGTGTAAAGAGCTGTTCGTCCCTATATCTCATTTTAGATGAGTGTACGTGCCACTTTCATATCCTTCAGCTCAGTGTAACATTTGCCCTTTCATGTTCTCATTTAAGCCACTGGGAATTCAAAGCTATTTCAAAGCATAATTATAGCAATCTGCATATAAAAGGCTGTATGTCCTACAGAGGGTTCAGCAGAAAAAAGCAAACTCCTCAAAAGAAGAAAATTAGGAGTAAATCCCACAACTAAGATTCAGTAAAGTTAATACATTTTTCATCTGATGTGAACAGTCTGTGGATTTGTAAAGCCACTGGAAAATTGTCTAAGCCACTGCAGCAAGTCAGTCTGAGTACATTAAAAGAATGTAGCTGCTACAGGAGGAGTACGGCATCAAAGTTTGCTGCCAGTCAGGATATGCAGCTGGTCCCATGTTGACTTGCAAGGTGGATTTGTTGAAGTAAGCTTTGAAGGATCTTCCCAGAGCTTAAGCACCCTTCTTGCTATGGGCCAAGATAGCTGTTGAGAAAGGAGGGGTCTGTAGCAATGCTTGTTGCTTAAGACATCATGAAAGAGATGCAGAAGGGATTTTTAAACCCATACACCTATCAAGCAGTATTTACCAACAAGAAAATTTTACCATGGTGATGAACTGTGTAGTATATTTTGTGTTTGACTGTGTCATACCACTCTATTATGCATCAAAATTGAGTAATAGAAGTTATGGCCACGAGTGCTAGACATGTTGTATCACAGAAATGGATTAATTTGTAACATTCCTTACACTGAGCATGCAGAATTAACCTCAGGAAACGCATAAAAATTCTAGAAGTTATTGGAGTGTTTTTAATTTACCTTGCTCGCTTTACATACTTGGCTTAAAATCTCACTGACAGTCAGAAATATGTTTCATTTTTTTACACTAAAAATTGGGTTGCATATAGATACCAGACATGAGGAACATTATAATACATTAAAACTGAAATATTTGCAACAAAGTCATGAGAGCTGGTAACACTGATTTTTTGTGATTATGTTTCATATGTGGTTTCTCTCCCACAGTTCTTCTCCTTCTTCCTAGTTTTCCTGGGATTATGTTTTCTGGAAATTGTGTTTCATTGGTTTATGTTTCTGGGCTTATATTTCAGAGGTGATTTTCCTGTCCGATAGCTTCTCTTTCTTTAATTTTCCAGACTCCTTCCCATCCTGCACCCCTGATTTGTCATTCACACTCTCCTTCATTCCAGTCACTTTTCAATTCTCCTTAAACTCAGTATCCTTCATCAGTTTCTTTCTTCTTCATGAATTTAGAGGCTGTTTTCAAAGGACTGTAAAGGCAAATCAGGAGAGCAACTCCAGCAGAGCTACCTCTTGCTCCTGCAAAAGCAGCCAGCTCTTTCACTCTCCCTGGCTGACACATAGCAGGCAAACCTGTCCCTTGCTGTTTTTCTGGAAAGAGCCTGGTAATCGTTGCAAAAGAGTCTCAAAAAAGTAAAACTAATATTACCACTGATACTGAAGATTGGAAAATTCCCATGCTATAAAGCTATATTCTGAAGAAGCTAAAACACAGGATGTCATTTTAATACTGGCAGATGACAATAGCCCTCAAAGACCCTCAAAGATACCAGAACAACTTAAGGAAAATACAAAAAAATACACAATGAACATTTCTGTATTTATAGCATGTCTGTTTACATTTATTCTGTATTAATAAAATGCATGTCTGCCAATGTTTAACATAGTCTTTTCTCCTCTTTGAGAAGCTATTGCATTGATTTCTAAATTGTAAGAAGGATTTTTCAATACAGGTTCAGCTCTGATTAAACTTTCTAGGCCAAACTACAGTAGTGAAATTAATAGCAACGATTGTTTACTTTTAAGCAAACTTTAAAACATCCTTTTGATTATGGGCAATTCCAGTGTGAGTAGGTATTGGTAAACAAGTATTAGAGAAAATAAAATGCTGTCAAAAGGATTACAAGTAGAAGAAGAGGATTTCTCAGAAGTTCATGAGAGGCAGCATTCAGTCCTGATGAAAAGTGTTTTCTTGCTTGTTATTTGCAAATACCATAATTTGTCTTTATTTTAAAAACCTCTCTATTTTAGAAAACAGATAACTTCAGGCTTTTAGCATAGAGGCATTGAAGCATATGGTAATCCCAGTCCGAAACAGTAAAATGTGCCTGTCTGTGCCAACTCTTAATTACCAGCTCATTAACACTCAGGTGTCAATTGCTGGTGGCAAAGGCAATACTCAGTTGGCCTGGTTTCTGTCATGCACAATGTAATTAAATTGACCTCCGCAATAGGAGCCCAGTAGTTTCCTGATACCACTTGGACACCGATTGCCGCACTAATCACAATCGTGTAATTTAGTGAATCACACAGTGTAATGAGGGAAAGACTCTGGAGAGTACCAAATTGTACTTGCATATGTAATAATGACTTTAAGGACAATTAGGGAAATAATCACTGCTCTGTTTTCTTCCAAGCTAATAATGAACCGCAGTAACTATTTGAGTTTCTGCTGTTGATTTAAAACTTTCACTGCTATCTTCTGTTTTAAAATAATGGTTAGCAGTAATTAAAATGTAAAAAAAAATATATAAATTTAATACTAGTAAAAAAGCTCCTTCTTCACTGTTGATGACCCTACAATAGATTATAGTGTCAGGTACTACTGTCTGCCTATGTGGTATCTGAAACCTGTATTAGATGCTTTCTCTCGAGAGAAAAGGGTGATTCAGTGTACTTCATTGATCCCCAAAATGTGCCAATGGTATGGAGAAAACCAGTCAGAGCTGTGGATGGGGGGAGACCATGGACACACCACTTCCCAGGTAAGGGCTCCAACTTTGACAGCTTTCTTAGGTGCAGCTTCTGAAGAGAACTCTCTGCCTTGTGACTGGAAAACATGAAGCCCCTAAGGTTGAGTTTATTGTATTGAAGTTTGACACTCAAATGGCACATCAAAGTTTGGAGCATAGTTATCTTTAGCTCCCTCTTGGCCTGTTCAGCAGCACCAGCAGTCATTTCAGCGCTGCTTCAATTTCAGCTTCTGCTGCTAATCTCTCTTCCTCTGCATTATTTTGCACCTTACTGCTGTATCCTAATGAGGTCACCCAATGATGATGTCTAAACTTAGATGGGATGGATCTGGACTATGATGTGCAAGCACAATTCAGACCTGTGAATTTTCAAAAGGTCAGCCACACCTTACCTTCAACATTTTGTCTTCATTAGTTCTGAAGGCTGTGAGACTCCCAACAGATCTCTGGTCTTACACAAGTACTGAAATTCCGGACTTAACATTTCTGTGGAGAGAAACTCTGATCTTCAACTTTTTTTCATCCCTTCTCATCCTCTGCCAGCAGGACATCTTTCCTATGTGTCTTTTATGAAGTATCATTGAATTTCAGTGCTGTATAGATTAGATTCCCACTTCTCATTGTTGGATATTTTCCCTTGCAGTCCCTTGTGTATTTGTCTAAATCCTGCTTTTGCCTTTGATAATTAAACTGTAAGATCAGTATGGTGTAGGCCTCTTTTATTAGTGTGTTTCTGCACTCGCTAATACAGCAGCTCTGCCTACAGATGAGTATGTTTTATGCCTCGTTGTTTTATTAATACTGACAAACAAAAATCTGATGTTCATACTCACACTCATAGGTGTGAGTAAGAGTTTCCCTATTACACTGATGCATCACTTACATTTCATCAATTAGGAAATCAGAGACAAAATGAAGCAGAATTCTTACGATACATGCAAGAAACTTTTTTATATATGACACAGAATATCAAGTGTATTTGCATGGGGACATTATATGCTGTCTATTTGTTATATGTGCTAAAAAAACCCTAAAAAAATTGAAGACTATGCTGCAGGTATTTTACATATAATAAAAATCTGGGGCTTAGATTTTTCTTTTCTGCTGAAACCAGTGAGACATCTGGACCCTGAAGTTGTGTATGATCATTTCAGTTGTCACAGTGAGTGGTTTAAAAAAACTGTCAGCAAAGAGAGCAAGGCATCTGAGGAATTATTACTGAGCCAGGAGGAGGACAAAGATTTTTTTTTTTTAAAGTAAAAACTTTGGTTCTCTGTGAGTGAGGCAAACAGATTCACTGACAGGTTTATGCAAAACTCGTAGAAGGAGCAAAATCATTTCTAGAGATGTTGCAAACTCTAAACAATAGATGAAAGCATTTTGTCTATGATGTGTTTATCAAAGATTGTGAAATCTGGAGAAGCAATCTATCTAACAAAAAGAAAGCAACGATTTCCACAGATTAGGAAAAAAAGGGAAGGAACTTTCTTGAAGAGTGACAGACCATCAAGGAAAGATGCTTTCCAATGAAGTGCTAACAGATGTAGCAGGTGAGACTCAAAACAGTTGAAAGATACTCAGTCTGCAAACAAGAGGAATTCAACACTGTTTCATGCATAAGTTCCTACCTGCAAAATAGTGATCAACATGGATTGCATAAATATGCAGCTAAGGGAGGAAGAAAAATTCATGGGTCCTTCCCAGTAGACATTTGTAAATGTGTCTTGTGTTTGTTGAACAAAGAAAGCTAAACATTGAAATAAAGATGGTGGGAAAACCATATGCATACTTGTGGAAGAAAGGAAGTCGAACTATTTTTAATGTACTACCTTACTTTTGAAAAGCATCGAGTATACCTGGCACAGTTTGACCTGATCATGAGTTCTGGTTGCTCATTCTTTAGAGACATGAAGCACTTTAAGATAAAAAAATTGCATTCAACAACTACCTTTTTTTAGTTGTAAGTTGTGAAGGAATTACTCTTCAGCCTGAGTACAGACCAAGTGATGGTTCTGAAGGAACCAGTTCATTAAAAGAAAGGTAACCAAAATGTGGCTTCACAGTGAGAAACCAGTGAAGGGAGTTCACTGTGCTGTCCTCGTTCAAGGTAAAATAGAGCAAATTTTCTAGTTTGCGAATTCACTTTTCAGGTAGGCTTCTTCTGTCTGACTAAACTCTGTTTGTTCAGAAACTCTTTGCTCCCAGACTGATAAGACCTGATTATACCAATGAATGGTGTGCAAGAGGCTCTTACTTTCATTCATCACTACGGTGATCAAGGTCAGAAAATTCATCATTTGTCCCCCCAGGGGCTGGAAGCAGAAAGACAGAGAGGTCCCACTTGCAAGGAGGAGTGGACAGGGCAGGTGACCCAAAACAGACCAACATGAGTATTCCATCCCATCTGCCCCAGCTCAGTATAAAAGCTGAGGGATCAAAGGGTCTGCTCCCTCTTCTTCACTCTTACTTTGATGGCCAACATCTAGGAAAGACTCTCTCTGTTCATCTGCCTTTGACCCCAATTAGAGATATCCAGCGTTTAGATCCGTCATCTGGCTCCTGACGGAACTGACTCCAGTCTGGGACTTTCCCTGTGTCTGCTAGGGACATGATCATCATCCTGGGAGNTTTTGGGTCTAACCCAGGACATGTGCTGCAAAGCAGATTATGTCATCCCCCAAATATGAGCATTGGCTGTAATCTTCTGAAACTGCAAAGTCTGCTTGTTGTAATAACTATTGTACAATATATAAGCACATGTAAACAATCCTAATAAAAATGCCTGACTTTTGAAAGTATTTTCCATTCCCTTTTTGAGAGGCAATACACACTACAAGTTCAGAAAGGAGTACTGAGACATGTAAATGGTTCTTATAAAGCACTTCCCCCATATTCCTTTTACACTTCTTGTTGCTTATACCACTGCAATTCTATTTCAATTTGCTTTCTTCCCCATAGGAATCCAGCCCTCAATTTTGTCTGTGTGTGTTTATCCCCTCCAACACCGACTACTGCTCCTTCTGATCATGACAGATGCTGGTGAATTAACGTACAAATGGCAGCCAGAAATCGGCAGGCCACAGAGTGTCATTTGTTATGCCATTTTGTCTTTGACTCCTCACTCTGAGGGCAATAAAGGATGGTACTGATATAATTCAAGGTGATGAACAGATTCTTCTAACTTGAATGGGGTTCTTGTGATCTTCCATATTATTTAAGGTTTCAAAGCCACCTGAGATTTTGATCTCCTAAGCAAGCCAGTTTCTCCCAATTTACTCCTGCTAGTTGAGCGAAAGTGCACAGAGGGATACAGCAGGGCATTAAAATACAGGATGAGTCCAGAAAGTAATTCTTACCAGCAGCAAGACAGAACATTCTCTGTTGCCCACTTCTTAGTTTTCTGAAGCCTCGGGGGAACAAAGATCCTGGGAATAAGATGGAAACAGGGAGAGATCTTCACTTCTAGCAATATAGTCTGGATGTCTGGTGAAAAAATGTCAAACTTCTGGTGTAACCTGCTTTTTTCAAAAGTATAGCGTGATCAGTTCAGAGACTTATATCCTCTAAGTTGAGAGTTCTGTGCTGTGACTTTGAGAGGGGCAATACTATATCTCACTTTTTAATTCAGTTTGCATTCATAGATTATTTATGTATATTCACTCAACTATAAAACTATAGTTCTATGTAGATGTTTGGTGTTTTGATTAATAGGTCAGTTTACCTTCTTTACAATGTGCCTGGCAGGGCACACTTTTCATCTGCACACTGGAATTACACAGATTACACTCTAGGCTAAGAACCTTCCTTTATTCTCTTTATGTAGACTAAACCGGAAATTAAGCAGGATTTTAAGTTCACACCAACAAGTGTACAGGGTTCTTCAAATTAATTTATTTTCATATATCTCCTATAGTTTCTCTTGAAATCTTACTTGCTGAAAGTACTGTCAGGATAATTTAAATCTCTTGAAAGAGGAGGAAATTGGGGAAAGAGTGTGAGACAGAACTGTTACCGTTGTAAGGTTTTTCTTTGTGGGAGCAAACCAAGATCAAGAAGATAAAGCAAGAACCTTCAGTAATGCTGGTGACAACATATGCACAGGAAACATTCTTGTTTGATTTATTCAAAACAGTTATTCTTCTGCAATCTAAATACTCTAGTATTTTACATTAACATAACATCAATAAAATAGCCCAATCAAAACACCATCTCAAAAGGAAATATTCCTCTTTCCATCCTCTTTGGAATTCCTCTTTTACAGTGGACATATGTTGTGCCTGAGAGTAATACAGTCTGTATGAACAGATTAGATAATGACATTCTAAGTGCTGATTCTGCAGCAAGGCAGGAGAATTATAAGTGATGATCTCACAGTGTCAGACTGATGAGGGACTGGGGGGTCCCTTGGGACTGGAGCTCCTTGAGGATATCAGGGCTTACCCCATCACCTCACCCAACAGCAGGACAGTCCCAGCTGTGGACATCCAGCATCGCCCTGGGGACAGGGCTGAACCAAGGAAGGCCTGGAATATCAGTCCATGAATGGAGCTCAGTAAGAGGCTAGTGAGGGGACCCAGGGTGAGATACAGTTCCAGGATATCTGAGGTTATCAAAGTAGTCCAAGGAAAATCATCTTTTTTATACAAATTCATAAGACATGTTCTTACTTTATTTTTTCTCTGTGTCTTTCATGTTTATAATTCTATGTGTAAGTGCTTCTTCAAGGGGAACAGTGAAGAAATACTGTTTCCCACCTTAACTGGTACAGAAATTCTGTTGTCCTTAATAAAATTACTTAGTAAAGACTTAGATGCTAAAAATTTATGCAGTTATCCAGAATCTCTGAACTTTTCAACATCTGCTGGGTAATTACCAGGTAAATCCTTCTGGGTAATGTTTTCTGTTAGTGTAAGATTTTTAGCCCTTGCCACCATTATGTGTGAGTATTTTTGTTTTATAAATACATTCATCTATGCAACTAACATGTTGAGTGAAGTCTGCTCTCTTGATTTCTCCCTTTGGCAAAGAGTGGATCCTCTAGGTGTTCTGTAATCCGCTGTGTGTCATCTACAAATACTTACTGAGCAAAAAAATTTACACAATACTAAATTATCACTGGAAAGCAAGCAAATGAATCTATATTTAAGCAGTGGTTAGCTATAAAAGATGACACATGTGGCTAAGTGGTTAGCCATAGCAGATAGCCCGTGTGTCTAGTTCCTGCACCAAGAGATGTTTACTCAGAGGGTTATGTAGCAATAGGACAAGGGGGAATGGTTTTCAACTGAAAGAGGGTAGATTCAGATTAGTTTAGAAGGAAATTCTTTACTGTGAATGTGATGATACACTTGAACAGGTTGACCAGAGAAGTTGTGGAAGCCCCATCCCTGGAGGTGTTCAAGGGCAGGCAGCACAAGGTTTTGAACAGCCTGGTCTAGTGAGACGTGTCCCTGCCCATAGATCCCTTCCAACCCAAACCATTCTGTAATTGTATGGTACTATGTTTCCAAGTGCTTATATAGACTAGAATAGCAAACTGGAAGAAGATACTTCTCCAACTTGCTGTTTAGAAACTCTTCTAAGCTGGATATGGATGCCAAAGTTATCTGAGATAGAGAAAACTGAATACAGATTTCTAATATCCTGAAAAAAAAAATTCCAAAAGTAATACCATCTGTTCTGGAAATCTTAGGTCTTCAACATCTTAACAAAATAGGATCCTAATTTTAGATGTTCTGGGAAGACATGTATTGAAGAGAAAGAATTACAGACAGAGGCCCTTTTCATAGCGCACTGACCATAGTATTTGCCCATGACATTAACACGAAGAATAAATGCTTCTTTTATATGATGGGATCTATACCCAATTTTCTTTTCCCAGCCCTCCCTAATCACCAACTCCAAAAGGATTTAGGCTCTGAGTGGAAAGATGAAGAGCTCTTCATTTTTCTCTTTGAAGCTGTCCCATTTAGCAAAGAATAATTATATATTCTTTTGACTGAGAGACCAAGGGCACCAAATTACATATTGCTCTCTAGACTACTAGTTAGCTCATTAACCTGCATGTGGGGAGATCTCAGGAGCACCCATGTGGTTTTACATTATTTTATATTATAATCACTGTTGTTGCGATGATTTCTTTATTATTTTGATTTAGGGACTAGGTTCTATTCCCACCTCTGCAATAAAATGCGTTATGAAATTTCTCAGTTATGCTTCAGTAAAATAAATATAGTGATACAGGAATCTGTTGTAATGCTGGGGTATAATCTGCTTATTAATAATGGATATAAAGCACACAGGACAGCAGTTAATAGAAATCTAACGTTGAAATAAATGTTTTTTTTAATTTACAGCTATGCATGCATTTTTCAGAACAGCAAGAAAGATTTTTTTTCTGTTCGTTTGGTTTTTCATGTAGCTTTAGATCTGTGAATATTAGCAATGTGTGCAGTGAAGCTGTTGATTTCACTCTGCAAAGGAAGAAGCCTGACAAGTTTACTCCAGACAGAGTAGAAACAGGACAGAAATTTCCACTAGAACACGATGAAGACTCCTAGCATGTTCTGTTCCTGCATTTCATATCCTTATACTTGAACAGTAAAGGCCTGGAAATTATTTATGTAAAAAAGACAAGCTACCTGCTTTTTTTTCTGGGTATGTGGTACTTATTTACTAAATTTTTAAAAATTTCAGTAGTAATCAAAATAAATTAATTCCTGTGTTGTCACACAGGAAATAACAATGGCAATGAAAGTAGCAAGATTAATCTTAGAAACCTTAATATTAGTTTCTATATGATAAGGACTAATTGAACTCCACCTGTAATTATAAGGCAGGCTGATGGGCCTATTACTTAACTATACCTATGCCAGGAACCCCCAAAAAACAGATTACATAAATGGTGAAAATACAATGATCCATTAAAAAGTAACATTTGAAGCAGTTCTTCCTGCTCTGGCGGTGGGATTGGACTAGATGATCTTTCACAGTCAGTCCCTTGCAATCTCTGACATTCTGTGATTCTGCATCATAATAATATATCTAGGAAGTAAGTTTCTGAATTGTTAAGTTTTCAAGGGAGAGTAAGAAACCCTCCTGGGAGTGTGATTCTGGGGGCTCAGAGCTGGCTCAGCACCAGCACAACCAAGGGTGGCCTAACCTCCCAGGCATGAAGTGGGCATGTCCAGGCACTCCACCCCCTCCCACTAGCCCAGCTTTCCCAGGGCTGTGTTTGACACTGTTTCTTTGTGCTGGGCCTGATCCTGACCCTCACACATGGACCAAATGCCCACCTCAGCCTCAGCCCATCCCTGTCCCCAGGGAGACAATGGTTGCCAGGACTGTCCCCCACCACCCCCTGGAAATGGGTAGGAAAGAACATTCTGCTTTCACATGCCATTATTTTTTAACTCAGCTGGGATTGTGCTAATTCAAATGCATACTTGGAGTGTCAAGGCATGGATTTATTTTTTATTTTGGGAGTTTTGTTTGTTTGTTTAATATTTCACAGATCGTTTCCAGGAGCTCAGTGAGATTTAATGGTATCATTACAAGGTATAGTGCATTTTCTCCCTTGATTATATTAATTAACTACCTTTTACTTCCAGCATTCAGTCTCTCTTCTCTTTGTTGACAGCCAGAATATAAATCAGACCAAGCCTCTTAGAAAAACTGAATGGCCATGAGCTCCAAGGGCATCATTTAGCCTCATCTTCAGGGGGTTGAGCATGAGAATGTTTGCTTGCATTAATTTTTTTTTTTTTTTTCAGATAGCATAAGCCGCAACAAATATATTGCTCTCGAGGTGAAATCTGTCTCTTTCATGATATTTATGTTCCCAAACAAAGCACTACTTAAGTACCAATTAATGTCATCTGTGAGACCAGGAAAAGCAGAGAGTGTTCTCTCTCCTTTTCTTCTGCAGAGTAACTGCACTGCTCTTCTCTCAGCATCTCATGAAATTTCTGTCCTGTATTATTCTTATACCTGTCTAGAAAAGCTGTAGTGATGGAGATGGAATTGCTGGGTAATTTTGACATCAGACTTCATCTAGATATTTTTTATTTTTCCTCTTTTATTCTCATCAATTGGGAATTACCCACTCATATACTGTGGTATTGGTGTATACACAGCTTTTATACTTCAAGTGAAAGTCAGACCAGAAAAACATGATAGGAAACATCTAAGTCTAGAAGGATATAGTTTGCTTAGGATCTGTTCATTACTTCCAAAGCAGAACTTTCTGAAACAATCTTTTTTGAGATTGATTGAGATATTTTTTTGCTTGCTCACATGTTACAACCACCGTCTGTGGCATTGTAAAAATACTCTGCTCCAATGCGTTTTTAATTCTCTGCCCTTCTGTGTGGTAAAAACACAAAGCTCTCTTTTCAGGACTGCATTTCTGTCTATGTCTTCTTTGAAAATCCTAACAGTGATATCATTTAACTTGCTGTGTTGTTTTGCCTTGAGGTTAAATTATTAGAAACATGCTTGGTTTAGATGGACTCATAGCCATTTCCAGTTTTCCAAAAAGAAACGTGCAGCTTGTTGAAAGCAGAGCTGGTGAAGTTTCTCTTTTTCTGGTGTCAAATAATTTTCCTGTAGGTTGCTCTTGCTTAAAAATGCATGTGAACAAAGGAAGAAATTAAATCTTCCTGTTGCTCTCCTTGAAATCACTGTGGTGTGGGCCATTGCCTTTAATGGAATTAGGCTCTGGTGCATAGAAAATATAGTTCTATTCTGCACCCTGAATGTTTGGATCCAAGGCTTGTAAAACTTAAGGTTGGTTTGATTACATTTCCTTTATCTCGTTCTTGTAAGGCTTTTTTACATGATACATTACTCTTCATTGTTGGTGCAACTCAAAATTGAGTTCTCTAAAATGTGCTTTTAAGTTGAGCATCAGATCAACTTTAATCTCTGAAGTGCAGGTATCTGAAAGCATAGCTTCATTAACTGAATTTCCTATATTGTATAATATGCATAAATATTTTAGTATATATTCACCCATTTGCCTTTAGCTCCTTTCAGGAAGAATGGAAAACATTATCTCAGTCCTCTTTGCTGCTTTTTAGTATCTTCTGATCGACTAAAGCCATTAACATCCAGAGGACACTTCAATCAGCGCTGACATAGAGAGGAAGAAAGCTTTAGTACAAGAGGTTTCATCTCAACTCAGCAAGATTTCCAGCACTGGCAGGTGTGTATTTTTGACAGAATAGTTCTGAAATGAAACCTTTGCCTTCTGGAGGACTAATTCCACATAGATTTCATTTTTTCCCGTTTCTGTCAATATCATGAACTTTATTAACAAATTCAAATTCAAAAACAATTTCAAATCAAGAAAGCTGTCCAAGTTAGTTCTTGCTCATTTCTTACACATGAGGATATCTACAATACCACAGATGCTCAACAATGGTTTTTAATGGTTGTGTGTATTTGTTTATATATATGTAGCCATTTCATACCAAGACAGATTAGCAGGTTAGAGACAAAATAAAATGAGGAAGCTCTTTAAGAAGAATTTAAGCTGATTCTAGGGATCAGTGCAATGGATTTAGCTCACAGTTTTAGAATTTCTCATAGCATATTATATAATTAAATCTTACTAGCTGTCTTTTACATTACTTCAAATAGAATAAACAGCTTGCTGTTCTTTATAGACATCTCATGCCGATGTTTTGTTATCAAATTGCAATAACTAAATATATATTGAAGAATCTTTTTTTGGCCCCTATACCTTTGTTTTTGAATTCAAAAGTTGCAATGCTATAAAACCCGAGACTTGAACACAGAACAATGGCAGGATATGACCAGGTTTCCCCATGTGAGACATAAAAATATTTAACATCCTTGCAAAACTGCAATGACAATTTATCAGCCTAGGAAGACTATCTATTTATCCACCCTTTACCCTGAGGAATGATAGCACTTTAAAAAAAAAAAGAAAAAACAAAATCTTACTATGAGCAGGTAAAATTTGGAAAGTCAGATACTGAAGTGTGTGCTTGGTTGTGGGTAGAATGCATGAAGAGGGGGCTACATTGAAATCTTGAATCCAAAACTGCATTTTGCACTAAGAAACAAGTCTAACTTTGTAGTATCATCAATGTGTTTCTACCCTTCTCTTTGCATTTACTGAGAGGAGTACGCTCCTATAAGAAAAAATCCAGTGGCAATTTGCCAGACTTGGAACTATAATTCTATAGACACACACACACACATACCTCCCAACACACATGTATAGTGATTATAATGCAGGAAGCATAATCTTTATAAATTGTATTTATCTGTGCATTGTTGTTCCACTTTGCAACAATACTGATGGAAAATTACTATACCTTTTTCAAATCTGGTGAAAATCAAAATAACCTCTATTCTTTTTTCTTTCTCTTAATAGGCAGCTTTGTATAAACTTGCATTAAATAATTGGAAGTTTATTTCAAGTAGTGAAATGTTTTAATATTTCTAAGTTTTGGAAGAATCCATCTGGAAGAAACTAAAGTCTGGTTTTGAAGAAACTGGGTATGCAAGCTGCTTAGAAATCCATTGCTACATATCTAAATCAGGAATTAAAAAATAAATTAAAATGTACAGATCTGTTTCCATTTTGTTATCCTTTTTATCCTTTATGAGATACTGTCTTCTGTGTTGGAACTCTAATTTACACCAAAGGCAGTTAGTTCTTCACACAGACAGCTTGTTCTATTCTGATCATAAATTGCAAATTTAAACATTAAATATTGCTTCTGATACTTAACTGAAGAATAAAACATTCTTATCCCTACAGCTGCGTATGGATCACATGCTCCAAAGCTCAGCATGCCCTACTAGGAACATTACAGAACAACAGGACCAAGAAGCTTATCCACACTTTTTCTCTGAGGCAAGTTTAAGTACACTTATATCATCCCTGACAGGTTATTTTTTTGTACTACTTTTGAAAACATTTAATGATGGAAATTTTAAGAACCTTCCGTATCCCAGCTTCTGGGTATTGCTATTTCCCCTTTATATCAAAATTAACCATTTTCTGGCTACTTAAGTTTCCTTTTCTGTCTAATATGCAAATCAGTCTTTTGACTTCTGCATCATGTATGCTTAAAGAAGAGGCAAATACAAAAGCTAACATTCAAAGGCATTTACATACCTATCACTGCAGATAGGCACCTAGGAGCATGGTGAAATATATATGGCAGACGGTGAACAAGCCAATTTCAATGCGAGCTCGCTGGATGCAACAGGTATCTTCCCCACTAAAACAAAGAAATGGGAGAAATTGAGCCTCTGTACTGCCAAATGTGCTTCTCAGCACTTCTCCTGGGACACAGCAGCTATGTACTTTTTTTTAATATACCCTAAAGCTTGTCACATCTAATGTTATCATAGTGAAATTCACAGTGAGCTAAGGAAATCAGCAAAAGCTATGTCTTAAAATATCTTGGGAACCCAGGCTGTATGAATTAAAAACTTCCTTTTCCTCAGCAGTTGTGCCTTCTGTCATGATTCCCTCTGGGACTCTCCCAGTGAACTCAGAAGAATTTCTGTGCATACATGGACCAATGTCCACATTATTTTAAAAAAGTAGAGGTGAAAAAAATTTCAATATTTAAAAATTAGCATTTAAAAAATGGGTATGTATACAACAGATGCTGTTCATGGAAAGAGTTTGTTTATGGAAATTAATGACAGGGTATGGTATGGTTAAGTTTTTCACAAAAAATGGCATGCAAAATGTGAAGGCAATGTCATCAACTAAAAACCACTTCAACTCCACATGAAATAGATAGGGAAAACGCTTTTCCTCTCAAAGACTGAAAACAACCTTAATTTACAGTATATGTCTAATATCAGAGAGATAATTAGAAATAACAAACAGCTTTAAGAAGGGCAAGGACTTTCTCACTTAAAAAGCAGAAACAAGAATTTAAACCTCATTTAAATTAAGTATTTGTCCCAAATGTCATTGCATTCCTTCAAAGAATTAACAAAGCTTGTAGGTGACGGAAGTCCCACCACCTGCAGCTAGAGTAACGTTTCTCTTGTGTTTGCTCAAATCAATAGCTATTGTTGGTTCTTTTCTTTTTTGATTGTGTTTTGTATAATATATACATTTTAAAAAGGATCCCAGATAGTATTTTGTAGTTACATAAATGTACTTGATGTACAATTTAAACATATCTAACAAACATGGGGTTTTTTTGTTCAGAAGATTAAACTGAGAACTTAAGGGCTTGGTCCAGTAGCTTTCTTGCACAAAAAGTGCTCACAAATTGATGAGGAGTCTTTTTTGGATCCATAGCAGGATGATGTCCATACAGATGATTTATGTGCAAAACAAACACAAAAATAACAAAAGGAAGAAATCCAAACTGTGTTATGACATAGCAGCGGCTAAGTTCAGCTTCTCACACATTCACGTTGTAGGGATATCAGAATTTCTATGTAACAGCATGATCCAAATTCCATTGCAATCAGATAGGTTTTCTCTTTGCTTATTATTGAATCATCTCTAGGAATTCGGTCAAATTTGGCTAGGTGTCAGTTGATAACACAGTGGCCTCTTTTTGTTTTCATTATTTGACATATTAAGATACAATGGGGAAAAAAACCACAATACAAAAAGGAAAAAAAAAGAAAAAAACCAGTTTACTAGATTTTTACATTTAGTAAATGGTACTTAAACTCCATGGACATGAAAGTAATTTTAAACTTCACTTTTGAAAGTTTACCTTTTTCAATATTTCATAGGAAAAAAAAAACGCTCTAAGATACCATTTCAGACCACAGACTTATTACAGAACATAAAGATTATATGCAAGGGCTTAATCCTTTTCCCAAGAAAGATGATAGCTGGCCCCATTTTAACTCCAGTGAGAGAAAGGTCAGCGGAGAATGTGTCATGTTCCTATTTCCAAAACTACTTTGTAATATAAGAGTCAGTAGTTTGGCATGTAGTTTGCCTTAATTATTTGAATTCTATCAACAACTATTCCTAGCCACAAGAGAAATAATTTTAGGCAATATATTTGTATAGTTGCACAAAACTATGATGTCAAAGAGAGATGTGTGTTTGTGTGTGTGTAGGTATGTTTGTATGGATGCATACTCATTAGTTTGGGATGATTTTCTTAAAATACTTCACTTACATTATATCTTACATTGCAAAATGTACAGACACCCAGTGTTCTTTTTAACAACATATACAGGTGAGTTTATAGAGCCTTATAAAAGATTTTGTGATTCCAAATTAAAAACCATAGAAATATAATCAAAATAATGCAGAGTGATTTATACCTCTGATAGTACATAGCGCTCATTCTGGTAATACTGACAACTGCATCTTTGGCATTGAAAATTCATTACAACCTTTAGACAAAATGTTGTTGCTTACAGCTTGTTTTTTTTCTTTTTAAACAAGAAAAACAGGATTGACCAAAATACCAATATTGGGGAAGTACTATTAAAGGTTTATTTTATTTTTGTTTTTAGCAAGGATAGCTTAGGAACCCTGAATTACCTTCTCACTTTAGTGTATGGTGTAGACTGTATGAATCTATTTAAAAATCAACTAAGTTGTACCACATTTTCCCGGAAAATTATATATAATATAATATATATATATATTTTATATTTATTTAGAAGCTTTGAAATAGTACAGTAAACACTTTGCAACACGGTGTATAAACTACAGAATGTCTTTGATAATTTTGTGGGTCTTCAGATAACAACATTTTAGGACCCACAGGTGAAAAGAACATGATCACAATCTCTCTTGTAAAGTTGGAATAGTTTGGGAAACACTTGATCACACAAAAATAATATAAAACAGTCAAGTTTAAAACAGTGATATTGCATTTATAATGCACATTTCTTTTATCTGTACGATTGGCTTCTTGTGGTGAATATAAACATCTAAAGGGCTCAGTGACATTTTGAAGAGAGAAAGATATATAGTGCTGTAAACAGGCACACACTGATCAGAGAGGCAAGATCTGTTGCCTCTGAAGTTTCTACAGTTCTACACATTTCAACTCATTTCTCAGGCCTGCTGAGAGCAATTAGGTCCTATTGTTGGCCATGATGTCTCCAACAGCACACAAATCCTTCAGTTACACAGAACTGGATGGCCAAGATAATGAAGTTGAAAGTTGATGCTTTTTGTTGGTCGACTTTTGTGCAAATCATGCTGCTTCAGGTAAGTCCTGTAGAAGTGACTAGCATATCCTTTTCCGTGCTGCAGGAAAGAAAGAAAGACACTTCTGAGAGAGAAAAAAAATATAATAATCAGGCTCCAACAGCTCTTAGGTTTGGTATTTCTTAGAGTGTAGAGAAAGAAGCAAAACTTGTCACAAACTGCTGCTTAAAATTCCCACTGTAGCAAACAGTTTAATGGTGATTCACTTCTCAGAGAAAAGTCTTTTTTGAGCTTGATAGCCTGAAAACCAACACCCACTGTTTTATTATTCTGTCTAAAATATATAGCAAGTATTCCAATGTGCCAACACAGAATCAGTCTAAGATCAAGGCGAAGAGTCAGACTTGTAGGTTCAATATTACTGGAATTTCCAAGCCTATTTTTTCATCATTCAGCTTGTTATTTGAAGACAGATCTAGAATGCCCCCACGATTCTGAAGCCGGTTTTCCTTCTCTTTCAAAGTGAACCATTATCCTCATCACCAAATGACCCTTTAGTCTGGTTTGACAGAGACAAAAAAATGCTCCATTAGTGCTATACTTCTGATTTCAGCATTTACTGTCAGGCTGGAAATTAACTTGTGTTACACAGATGAAGGAGGTCAATTCATTAGCAAACCCATATCCTAATCCACCAGCTGCAGTAGTTATACTTTCTCAAGAAACTGGCTATTTTAACTGTAATTGGGAGCAAAGGTAACAAATGATTTGTACTAGTATTTGGAAAGGCCCTGGGTTAAATTCTGATCTCAGTCACAAATGAAGTTGTGTCAAGGAACTCACTGACGATGTATTATTACTATCATCGTTGTTTTTGTCATGGTCATCATCATTATTGTGTAGTAAAGCTTATGATGATAGAATTGGGCTTTAGCTTAGCTCAAAATCAACTGTATCCCTACCTGAAATTCAGTGTATTTCTGTGCCTGACGTTACAATTAATCCCCAAAGGAATCTTAGCTATAGAATGAAGCTTTGAATCAAGCCATTCATATATATCATGTATGCATGATGATGCTTGCATGCTGACACACAGACACATCCAGTCTCCATTCCATTTAACATATACATTAACATATAAGTATATACATTACACATACTTGTTCCCTCCATATATATTCACTAGTATACACAGGAAATGTATTTACTGTATCACAGGGAAGTGAGGCTGCTCACAGGAAAATGCTACCACGAGCACAGTACATTTGTCTGATCTAGCCTACCTATGCCATAGGATGCATACAGAAAAATGCAAAATACATTTATTTATAAGCTCTGATCAACACAGAGACAATTGCCAAGATGTGTTATTAATATTAAAATTAAAACATCTTATGTACTGTAGATTGAATGTTTTACTTCTGTAGCAAATTAGTAGCTGAAATAGAAAGGATTTTTAAAAGCTTCTGCTAGATTATTTCTTTTAACATTGTAGCTAATGAGATCAGAATCATCATGATGTTTTGAGTTTTTTCACATGATCACACCAATCAAGGTTTTTTTTAAAAGATCTTTTTAAATATTATAAGAAAAAATCATTCCAATAGTAGCAATAACAGTAGCTGGACTTAAATTTCATCTTCAACATTTTTCCCAAAAGTTGACTCATAATTAAAGTTCTCTTGTAAATATTCAAGTCTAGATTGTGGTTTCCCATTAAGGAACTTGCGCTGCAGCACAGTAGGACTTCCATGTGATAAAAACCCTACAGATCTGCAAGTAGGGCAATCACTGCTTTCCTACATCTTTACAGTCCTGCTCCAATCTAACATGGTGTCTTGGTGGTGTTTGTCTGGCACTTGCACCGCACACCAAATTCTGGTTACACTGTCCCTTCAGAGAACTTACAGACTGAGTTACTGGCTGTGTCTGGTCCATAGCCAAGTAATGAGCACATTCTTTTCTTTTTCTCATCATTTTTTAAACTTCAGTTGCTATTACAAAACAATCATACTATTTTATAACAAAAACTAAATATTACTACTACTACTTTTAAGTGCTGAACACTTGTGACTGTCCCCAATATAAAAGTCCTTTCCCTGAATTCTAAAATATGTTCTGCCCACTTAATAAAATGTACTGGATTCTGAAGGCAACTTTTTTGTTTTTTCTGTATTTGCAATAAATGTTTGTGCAAGCAAATCTCTCCACATTTATGCCACTTTCGTTCTTTTTACAGATGGGGAATATAAATCAGAGAGGTTAAATGGAAAGGAGGATGGACTCAGCTTAAAACAGAGGGTAATGGAAGTTTTGACATCTGTTTCTGGCTCTGCATGTGTGTTTGCATGTATGTATATAAAGAAAGTAGAATAAGAAACACCAAGCCTCTCTGTATCACAAGTTCTCCATCTGCAAAATGGGAATAATATTGCTTACCTATCTCCTAGAGGTGCAGGAAGGTTTAAATCACTATTCTTTATAATCCACTTTGAGATCCAGAGATGGCAAGTGCTATAGAAATGGAAGTATCAGAGTCAGTGGAAGAGCTGGAACAAGAACTCCATAATTTCTGGTGCCTAATATCTCCTCTGAGATCACAGCTCTCTCTCATCCCTATTTTATCGTCTGTTCCGAACTTTGATACGTAGGGAAGCTTCAAGTCTGTGTGAGTACAGGTTGGAGATTCTTAACAATAAGTAGTTTCAGAATTCTGCTAATGTTCTCATGCTATTTGTACATACATTCTGATAGTGTCTGAGGTGAACAAGGTGATTAAAGAAACACAAATATTCTTATTATAATTCTTAGGGTATGTAATTTGTGCTGCATAAGTTGGATCCTTCCCCAAAAATTTTAGCAAAGATTTTGAGAATTACAGGAAGAGCACTTAACACACAAAATTTATATAGATGGCAAGAAAAATTGGAAATAGAACCCAGCAAAAAATATTAAGATTAATTTGTTCCTCAGCACACATTAGTAAGCCTCCCACTCACAGTGAGCTAGTTTTGTGTAGACTGATGAGAGAAGCCAAGTAAAGAAATCAGCAGTAGATGATGAACAGAAAAAGAAATGAAAAGCACAGAAGAAACAGAAAAGAGAAAATAAAGTATGCAACGATTATGCCTAGCTTATGAATCAGAAATGAACAGAAAACATAGAAATGAACAGAAAGCCCTTGTATTTTTAATAAATCTTCATTTCTCCCTATTGTGAATCATCCCATTGCATCCAAACATGATGTCAGACTACACTTTCCAGTCCTAAATACAGCCATATACATTTCCTCTTTAGGCAAACCCTAGCGAGGATTGCCTGTACTTGGAAGACCTTCAAACTCTCTGAATCCAAATTTTCTTCTGCTTTGTATTGCTGGCTAATCTAACTAGGATGGAGTAAAGGCCCACCACTTAAAGCAAATCCTATACTTTTTATAAGTATTTTCTCTTTCACTCAATACTATACTGAAGAGCTCCATAAACTCCCACAGCATTATATCCTCTATAACCGTGTCACTGCTGAGTTCCCCGAAGTTCCCCAATGAACCCCTGGATAATAAAATCTCCAAAGAATATAAAATTACAGCAGGCTGCTGCTGTTACAGAAATATTGCTGATCCTCCTTCACTTCAGAAGAAAGAAGGCACTTGAACCTAAAAAACTCGTTTCTAAATCAAAGCAAACCATGCAGCAGGAGAATGGGGAAAAGGCCAATACATAAACTGTCATCTTGCTATTTCATATCCAAATTCCCTAACTTAACACAATTTCCAAGTAATATTTGTCTTTGTATGGACTTTCAGATGTGGGCTTTTATTTGAACACTCAATGCATTATGTTTTCTTCTTGTGGGTCCCCTGTAAAAAGATGTGTACCTTACCATGCCACACTTCCATGCAACCCTGCAGCTGATACAGAGATGACAAGAGGTAATCTGCTCAGAAATAGCCCAGGCTTTACAATAAATGCTTTTTGCTTGTAGTGAATGATAATCTAAAAAGCAATTAATTACCTCATACAAATTATGGCAATATTGGTTTTCAATTTGCACTTTAACTCTTTCAATACTTGCATGGTTTGCTTTACAGTCTATATGTTAGCTGTAGCAGATGAACTATTGCCCTCCGCTGAGTCCCATGAGCTTTGACAGTGCCAGGAATGGATAAGTCGGGTGACAATCAACAGACTGCAAATTCAGCATTCTTGTTCCAACTCAACCCTACCCAATAGAGACCAGGTTTTAAGTCATGGTGGTGGGTATTTTGTATGAAAAAAACCTGGCTGCTTCAATTAACCTGGAGCTCTAGTCCAGTTAGCAGCAAATGTATTTTTGGAAAGAGGTCAAGAAGTGAATGGGAAAGCAGAGTAAGCTACCATAGCTCCCTCACCCTTTGTAGTGGTGCATCCAGGTAAGGGGTGAGACACACGGCTGGGGCTGGGGGATGTAGAATGGGGATTACTCTGCTGCCACCCATGTTCTGTGAACAAAAAAGTATTCCAGTCATTGCAGATGTCAATTCAATATCTTTTGCAATCCATAAACTCTTTTTTTAAAAAACTATTAGATGAAGATGATTTTTAAAGCATTGCTATGATATTTTATTAAAGTTCCACTGATAAAATTTGTTACATAAATATGAAAATATTTTTTCTCCTGTATCTTTTCCTTGTTAATTACTTAAAGGGGATTGTTTGTTCTTTTCTTTGAAGACTTTAGTTAGATTTCATGCTTCAAAAATCTATACAGTCAGTAGAGCACACCCAGACAATACAGCTTGCAATCCAGATGCCCACGTTACTTGTTGCACTATTAGCGTGCTTTTTGTTAACTCTGTAGTATATCAAACAGCTGAAAAAAAAGGAAGATGGAACATACTTACTCTTGTACTTAAAAAGAATTTCTAAAGCCCAGGTCTCCCCTACTACATGTGAGTCAGTTGGCTCCAGCGGCCACTACTCATGTGCTTTCATGTATGTCTGAAGACTCCTGAAGGCCATTGAAGGAGGCAGGTAAGAATGGTAAGGTAAGAATATTCTGCTTGGCCATTTCCTTTTCTCGCAACTGACAAGATAAGGAAAGCAGGAGAAGCTCCCACAGCTGAACGCTTAAGGAGCAACAAGGCAGAATTTGTCTCTAATAAAGGTAAGGAATTCTGTACAATTGAGATGTTCTTTCTGGCAAAATCCGAAGTATAGTTTCTAAAAGAAATGAATAGCATTGTGACTAATGGGTAGAAGTACCCAGATTTCATGTGAGATTAAAAAAAAAATTGTGAGCATTAGGTCTTCAGGCTGTGAGTAAACAAAGTAGGTCAAAATGCGTAAGTTTGTAGTGGTTGCACTGAGTCTTCTCTGGAAACAAGCTTGCTTTTAGCTAAATAAACAAACTCCATTAAAATCTTCCCATCCTTTGAGAATACATCTTTACTTCTGGAACAAAGATGATTGTGCCAAAAAGCAATCTTTTGTATAAAACAACCAACCACATATATTGTCCTTTCCTTTTGTCTTGCATTAAGTGCATATATTTCCATGTCTCTATTAATTTAAATCAGTTCTAAAACAGTGATTTCCAGACAAGCCAAAATTTGAGACTGATGGACACTGCACTGACCATAATCTAGTGGACACGACAAATAGTGTTACTTGTTCCATGAAAGGGAGAGGGAGCTTTGTCTTTGCACTTCAGTTCAAAACTGACTCTTTTGGATTCTGTTTCAACAGCTTAAAAAAATTATGACCCTTTTTAGAAAAGTTTGTTGACTAAATTTCTGACTGAGATATCTTTCTATTTCTGTTAGCTTCATTTCAAGACCAGGAAATACAAGTTTTTGATGTTTTGAGTATGTCTTGGTAAATGTTTTCACACAAGTGTGCTACCCAATATAAAAAGTTCCTGAAATGAGGTCTCCTGATTATGGAGCACTCAGAGTTTTATTGTTTACCTCAGCTTAGCTGATCCTCAAAAAAACCCCAAACCCAACTCACAAAAAAGCACATTTAAGTTCTTAAGATAAATGTTCGAGTCCATATAAACATCAGGTAAAATTTCTCTCTCTTTAAGNAGTTCCTGAAATGAGGTCTCCTGATTATGGAGCACTCAGAGTTTTATTGTTTACCTCAGCTTAGCTGATCCTCAAAAAAAACCCAAACCCAACTCACAAAAAAGCACATTTAAGTTCTTAAGATAAATGTTCGAGTCCATATAAACATCAGGTAAAATTTCTCTCTCTTTAAGTCTATCTGCAAGCTTAAGTTTAAGCACTGGCCTTAATCAACATGTGCTTTACATTTAACATACAATTAAGAGGGATTTTCTTTTGAATCAAGTCCTGGATTTTGTCATCAGCGTTCTGTGGCACATAAGATACTTCTTTGTATATTTGACTTTCTGTTCCAAATGCTGACAATTGTTTTTTCTACTGGAACAAACAGTCCAGTGGCATAGCACATGTCAGATATGATTTATCTCTAGTTGCCATTATTTACTACAGAAACAATGTTTTTTAGTTACTGCCGTTCATCATAGAAATTGCTAAGCTATATCCAGTAATGTACAGTAGAAATACCAAAGACAGTTTTCCCACAGGATACAGTGAACAGAAGAAATTGTTTTTGTCTTTCTGTTAATTATAACTGTGTGATCTATCTGAAAACACTAACGATAATACATGGAATCTCCATTACATTGAGAGAATCAAGGATTATTTAATTTTGCAAGAGTTCTTATAGTTATATACTGTATTAAGACTAATTAATTAACCCTTAATTTTTTCCTGATATGTGTGAAAGTTAGCACAGATAATATTCCCTAAGAATTTTTCCAAATTCTCTAACAACTTATTCTAACCATATACATGTTCACATTCTTCCCAATTCACTGTCAGTTGATAATTTTAATACTAGCCTTAGCAATACCAGTATTTGATTCCTTTTTTGTTTAAATAAAAAATTGCTTAAGGATTAGTAATGCAACAATCATTCCTTTTCAATCTTTTCTTCTTCCTCCTTGTGGCTTTCATTGTTTTGGTTTTTTCCCAAAATTCACTATTTCATTATACTTTTCTGAAATCTACACTATACATGTTTTTAACCTGACATGCCTGAAAATTAACATGTCAGGTTGAGAGTTAACCAAGGCAGAATACACTAAAGGCTGGCTACAACCTGACATTCAATTTCCAGTGCTCTGGGGAGAAGAGGAGGGATAAGAGCTATTCCTCCTAAATGGCTCTGAAATGCCTAAGTTCCCTATAGATTCAAAGGAGAAGCAGACATGTATAAATCACCTTTTGTTGGCCTTCAGAGGTACCTAAACTAATCACAGTGGATTTGGCCTAAAATAATTAAATTTGCTTGCACTTACACAAGCTAACGTGCACTGCAGTATTACATCGGCATCACACTGGGTATTCCTATCCAATTTATCTTTACTATGATTTTTTTTCCCAGCATCCCTTTCTCCTGCAGGGATTAGGTGGCACTAGGATTTAGGAGGTATGTCCCCTCTCGGTGTGGATGCTTTTCCATTTCTAAAGCAGAGTACTTAACATGAGCAGCATACACTCAGATTTCAGTCCTTCCCAGTTTACCAAGTCAACATTCTTTAATGTATCTTGTAAATTTCTCACAATCCCTTCAAAATTTTTACTATTCAAAAAGACATATTGGTTTGGATTCTATCCATCAATTAAATTTAACATCACCATGCTTTTTCACACAAGACTACAGAATGGAATGATTTATATCCACATGATTAAAATTTCTCAGCCACATCAAGCAATATATAGGGGCCATAAAGTATGATCATATTCAGTTGGCTCCCAGGAATGGTCTCTGGCCCATGTTCTGACATCCTCATCATGCCCAGGTCTTGTTAGGGAAGAAAACTAGTTGCCACAGGCTAAAGTTATACCAGAGAGTGTAGGAAAACCAACCATAATATTCCATGTGGTGAGAAGGATCCTGTTTAGTTACTTAGAGGCAATGGAGCCATGTTACACAGGAAGAATATTACAAGCACAAAGCCCACAACACTTTATCTCAAGAAGAGAGGAAAAAGAAGTTATTACTGCAGCTCATTTGTTAGCAAGAACTTCTTTTAGCTCTCTCAGTTCCTACTAGTACCCACAGCAGTGCAGGGCTACATTCCATTGTCATCTAAATTCCAATGGAGAATAAATTGATGTCAAATAAAAGCACAAATAGGCAACTAAAAGAATCACAAAGTGATAGAATTTAGCCTGATATAAGATGAATCTTCAGTAATAGCACCCATAAAATTCCTTGTGACTAAGGAAAGGTTGCAGTCAAGAAGTTTGCCAATGAATCCTTCTCCAGTTCTGAATGCAGCTGTGATGCTGGAGGTGAAAAGATAAAATCAGAGGACTTGGGTCACATGCTATACCAGGAGTCTCTCATTCTCCTAACTTCTTTGGTGAATCTACCCTGCATCCATTTTTTTCCTTTCTAATCCACATTACTCTTGATGATAGGTGGTGAAACACTGGAACAGGTTGCCCAGAGAGGCTGTGGATGCCCCCTCTCTGGAGGTGTTCAAGGCCAGGATGGACATGGCACTGAGGAGCCTGATTTAGTGGGAGGTATCCCTGCCTATGGCAGGGGGGTTGGAACTCGATGATCTTCCAACCCAAATTATTCTATGATTCTATGAAAATGTCATATAAAATAACATAATTTACACATATGAAATATATCCATTTGGTTTGGAAGAAATGCAAATTTACTCTTGCAACAGGCACATTAATTTTCAAGTAGAACTGAGGAAGCAAGTTCTGAAGACTTGCTTTCCTATGTCCACAGTATTTTCTTCAACCAATAAATACCATTATCTATCAAAGTAAGAAATTGAATTATCACAGGAGAATTTGTATTTTCAATGAATTCACATTGATTACTGCCAACATACTTAGTTCTTACAGCAATCTATTAGGTGCAGAAGTTAAAAATTATAGTCTAATTGTATCTCCTATTTCCTGTCTTACACAAAAGTACCAGTATACATCATTCTTCACTCTTTTGCCTTCACCATACCATGTTTGTAAAACAAATTAAATCTATTGACTGCTACTTCCCAGCAGTCATCCTACTGCTAGCACAAAACCACAGCTTCTCAGTGGCCAATGTACAAATAGAGCTGTTTACAGACTTCCCAGACAAATAGCAGCACTGATCCCTATAGTGAGCTTGTCCAAACATGATAAATAGATACCATTCCTTCTCTTACTAGTTAATTGTTGCATTCTTTGAATGGCTTTTCCTATCTTTCATCCTATAATCAAGAAGGGAAAAAAAATAAAAAGGAAGCTAGTGGAAATAACAGTGGAAAATCAGAGTTATATTCTGCAGCAGAAGAGCCAGAAACAAGAATATTTCCCACTACTGTGCACACCAAGGCATTCCTCAGACAAGCAGAGGGTTTCTTTCTGCTTTGCGGCGCATAGACCCCAGATCAGACACATAGTTAGATTTTCAGCTCCTGACTGTCACAATGATGAGGTTTCTACATTTAAGAATAGCATTTCTTCATAATGAATAGAATTTGCCAATCAAAAATTAGTAACTTCAGTGCCTTTGAAAAATTCAACTGCAAACTCAAAAAATCTCATTGTTTTCCAAAGAGACTCATGTCAATAAAAGACATTTTGGAAATTTACATCAGCATAACACAGGAATCTCAAAAAATACTCTTGAAGGTTCAAGCAATCTTTGTGATAGTTGCTTTCATATTCCACTGGTAGAAATCCAGAAAATTATTGTTTGCCGTTTTTAAAAAGAATTCTGCACAGATGATATATTCCTGGTAGACATAAGCACTCTCAGAATTGTCACAAATGAGTCATTTAGCAGTCTGAGAAAGATATACAAGATTTCTATGTGTTCATGTTGAAACTGGCAAATGCAAACTTTAACAGCTATCAGAGGAAAATAAAGAGTTGATATGATAAATTAAAAACATAATTTCCATTCAGATAAGTTTTTTCAACTTTTTCAATTATTTTCTGGCACTGCAGTTGCAAAGAGTTCATGAATTATTTAAGACAAAAGATGTTAGGTAAACCTAGGGACAGGTACATTTTTTAAAGAGCATTTTGCACAGGACAAGATACTGTGAATTCTGTTCAAGATCACAGTTACACAAAGAGATTCAAGCAAACAGTATTTAAACATAATGGCTAACAGCTATGCTTTAAAATAATAATACAATGAATGCTTATTTATTTTTCTCATGTTCATTATTTTCATAACATTTGATTAAAATAATGTAACTTACAGATTTTATTGAGCTGCAGCCAAGTTATCTTTGCATATTTATATGTAACTTTCTGAATTATCCATTTCCTCTTTATTATTGCAGTAATACTCAGCAAGTGTTCTTCCCTTTGAGCCATGGCTACGGGAGGAATCCGTTCAGATGAAGAATGCAAACCAGTCAGGAATGTGAGATAAAAATACCTTCCAGAAGTTACGCAATAATCACTGAACAGTGAATCATCTTAAGTGTTTTATTCAAGTACCTACAATAATGAGTAAAAATGCATCATAGACTTATTATATTGTGATTAGTATTACCTATTTAAATTTTAATTCAGGTTTAAGGGTTTTTTTGTAACCTTTACTTAGCAAGTAGAGGCAATTTTATGAATCTGTTATCAAAACTGGTAAACCTGAGGGATAAGTTAATAAATCCCTCAGCATTTTAGTCATTTGCAAAAAAAAGAATGCTCTATTAGACCTTTTAAGAAAAGGACAACTATTCAATTAGGTTTCTTTGCATTATTAGATGTTGGCTTTTCAACTTCAGCTTTGCTGAGTGATTTTGCATGTACAAAATCATTCTCATTTATGCAGAAATGAGTGCTGTATCCCATCACAGAGAAGCGATGAGTTCCACTGGCTGTGACAGGAGGTATGTGATATTCATCTATGCAGATCATATTTAAAGTTGAAAGGTACAATTTTAACATTCTTTTTGAGCACAAAACTGCACTGTCCAGAAAGGAACAACTCTAACTATACACATACCATTTGTTTATTCATACCAATAAAAATTACATTTCAATACAATTGCTTTTATTTAATTTGCTTTCATTTCAGAATTAGAATGTTTTCATTCTTCTTACATCAGAAAATGCAACTTATTGGTGTTAATTTTTTTACTTTTACGTCTGTACATTTTTACTTTTAAAAGTATGTGTGAAAATAGAAATCAAGTAGGCTAATTGTATAAGCAAAAATATATACAGGCCTCATTTAAAAAAAAATTAATCAAGTATCCTATTCAAAATAGCTGTTATTTATGTTATGCTAGAACGTCTTTCACAGCTGTGATAAAACTACACAAAATAATTTCTAGAAATTAGATGTGACTACACAACAAACCAAAGAAAATTCTTCTTCCATCAGATTAAATGTACAAAATTGTAATTTGCTTCATTTTGGGGAGAAACTTTTCTAAACAGTGAAGATGTCTTGCTTGAAATATTACCAGAAAATGTGTTACATATCCTGCCATTCAGAAATAGGCCTTCATCATCTAACTAGATCAAAACACACAAAAAAAATATTTACACGTACTTTTTTATTCCTTTGAAAAATAATCAAAGGACTGTGAGACACTTCTCGTTCTGGGATAAAGACATGAACATTTTTCTCCTCTAGGTCATTTGTGCTAATCTAATTCAGGGAGACGGGTAATGATTGCAAGTCAAACCATTCTGTGTGCTAGGCTCTGTGGCAGACTTTCTGAAACAAATTGATGGTCCAATTTCTAAACTTTTGAAATAGTTTTTAATTTTACTTGGAAACCAAGTTGATTTGGATTGGTCAAGTGAACAGTTGCCAAATTTTTTGCAGAATGAGAACCTAGACTAAACATCTATACTTTCACATGAGTATAGGGGCTTTTGCTCAGACCCAAGCCCAGACTGCCTGGGGAGGAGACCATCTTTTTCATTCTCTCTCTATTTAGATGTGCAATCTAACATGATAAAATCCTAATTCATGCATAAAATATGTTGATGATGCTGGCAATAATTGCCATGATAATGATATCATTTCATGGTGAAGAAGAAGATGCTTATGTGTTTGTAGAAAATATTGCAGAGTTAATTAGGGGGCTACTTTAGAAGACAATTATAATTCCAGAGTATCTCCTTGCCTAAACACTGTTATTCTGCCTAGCAAATTGTGTGTTAATGTAGATTATTTTAACCCCCTTCCCTACATGAAGTAATGCCAAAGTAATTTTGTAGAGCAAAAATGAACATTTATACATAGAAAGTTGAGATGTTATGACAAAACTGGACTGTTTTTCTGTATGGGAATAATCTTATTAGGAAGTAAAAATATCACTAATGTCAGTACATAATTTCGGGAAAGCTCTGAAGTATTATAAAAGAAAGGCATGTCTACTGTGATCTGCAATTACAGAAGAAAAACTGAAGTAAACTAAAAGTACTTCTTATCATCAGTAATGGACCAAAATACTACTGAGATGGTTGCACTGGTGATATTCCCACTTTTACCATTTCTGGACCTGGTCCAAAGTATTAGAAATAGATCAGAATCAGAGTGACTTCATTGTGACTCTCTGGTAGATGTCCTACAGAATCCAGCACAACAGAGTCTGGAACGTGGACTGGGGTTTTTGGGCACTGCAGTAAAAAAAGCAATAATGGCTAACATAGACAAAACTGAATGAAAAATTTCAGAGAAATCACCAGAATCTATTTTTAAAGCCAAGAATTTTCCAAAAGCTACATCTTATTTTCCTCATGAGTGTTATTTAACTTGCTCTCCAGTTAAGTTCAGCATGTCTTTCATAATTTAGGAACATTTCTTAACTTTTTTCAGAATATCAGTGTTCAAATGACATAGTTGAACAAGTAAGTGTAAATTGCATAGACAAGATACACAAGTTAGAACAATCATAGAATTGCTCTCTCTGAGAAAACTATTTTCAGACCCCCCCATGCTATTTATTGCTGCCATCACAATTTCATAATCTCCATTAATTAATAATTACTTAAAACTTAGGTAAAAAATATAGCCTTCAAAATTTATCATTTGACTAGAAAGAGATCTACTTCTGGTGTATTCTGCTCAAATATACAGAATATATATATATATGTGTGTGTATATGGAAAGCAGTGTATGAAGAATTTCAATGGCTGAGAACAATGCAGTGAAAATTTGACAATAGGACATAAAGAAACTCTTTCAAGTATGAGGATTTCCATCTTATTCTATGTTATAATTTGTAATACAGCTGCTGCTGCTTTCATTTATCCGTGCAATGACCTAAACCTCAACCAACAAAAAATCAAACACCCAAATCCCCACTATTAAGCCCTTGGTTCCAGACATAGCCCATAATCATAAATTTGACAGATTATGCTATTATTTTGTCAAAGCTGTATCATTTTATCAAATGTGTATGATCTTATCAGTTCATGACCTTGTTGTCCTTCAATTGCTTTGCTGCCTTGCTGTTCTTCTGTTATTTGGAACGGCAATTGAAAGCGCCCATCTCACCTTCACCGTTTCCATGCAGTATCCTGTTTATTTCATAGTCCTATCACAGCTTGTCTAATCAGTACTAAGCTTTTGATGTGACTTGCATAGGAATATTTACAGTATTTTCACCGTTATGCTATCAGTTCCCATGGAATGAACAGACTGGCTAGAGCAACAGAGTGATGTGTTTTGTGTATGGTTTTTCTAATAGTGCATTGTCAATTAAATACCTTTTTACAGCCTGGCATTTTATTTCCTTCTTGCTGGCTTTGTACACTGGGGGATGCTTTTTGGGGAATTATTCCATGATCCTTGTTTCTCAAGATGAGTTCAAATTTCTCATGATAATATACATCAACTTCCTCATTTCTCTTTCCTATGGTTCTGCACTGAGTCCACCCATTGGAATACAGTGCAGTAATCACCAGGCAAACACAAAGTTGAAAAGATACATTCCTGTGGCACAGTGGAAGACCCAGGTAGAGCCACCAGTTTACATCCATAGTTATTGGGCTAAGAGCACTGCTTACATGAGTGGATTTGCTCAGCTATTCCTCTGTGCTGACCCTACTCTGCAGCTTCCAATTCCAGAGCGAGCAGACTGGGTTTTCTGGGCCATGCTCCACTGCACACTGTGGGCATATGCAGTCTATTACAGACTTCACTGAGCTACACCATTTTATACCTTCAGCAAATACCACTGTCTTTTTCTCATTTTCATTTCTAGATAATTTTTTTTAATTCCATGGACGTTTGGGAAAATCTGCTTCTGCTAAAACATATCACTTATCCTTATGATTTTTCCCTCTTAGGCAGAGAGTCTGGCAATGATTTGCTATGTGACAACACTTGCTTACTTTAGTAGCTGCCTCTGCTACACAGAAGCTATGCTAAAAGATTTTTTTGACAGTCCAAATACACTGTATTGATTAATTCTCCACTATCAAAATTATAATAGATGGACAATTTTTCTGGGCAGTTTTCCAGGGTAGATGCCACCCACCTTGTTCCTAAAACACTTGGGTAGGATTTTTTTGACCCGTGCTCAGGTTTCTCTCTGATCTCTAATTTAAAAGATTTTTTTATTATTTTTTTTAATGATAAAGTCAACTTCTGGCATTCTTTACTTATTAGCTTTTGTTAGAAAATGAGAATTTAAGAAACACTTAACTCACTGACTTCTACCTATTTATTTCAGTAATTCTTTCAGTAACATCTTCTTCCATGACTCAGTACTGCAAATTTATTTGAAATGGTTACCTGGGATGGGAGATTTCCTAAAAATGCCTGTCCCTCTATGTCCCTCCTCTGATAAATACAAATGGACAGAATCTGCAACGCCCTTGTCGTCAGCTCAAGAAACCACCAATTCTCTCCTAGCTTACAACACCTGAGATCTTCAAAATTGTATGTATTGGAGTCCTCTGGCTATTTGATCTAAAATGTGCCTCTTATCTCCACTAATTACTATCCTGAATTTTACCTGCTAGAGTTTATGCTCTTTTCTGATTATTTAGCTTAAGAATCCTGCTTTAATAAAGAGAACTTTTTAGTTTAGTTTTTATGTTCTTCAATATGCTTTTCCTTCTTTGCTACTGATTTTTCATACGACCCTTCTCATACATGCTGCAACTTTTTATACAGCATTTTTGCTGAATATGAGGATCGTAATTCATACATTTTCATCACTTCTTTTAAAAAAACATTCTACTGAGAAACTGATTTTGATACGATCTTCTTGGTTAAGAAGCTGAATTTGATTTTATTACAATTCCAGTGATGAAGTGGCTCAACTAAAAATCCTTTCTGAATCAAATTCCTCCTATGCATTCCTCCTGATTTATTTAATGAATACCTTATTCATAATGAAATATTTACTCTTTAATACAATTATTGCGCTCATTTTCTTCACTATATAATTATTACCTACAATTTTACTAAAGAAAATTGTAAATAAGGGAAAAAAACACAGAAATATTCCTCTTATGTAGTGGTTTTGGCTTTGAGGTTTCAAAGGGAAAAAAAAGCAAAACTGAATCTGGATTCTCAAGCATGGGCTAGGTAATACCACTAATTTATACTGTTTACTTCTGACATTTTGCCACCAATCTTTAATGCATTTATGCTACAAAATTGTAAAATGTAGACCAAGGTTTATATGTAAGCACATTGTTCGGCAACGTTACTTACATTAGCTGAACAAAATTTAAAATCCCTAAGCTGTCAATAAAATAAATACTTCATTGTTATTTGAAATAAAAATTCCAGGCCTAGAACAAAATGGAATTACCACTCTGGTGTCACCAGATGTAACTGTCGTTGTAATGCACGTGCTACAGTTGACCTCAGTGCTACAAATCTCAAATTGCTACCCAAAATGATAGAGATGAAATTAGTACTGCAAGAACGATGCTTATAGGTAAATGATGGAAGATCAGTAAGGAAAAGACAGAATCCCGAGTTCTTGGGTCATAGCTAAATGAATTTTCTTATTGGTCTTTAGGCTGTTACCAGATGGTTGACACCTTACAGTTTAGCCTACGCAAAATAAGCTGATTGTGATAAGACAGACCTTTTCGGTATTACTTTCCCTGTCAGAACTGGCATCCAAATTTAGGAGCTTTCAGTAAAGCAAAGTTAGAGTCGTAAAAAGACCTCTCTGAAGGACAGGAAATACCTGTACACCTCATTAAAAGAGCGAGCTGCCTATGCTGAGAATGATCTGCAGCAAAGATCTTCACACACCCGGACTGCCAGTGCAGATCCTTTCAGAACAACTAAGTCCTTTAAAGAAATAAATAAATTAATACCATTCAGTGAGATTCTTTTTTTTTTTTCTTCTTCACCCCTGATATGCTTTCCTAAAAGACTTTTGTTGCTGTAAAAAGGCTCAGTATTGCAATGTTAATGTCTTTGACTTATTTGGATGAGATAAACATGATAAACTCTTGAAGCTGAGGAGATTACAGTCTCTAATAAAATACAGAAGGATGCTAAATAGAATGAAAAGACATATTAGATCAAAGTAGTACTCAAGGGTTCTACAGCTGGCTCAGGCTCCAGAAGGAATTATGAGGGTATTTTTGAGATCTATCACACTCTCTCATGCTACCCAACTATAGTCAGGGTGACTCTAAAGAGGCAAGATATTTGGAACAAGACAGAAGGCACGGAGGAACACTGACGAAAGCCAATACTGTGTAGGCTGAAAGATGACCTAAATGAAGGCAAAAAGTTTTGCCTCCTTCCTTCCAAATGCTTACTGATAATTATGCGAATAGTTACTTCAAAATAATGGACATACAGTTTATTCACAATATACTACTCAACCGTAACAAGAAGCTCCTAGGACAGTTCTCTCAACTTAATTTTAGCCTTAAAAAATGTTAGCCTGGCGACATCAATGCTTAAGCCATTTATCCAAGAAAAAATTGAAAAGGATCCAGCATCAGGAAAAAAAATAAATTGAGAAACTCCACCACTAATATCAGTTGACACTTTTGTTGTAGACAGTCCTGTCAGACTAAAAACAATCAAGGTTTTGTCTTTTTTGAGAAAGCATCGAACAATGCCTTCTTCAGTGGTGCCTGAATCCAAGAAAAGCCACTTTTCCCCCACTGCTCCCACAAATGTGCCTGTATTATTTCTACTATGAATAGTAGAGAGCTCTAATTTATATTCCCGCAAAGGGAAGGCTTTCACACAGCTTTTCAAATAGTACTTACTCAAATATGGTGGTTTGTAAGGCGCTCGTGTATTAGACAGCAGTCCATCCAACTCCTTCCTCTCCAGAGTGTTGTGAAGGGCCTTCTCTTTGCCGAAGGTGGAGAAGGACCTTTCTGCCCCCGGCTGGGCTTCTGGTGTTTCAAACACTTCAGTGTCTGGAACGGAGTCCATGCCAGGTACATGCAGATTGCTGCGGTAATCTGCAGCTTGGCGTCCATCAGATGGGACAAAGGAAGGCATCCAGCACCGATCTGAGTGGCCCAGTGCTTTACATTCCTCCGTGCAATTGGAGAAGAGATCCATGCCTGCAAGCATGAGAGAAAAAGAAACTACAGATATAAGCTTCAGCATCACTAACAGCTGCTGACAGATAAGAAAGATTACGCCAAGAAGAGAGAGATGTGGAAAGAGACACGTTGTAAGAACTTCTTCCACTAACTTCATCTCTTCAAGCCAAAAGAAAAAAAAGAAAAAAGAGTAGGTGGTTGTCCAGTCTTCAGAAGTTAAAGGAACCATTTAACAGTGCAACTAAATGCCAGAATGTCACACATACACAAAAACAGCTTCAGAAGAAGGGAACTGGCCATTCTGTCTCACAAAATCACTTGCAGATCTCAATGTTTACAATCTGTTCCATTAAAGTTCAATTCCACCTGTAGGTCAATGCCTGTGGTTCACCAGCCAAAAGTACTTGCTCAAAAACATGAAGGAACCTTTTCTACATGAACCTAACTCTGACTAAGGACGTCAAATGTCCCGACTGAAGAATCACAGATTTCATATATGAAAATTCAACTTGAACGAGTCCTGTAAAGAAACTATCTGTGCAAACATTAGCATACAGATAAAGCCTGCAGGAATTGGAAAAAGTAGGAATCCAGCTTTGAAGTGATCAGGATGGCTTATTAAATCAATTCAGAGGTTTCTATCAGAGGTAGAGTTCATTGCTACTTTAGCAGCCCTCACCATCTTCAAGTCATCCAAGTAATAGGACAGAAGCCTAAAATAAATCACTTTAATTAGTGGTACAAAAGTAGTTGTAGTCCGATGCTGATGTGGCCATGGGTACTACTGACAAAACAGTTAATGCTTCCTCTATAGAAGCAAACACTTGTTTCTGCCAACGCAGAACTGTTTGATTACAAATCCTTGAATGCTATTAAGATTTCAAATGACAAGTTATGCATCTATTGACTATCTTCAGGATGGCCTTCCAAAAGAATATTTCCTGGCTGTGAGTCACCAAGTAGTCAGAATTATACTTGTTTTGAGAGGAATGGCATATGAAATCACAGGCACAGAGCGAAATAAAAACCAGTGTCTCCAAGTTGATGTTCAACATCATACAGAATGGCAGAACAGCAAAGGAATATCTTTTATTTTTTGTGTATTTATAAAGAGAACGGCGTGTCTTAGAATAGGTGTATGTCAAAACTGAACTAAATCTGTTATAAACGTTGCTTTTACAAGCATTGCATTAGAATTACAAAAAAATGACACTACTTGCAAGAGAAATAAGAAAAAATTTTGAAGAGCTGTAATAAGATTCATGTAACATAGCTCATTCACCAGCCAGCATTGTAAAGAACTGGATTAGCTTGATCTCCAATTTGAGGATTAGTATTAAGAATTCTACCACTGTTTTGAACTATAATTTGACTTACATTAGTAATATTTATGCGGCATCTCACACTATAAAACACAATCTCTTCAGCAGGTAAGAATCTTTCTGTGCTATCAACAAGTGCCTGAGGACTAATGGCAGTCACTCGGAAAAAAATAAAAAGAAAGAAAAAAAGCTTTTATCTCAGATTAATATCACTTTATGACTTTTTAATTTTAAATTAAATATACAATGCTAGGTCCAGTTTCTATTAGAACCTGGCACTGATAATTGGCATACAGGCATCTGAAAATGATTTACTGATCAGTGAACTGTTGAAGAAAGCAAACGTGAACTGCAAACATGATCGAGAAATGAGATGAAGTTCATCAGGCGAGGCAAACAAATTGTACAGTTCTAAATTATGCAGTAGTAGCATCTATCATTAGACTGAAAAGAAAGATTTAGATGTGGGCTTATCAGAAAGAAACTAATATATAGCAGTAACTATAAAAACCCTCTCTGTGTATATCTTACGTACTGAAATGTCTGCACAATATGAAAGAAAAGACATATTTTATGAAACTTTTTGCCATTCAGATTTAAGAGACAACTAACACAAAAAGGTTAATTATTTTTTCAGACTTCCCAGCAAAGTTACACATAAACAAATAACCATACTTTTAAAATGGTTACAGTTGCATTCTGCTAACACTGTATCAATGACCATTTTCACTCAACATCCCCTGAAATACAGAAAAACTCACTGATAAATATTAAATTATATTCTGTAGTCACAGGAGGATACTATAATAATATTTTTTATTTCCCCTAGAAAATTACCCTCCATTTTGCTATTTTGTTTTCACATCAGCTGCTAAACTGCAAAATGTCTCTATCCAAATATTTTTTTTAGTTCCCTTTTGAATGTTGCTTGTCTACTGCAGTGCACTGAATAGCATTATGTAACAGCTTATTACAAAAGAGATGTTACAGCTACTATAAATCAGGATTTTGAATAAACAAAGTAAGGAATGTAAGGAATATAAAAATGCAAGCTTGTATGACAAAGTTTTCCCTCCTTGAAGATGAGAATCTGTTTAAAAAAATTTGAATATACATATACATCTCAAATTTAATATACACTGCTGGGACACACACCTAGAATTCAAATGCTTGTTTAGGATGGGAACAAAATGTTCAGAGAGGCCTGGGCTGGTGGTTGTTGCTTCTACTTGAATCAGTCATAACAGCATTTCATGGGTACAGAACCAAGCCCTTAGGTTTAGTATTCTGACAGAAAAGAAATTCAGATTAGCAGCTCGATTTTGAAATCCCTAAGCATCCAAGTGTATTTACACTGACTATGATATGAATGCTGTCTGTTTTTCCTCCATCCTTTTCCTGTGGGTCATGATACAGAATTCCCTGTTTCTAACAGAAGAACATTAAAAATGGTGAGAGGGAAGGGAAGGTATTTGCTCTTTTCCAGGAAGGAAGGATGTATCAGAGTAGATAAAGTAAGACAGCACAGAACTCCTTCATACACCAAGAACTATGTTCTTGATTTATACCAAAAAAGAGATGTTCAGCAGTATAGCACTTCCATCTCCCTCATAAATCTGGTCATACATATGATCCCTGCCTATGGCAGGGGGGTTGGAACTCGATGATCTTTAAGGTCCCTTCCAACCCAAACTATTCTATGATTCTATGATCCTTTAGATCTAAACCATACATCATAATTGCAAATCTGTGTGAAAGCTTTATGTTTTTCATTAAGTTATGATATGAGACCTTGTTTGCAGATAAAATGTGATTTTAAAGGTAGAGTCTGAATTCTGAATTTCAAATGTCCTTTGTGGATAGAAAGAGAGTAGAGTGCACTGAAGTCCTGAAAAATTATCAGCATTGCGGTACTCCAAATACAGCCAACACATAAAAGCTCAAGGCAAAGGTCACTAGTTCATTCCTACTTATTCAAGCCTTTCCACTAGATAGACCAATGGCAAACATGAGCTCTTGGACAACTTTAACTCTGCACATTTTGAATGTAAATAAGCCCCTGCTCCTCTCCTAAAGGAAACAAAAAACTAGGAGTTTAATATTAAGTTTGATATCTGTATCTAAATTTCCTGATCTCAGGTACTTTCAATCACATACTTGATAGTGCTGCATTTCTGAAGTTTATTCCCAGTTTGCTTCCTCTTCATATTTCAAAGGGAGAAAAAATAAAAATTTCTATGTGCATGAATGCTAATTGGTTTGAGAGAAAGTTTAGATCAAAGCAAAAATTAGGCCTAAAACCATTTTTAAATAATGCATTCTTTCTTAATTTAATTAAGGGAGAAGAGTCACACATCAAACCTTTAGAGCAATGAGTAAACATATTCACATATACTACAGAGCAAATGAGGTAATAAAAAAGCAAAACCACAAATGTTGACAATGCATTTTTGTAGTATTGTCATTGACAAAGCATTTCTGTAGTATTGTTATTGAGAAGGGGTTTTTTTCCTCAGCATGTGTCTTTTTTCCCCATAATTTTATTCTTCCCTTAGAATTAAATAGCATTTTCCATTTCTTCTCTGTGAGCTTTTCTTAAAACAGCCAGTTAGACGTGAGACAGAAGGGATGCTGGGAACCAGGCTTCCTTCTCAGAGCTCCATTGCTAAAACTACTATCTATTTGGTTAGATTATCCTTGAGCAAGTTATTAATTTCCTTATGATCCATGGCTTGCGTCAGTAAATGGCATTAACCTCCTTTGTAGGAGACTTTATCTACTCAACTTCATGAAACAGAGCTATCTTTCTTGCCAAGTAATTGGTGTGCTGCCTTGGATAAAGCTGACTTCATCTGCATGAGAACATGAATAAAGTCTCAAACTACCTTCAATATTTGGCTCTTCCAAACCTCAACTTCAAAGCTCTGTCTGGACCATTGAGATGTGAACATTATTAAGCATGCAGCCCAAGGAAAGAAGAGGCAAAAAAAGGAAAAGAAACAGCCCTCAGCTTGAGTCAAAGCATTTTTCTAAGCCATTTTCATGTTCGCTCTCAGTTTATCCAAGATAGACTCTCAGCCCAAGTGATCTTCAAAACAGGATTTAACTGTCACTCTGCATAGACTCAGAAGGAATACTGGCTTTCTCTGGACCTTTATCACTAAAATTCTACTTCTGGCTTCTCAAATTCTTCTCCTTATGAACACTTAAATACCATAACTCTTCTGCAGTAATGCATACTAAACCTCACAGGGTTTTTTTTTTCCCCATCTGCACTTGAAAAGGTGTGAGGCAACATTTCACTTTTGCAATAGAACTTTACAATTCCCTTCATTAAAGTCCACTGGTGGAAGCTTAATTTTAGATTCTAGCTGGTCACCAGTGCATAGTGTCCAGTATCACACAGAGGAGATTATTACAAAAAAAATTATGCATTTTACAGTGTATACGTGACAGTATTTACTTGGCTTCACATCTTGGACATTTCCTTCTGAAGCGTACCCAAGAGATGGTGCCAGTTTGGTGAAATATTGACTAGAACTCTTCACATTGGGCTTGAGAAAGCTGAATAGTTGGTGAGCAGCCATAGGAAATAAGCTGATGGCAGAAGTCCAGACCTTACAGGACAGGTGTCTAATCATACAATTTAAACATACACACACACAGAGTATTAATTGGCACCCAAGTCGGCAATTTCACAAGGGAGGCCAAGAATTTAATCAACCATGGGAAATAAACTAACCTCATGCTTAGAAATTACTCCTATAGAACATGATTGAAATGAAGCATGTTAATAATAAGTAGTAGTGTTGCATGAGTTGCATTTGTTCTACAACAAACAGAATCTTTTGTCTCAGAAATTTTCAGACAAAGAGCACAATTAGAACACGCACTCGGGACTGAGAGCCCCCCTCCTCTGGTTGCCAAAAGCTTCTTGTGCTTCTTCCCCTTTGAAAGTCATTATCTAAAAGCTCAGATTCTTACCCTAATAAATGAAAATAGGGCTCTTGAGTATCCCACTACTTCCTGTTCCCCATTAAAGTTAGTAACAGTACTTCTGTACTTGGATGTTAAGGCAGATGAGACAATAATTACAAGGTGTTCAGGTGCTACTTTGATGGGAACAACATGAATCCCTCACACACACCTCAGCACTCTTTAAATCATGATAACATCCCTATTCAAACAATATATGTTTATGAAAAAATATCAACTGGAATCTTATTTCCAAAATATAATAAAACACTTTATGATACACAGTTCAGAATATGCACTAAATTATTGTGCAGGATAAATAATAAATCAATGATAGATTTTCATCCTGCACATTGTACTTCCCAATTAATAACTGGCCATGACTTCTGACAGTCAGCTTGGCCAGCAATGGACTAGTTTGGAATACGTCCTTCTGTGCCATGGGACTGTTCCCTGGTGACAACAGCAGAATGTACAGAACAGGAAAAGATTTTGCTGCTGACCAGAACTGGTAGTGTGAATTATTTACCAAATATTTTTGGAGGCAAAATCACTTTTGAAAACAAGTATGATGATGCATGGCATCATGTAGCATCCTGAAAAATAAAAAATACAAACTTCTGCCATCTAATTAACCAATATAGTTTTCTTTCAATGATTTTGAAAGAATTGGCTACAGAGCACTAGAGCAACTAAAAAACTGAGAAGGCACACCCTCAGATGTTTCCTCCAGACATTCAAGATCAAATAAGTTTTATGCTCCTTTTTTTTCCCATCCATAATATTCATCACCAAATGGTAATAGCAAGAGTAAAGTTTTTCATACCAAAATATCTTGTCATCAAGGGTATTGGTATCACAATAGCAGGTTTCATCTCAAAACTTACAGCAAAATGAGATTATATGTATGTAGAATACTAAAGCAGTTTCTACAGGGATTTGTACTTAAATATCCATTTGGAACCAGCATTTAAAAAACTGTGCATGCAAATTATTCTCAAACCACAGTACCAATATATTAAGTTGGAAGTTCTGTGTATTTGAGGTTTCAGTTCAAATTGCTAATTGTGAGCAGACCAAGCCTAATTGTCAGCTTTCATTACTTCATGTGTAATCACCGTTGAAGATCTAGAAGCCCATAAGTCACATCAGATTCTTAAAGGACTTGAAATTATATTTAAACTACAGGGTTTTTTTTTTCCCCTTTCCTCCCTGGTTTGATAAAACAGAAATGATGAAAATTAAGAATTTACCCAGCTGAGGACTAGTGCCAAGTCTGACAATAGTTCTACTGTTCATATGGAAGATAGACTACTTTTAAAATGGAGAGAAAGAATAAAGAGCAGAGGCACAACAATAACAGCCCTGAATTCATCTAAAAGAAAATAGCTTTCCACTGATGTGCGACTATATGATTATATTCCCACCATCAGTCAAACCCAACCCCTTCTACAGATGTTTGTTCTCTCCTGTTTGGTTATTATAGTTCATTATGTTGAGGGACTAAGTTGATTGAAATGTTCATTGAGATGACTGCTGTGGTAAAATGCTTCAAACGTGAAAAAAATAGGGAAAAAAAAAAAAAAAGGAATGCAGGGAGGGCAGGAGGAGAGGGAGCTTTTTATAACCCGGTGGCACTGATTGCTGCATCAGAAACAGTGTGAAAGAAAGGGTGGGGGAAGGCTAAATACATGGCTTTTTAAAACAACAATAAATCATACGCCATATATAGGCCAAAATTGAAAGGGGCTCTGTGTTCCGATGTAAACTTCTGGCAAGACCTGGTCTGTTGTCAGGTTCCCAGACACAAAATAGACACTCTGTTCACTTAGCGTGAAGCCCCGCAAGAAGCTGGGAGCTCCGGAGACTCTTGGCTCTTCTCAAGTCTCATTAGGTCTGCATATTAATGACTTGCAGCAACATAAAGGGGCCCTGTAGCAGCCTCCTCTTCCCCTGAAGCCTGGGTTTCCCATCATTAAGGGCACACTTACTACAGCAGCAAGAAAATAGAGGACTTCAATATGGGCAAGGCAGCTCTGCCATGACAGGACTGAGACCCTTGCCCTGGTATCTTATCAGATAGGGGCCAGGAAAAGTGGAGAGACTTTGACAGCATTTTGTATAACACCCTTGCAGCAAATCCTTATACATGACGGGGCACAGAGGAAACAAGGGAAAGAAATCACTGCATTGAATCAAGGCACATCAGACCTTTGGAGACTGTGGTAAGGAAGGAAGCACAAGCATTTCTTGCTAAAATGCATAATGAGAGTAAGAATGAATTCCAATGCATAGGCTCTAAACAAATGTCCCTTTCAGAGGAAGACTGACAATATGAGAGCAAGGACAGTGGGCTGTACACTGAAATACATACACTGGGAATAACACTGCAATGTATATATATTTTAGATGATCCAAATCATAGCCTCTTAATGCATTTCTTTCCTTTGTCAGGACTGAAAGAAATGTACTTAAGTGTTACTTATCCATATTAACACAAAACTCACTTATATACTATATGCTGTCTCAATGTGACTGAAACAAACAGTCCTGAAAACATGCTAAGGTATTACACATTCAGAGCACCCGGTATGCCGGCCCTGATCCCTAGCAAAAAATCCACACAGTCTGGCTGTCATTCAATCACTGGGCTCATTCTTTCCCTTGGGAACTCCCCCCTGCACTTCACACTGCCAGGCCAGCTGAAGTGTCTGCTAAACAAAATCGCCTGACCCTTTGAAATCCTCCAAATTTGCCCTTGGAAAACTAAGAAGAAAAAAAAAAAAGAAGAAAAAAGAAAGAAACAGCCCAGTAAAACATACCAACAACTTGGTTTTAATCTGCAGGAAGTTCTGATACAGCATACGATGCACAGCAACAAACCAAGCCTCCCCCAATCACATGCATTAACATTAAACTCTGCCCTGTAGATGAAAAGGCTCCCAAACTGTCTCCTAGCTCAGATAAATGAAATGTAGCATCCAGCTGACTGAAATCCAGCCTCCCACACAATATGCTCATGTTATTTGTGCCACTCATTATCAGTTACTCCTATGAGTAACTGTTCTTGCTAGTCTCCCTACTTAAAGATATGCTATTTCCATTTTCTTATCAGACTTACCAGAGGATTGACCTCGATTAGTGGCATCATGATCACTGTCTCCTTGTTCACTGTCTCCATGACCACTGTCCTTAGAGCTTACTATGTCTGCTTCCTGGAATGCAGAACTAGATACAGAAACATCTTTACGTTAGAATAAAACATGAAAGAAGAACTCATAAAACATTCTTCTGCCATCACATGGCCAAACACGGTGCTGCATTCACACCCTCCCACCTGCTGCAGCACTCCTGCCGGAAGTCTTCTCCCCACCAGAAACCAAAGTGGTATGGTCAGGCCTCAGCTGTCCAGTCAAAACAGACAATACATGTTATTACTCTGTTCATGACAATGGCCTAATTAATGTGGTAGCTTTTGCTTCATATGGATAAATTTTAAGTGAGAGATATAAATGGTTTCTATAAGACCCCACAGAAGTGATTCATGAGTAGTTAAAGCATATTTCCCTCTTATACAAACTGAGATTTTGTTCTCTTTTCAGTCAGTTCTGAAACCTGTTCAGCAAAGCTGTGGTACAAACTCATTTAGTCAACAGTGTTTTATTTAATACGTCTGCATATATTCAATTTCCCATGGCTCTACTGCTACTTACCATCTGTAGCAAGCCCATTTCTGACCCCCATTCAGACTCCCTAAAGCATGCATTAGAAAAGCAAGATGAAGGAGCTCATACCTGTTTACTCGTCGGGGTCTGTCAACTAGATAACTTAGCTCAGCACGCTGATGTTTCGTCTAGGAAAAAAAAATTGGGCAAATAATTTTAACTCTTGATATTTCCATAATCAGCATCAGAAAATACACTAGAGCAACGTACCACACTCACTATAAATGGTGATTATTTAGCTGTAAGTAGGCCCACACGATCTATTCCTAGGTTGTGAGGGGAAAAAACAAACCCCAGCTCTTAGGCACAGATGGGAGAGTATGAGGGATTTTTTTTCCCAGAGTTTCTTGATGTATTTTCTCACAATTCACACTGTTGAGCATTGCAAGGATTCCTATGAATATCAACATGATTGTTTCTAAAGTTATGTACTACTTAGCCTGAGGAAAAACCCAAACTTATCGTAATCCTGTTTTGGGGCTGTTTTTAATTCCAGTACACAAAACCAGAAGAAAACAGCACATTTATTGCACCCTAATGATGAAAATACATTGAGATACCCTCGAGTTTCTAAAAAGGGAAGACAAAGTTTTATAAACGTCTGGAGGAAAGTCAATCTTACAATCCGATATTAGAAATTTTAACGCAAAATTTTAATACTTTAGAAAGCACCATTCAAACCACCTTTGTCAGACTGGCCAGTGTTCAGCTTTTGGTATCTGTATCAAGAGAGAATGTCTTGCTTTCATTAGTGCATAGGCAGAGAGGTAGTGAGAGGCTGTGTATGCTTATTCAGTAGAAATTGATTAGCAGGGGAGTATTATGGCATGGCATATGCTTTGATAGAAATTCTCTACACACTGGATAACGCAATACAGGCAACACATTTAACGTCAAGTGTGTGCATATAATTTCATGGAAACTCTTGATGCTTCACTTTGACAACACATCTTTGGGTTATAAAGAGAATGTTCAGTCAAGTCAATTAATAAATCCTAATTCACAAATTAATTAAAGTTCCTACTAACTGTAGGGATTGTCATAGTCCCAGTGGGGGGTTCCCCCAAAGCCTTACTGGCACATGCAGAGTGCAGGGGAAGGAAAAAAAAAAAAAAAAGAAAACAGAAAAAAGACACAGTTGTAAAATGTCACTTCAGAAAACCCTGCGATAACACCTCATGTCATTTTGTGACTATCAGCTGTGACGACTCTGCGAGAAGTGGTACCCCTCCTCAACAGAGATCCCCAAAACAAGAAAAACAATCAACTCCAAACCAAAACAGAGGGGATTCGCTTGCAGCTAAGGGCTTAGAAGGGTTTCTGCGAGCCGGTGCTGCCCGTCCGGTGCCAGCTTCTACCACAGGCACTGAGTGGAGACATGAGGGAGCAGGACGGGAGGGTGGGGAGATCCCAAGGCTGGCCGGGGCAGAGGGGAGCTGTTCCGAACTCACCTCGCCCGCTGCTGGAGCATCCCAAATATTAAAGGGCAACCAGGGTCGGTGGGGAGGGCAAGAAGGTAGGGGGGTGTCGGGAGGCCGAGCCTTACCTCACTGGACAAAATGCTGCCGTTGGAGATGATATCGGGCTGCTGGTCGGCGTAGCCGGTGACAATGGCCCCGCAGGGGTTGTGCTCGGCGTCGGTGCTGCGGGAGGGGCTGCAAGGCTTGAGGAACATTAGGTCGGTCTTGGCGGACTCTGGGGTGAGGCAGACCTGGTAGCAGTAGTTCTGGTTGTGGTGATGGGAGCCGAAGCTGCCTGATTCCTCCACCGGCACCTGCGCAGGATTGCTGGGCACATTAGAGCTCTGTACCAGCATGATGTCCGACTTGCTGAGTTTCTTCTTGCGGGCCCGCGCCTGCCGGCTGCAGCAGGGGCAGCAGCAGCAGCAGCTCAGGCAGCAATCGCTGGCCAGGCAGGTGTAGATGTTGAGCTTCTTCTCCTTCTGGCAGCGCACAGCCAGGACGATCATGGCCAGCAGGAAGACGAAAGAGACGGAGCCCAGGGCAATGATGAGGATGAGGGTGAGGTCGAGCGAGGTGTCCCCCCCGGAGCGGCTGGTCCGATGCTCGCCGGAGCCGCCGCCGCCGCCTCCCCCCGCTCCCGCCCCCGTTCCCAGGCCGCCCCCTCCGCCGCCGCCGGGCCTCTCGGCCGCCCCGTCCACCAGCACCACCTGGATGGCGGCGGTGGAGGAGAGGGGGGGCTGCCCGTGGTCGCGCACCTCGATGACCAGCTCGAAGGGGCGCTGGGGATCGCGCTTGGCCGGCACCCGACGGGCCGTCCGCAGTTCGCCGGTGCGCCAATCCATGCGGAAGAGGCTGGCCTCGTTGCCCCGCAGGATGCTGTAGGTGAGGCGGGCGTTCTCCCCGTCATCGGCGTCCACAGCCGCCACCCGGCTGACCAGGTAGCCCGGCTCGGCGCCGCGGGGCAGCACCTCCCGGGCCGGGGTGCCGTTGCGGCCGGGCAGGGGGCTGACGATGGCGGGGGCGTTGTCGTTCTGGTCCACCACCACGATGTTGACGGTGGCGTTGCCGGCTAGCGGCTGGGGCTCCTCGCCGGCGTCGCGGGCCTCCACCTGGAAGCTGAACTCCTTGAGCTGCTCGTAGTCGAAGGAGCGGAGGGCGTAGAGGAAACCGTTCTCGGAGTTGATGGAGACGTAGGTGAAGACGGACATGCCCTGGATCTGGCTCTCTAGGATGGAGTAGGCTAGCTGGGCGTTGGCGCCCTGGTCCCGGTCGGTGGCGCTGACGGCGTAGATGTAGGCGCCGGGGACGTTGTTCTCGCTCACGTAGACCTGGTAGACGGGCTGACTGAAGCGGGGCGCGTTGTCGTTCACGTCGCTGACCCGCACCTGGATGGACTTGCTGGTACTAAGCGGCGGCTGGCCGCGGTCGCGGGCCACGACGGTGAGCGTGTAGGCGTCGCCCCCCGGCTGCTCGCGGTCCAGCGGCCCCTCTGTGACGATGGTGTAGTAGTTCTTGAAGGAGCTCTTGAGGCGGAAAGGCGCATCCCCCTGCAGCAGCTCGCACTGCACCTGCCCGTTCTCCTCAGAGTCGCGGTCCGAGACGCTGAAGAGGGCCACCACTGTGCCCGGCGCCGCCGCCTCGCTCACCGCCTCCTTGACGGTGGAGAAGCTAATCTCGGGCGCGTTGTCGTTGGCGTCCAGCACCCGCACCAACACCTTGCAGTGGGCCGGCACGGCGTTGGGCCCCAGGTCCTTGGCTTGCACGTACACCTGGTAGACGCTGCTCTCCTCGTAGTCCAGCTCGCCGCTCACCTCCAGCCGCCCGGTGCGCGGCGCGATGCCGAAGAGCTCCCGGGCGCGGGCGGAGATGTGGCTGCTGAAGGAGTAGATGACCTCTCCGTTCTGGCCCTCGTCCGGGTCGGTGGCGTTAAGCTGCAGCACCAAGGTGCCGGGCGGCGAGTTCTCCGGCAGCGAGACGGTGTAGACGGGCTGCTCGAAGGCGGGGACGTTGTCGTTGGAGTCCAGCACCCTGATGGTGAGCAAGGCGGTGCCGGTGCGCTGCTGGGGCTGCCCGCCGTCCACGGCCGTCAGCACGTAGCGGTGCACCGCCTGCTGCTCCCGGTCCAGCGGCTTGTCCAGCACCAGCTCGGCGAAGCGGTTGCCGTCTCCCTGCGTCTGCACGTCGAGGGAGAAGTAGCTGTTGGGGGTGATCTCGTAGGTGCGCAGGGAGTTAGTGCCCACGTCGGGGTCGAAGGCGCTCTCCAGGGGAAAGCGGGTGCCCGGCGTGGCGCTCTCCGAGATCTCCACTGTCAGGTCGGGCTCCGGGAAGGAGGGTGGGTTGTCGTTGATGTCCAGCACCTCGATCTCCACCCGGAACAGCTCGAGGGGGTTCTCCAGGAAGACCTCAAGGTGCAGCAGGCAGGAGGGACTTTGCTTGCATATCTGCTCACGGTCAATCTTCTCGTTCACGTAGAGCACCCCGGTCTCCAGGTTGAGCTCCAGGTAAGGGCTGCGGGAGTTGGGCGCCGTCTGGAAGCGGCGAGCCGAAAGTTTTGTAATGTCCAAGCCCAGGTCCTCGGCGATATTCCCTACGAACGTGCCATGCTCCTGCTCTTCCTGCACCGTGTAATGGAGCTGGCAAAGGGCCCCCTCCACCATCCAGAGAAAGGCAAAGAGGAATAGCACAATCATCTCCAAATGGGGAAAGAGATCCCCCCTCCCCAGCACCGACTCTGCCTCCTCTTCCAAAGCCACCACCACCACCTCCTTCTCCGAAAATACACAGTACAGTGCCTGTGCGTGTCTATCTATGCGTGTGCGTGTGTGTGTGTCTCTGCGTGTCCGCGCCTGCGAGCGAGTAGAGAGAGAGGGATCAGGGGAGGGGGAAAGAAAGGGGAGGGGGAGGTTGATTTAAAGGGAGGGGGAGTTCTAGATATTATTTCTTCTGATTCATTTTAAGATTCCCCCCCCATCTCCCTCCTGTTACAAGTATTATTGTTTCACACGCTGACCCAGCGAAGAAGACAGGCGTCCCCACTTCATCTGTGATCTTCGAAATAAATGGCCAACTAATAATAGCTATTAGCTAGATGTATCTAGAGATACACAGTAGCCCGCTTTTATTTATTCCGAGAGTCTTGGCACTGCACCGCGGCAGTAGCAGTGGTGGCGGAGGCAGCAGCAGCAGCAAATCCCAAGGAGGAAATTTTTATGTTTCAAGATTGTCCTCGGTTTGTCTTCCTGGTGGGAGCCGGAGGGGGAGATGCTGCTGGAAGAGCCGGTGGGCATGCCCTCTTTAGATGCAAGGGGAAAAAAAAGGCAAAAAACCGCGAAATTAAAAAAAATTACAACCCGCAAAAATATTTCATATAAAAAAAAGGCAGAGAACAGCTTTGCTACACAAAACTTTCATTCCCTGATTTCTCGGGGATTTCCTCTTTTTTTTTTCTTTATTTAAGGATTTTAGATTTTTCTCTCTTCTATTAATAGTCTTTCCTTTTCTTCTTTTATTGCTATTATTATGTTCATCATCACCACCACTCTGTTTTTTTATGGATGTGTTGATCAGTTTGGTGATTTTTTTTCCTGTCTTGCTGCTTTTGCTTCTAGCCCCTCTCTCTCTGTCTGTCTCTGTCTCTGCTTGCTGCTGCTGCCGCCGACGCTCGCCTCCCTGTCCCGGCTCCTCCAGTCCCGGCTCCTCTGATCTCTGCCGGCAGTTTCTGAGCCGGCAGCGCTCGGCTTTTCTGTTTTTGCGCAGCCCTCGGCTCCTGCCAACCAATCAGCTGCCATCAACGCCCCCAGGAGCGGCACTCCATTGGCCGAGGCGCACGTCAAGTAGGCAACGTCACGGGCAGGCAGGGATGCAGGCAGGGATGGGGATGCAGGCAGGCAGGGATGGGGAAGCAAGCAAGGAGGGATGGGGAAGCAAGCAAGGAGGGATGGGGAAGCAAGCAAGGAGGGATGGGGAAGCA
>VZTY01004269.1:69651-86584 GCA_013400935.1 Turnix velox
GGCGGCGAAACCTAGGGGGACCGCCGCGGGTGACTGTACCCGCTCTGGGGGACCGGAGGTAAGGGGGGGTTGGGGTGGTGGTGGGGTGCGGGCTGCCCCCGATCCCTCGCCTCTTCTTCTACCCGTGTGTCCATTTTGTGGGTTCCTCTCCAATACATTCAACCCTGAGCCGGTGTGTGTGTGAGTGTGTGAATTAAAAGCGCCGGTGATCAAAGCCATCCCTCTAATGGCAAATGACAAATAGTGCTTAGGTAATACATGAACGAGAAAATGATTTATGGATTTGTTTCGCGACGGCCTGAGCCAATGAAGGCGACGTGAATTATCCATCCTAATGCACAGTATATCATTTTCTAATAACATCGGTTCAGTTCTAATGCCCAACGCTACTCGCTCTGATAGGGGGTATTGATTAAATAAAAAATCCAAAGGCTGCCTTTAAGCTGGACGCAGATCTTCTGCAGGCACCAGCTGAGGTTCATGTATTTACTTCTTGCTGGAGCAGAGGGCTATCATCGGACCCCTGACACTGCTGCGTTTAGTTTCTCCATCTGTCATCATTTAATTTGGCAGCTGACATCGCCGAATGAAGACTAATCTTTCCTATCACCGCATTTTGCTCCACGCTGCCATTTAGAAATGTAAATAGATGACATCAAGTTGGTAAATCCGCCCTGTGCTGACGAGGATGGCACCTGGGTGAATCAAACCTCCATGCCAAAATCCTGATGTGCCTCTTTGGTACCCCATATAATACAAAGGGGCATTTTCTGTCAAGGAGAGGATAGGGATAAATACTGTTTCTGCTCAACCAGAACTTTTTCTCCCTGCGTATCTCCATCTACTGAACATCATGGCTTATCATAAAGATAAAAAACTTAGCATTTAATCAACACGAAAATGCAAGTGTATGTGTGTAAGGTGGGAGGCAGAGCTGCCAGGTGGGAAGGCTTTGTTCCAGGCTCAGCCTGTATCAGTACCCCAAGGTCAGGGCTTCATCTTTCCCAATACAAAGTTCTTTTGACCTTTGTTGCAGGGTGATGGTGAAGTCATAGTGACATAATATGAATATTCTCAATTATTTCAATGGTTCCTAGGTGAAAATATCACTCAACATGAACTTGTTTGATAGATGTGGAAACAATGCGACATTGTGAAGCCACTCAGGAGTAGATTTGAAAAAGTTTGGGCTATATTTTTGGATATTCTGCCACTCCCTTCTCTTTATTCCTCATTACCCAGGTACAGTATTTGTTGAGACACTGGGACAGGCTTCCCAGGGAAGCTGTGGATGCTCCATCTCTGGAAGTGTTCAAGGACAGACTGGATGGCACTTTGAGCACCCTGGTCTACTGGGAGGTGTCCGTGGCCTTAGCAGGGCAGTTGAAACAGGATGATCTTTGTGTTTCTTTCTAACTCAAACCATTCTGTGACTGAGTTTTCATTGGTGAGACACAAGAGGAGCCACCTAAGTAAGGAAATGCCCAAATACTGTGTTTCAGATTTAACAATCACTTCCCTAACCTGGACAATCACAGCTTTGGGTGCAGAAAGCTCCTCCCCATTGTTCAGTTGAGTCCGGTCACCGAAATGATTATCTGGTTCCATTCTAAGTATCAATTTTAGGTTGCAGAACGTTGTGGCGTCTTTACTGTCTGGATGTTAAAAATACATTGAGAATTTTGCTACCCCTATCTCCTAGATTATAATTAATTTGTTTAATCTTAACTTAGGTTTTAAAAGGCCCCAAGAAGACAACAAAAGTGACACAAAAAACCCAGCCCAGGGTCTCCTTCAAGAGAATTAACAACAGCTCTTAGTGCAGGAATGATTACTGGAATCGATGATGTGATTAGGGTTGTAAATAAGAAGTAAAAGATGTCACTAGCAGAGAAAGCTGGCTTTGCTACCAGCAAGATGGGTATGTTTTACTGGTAGGGCCGTGGGACGAAAATCCTCCTTCAAATAGAGGTCGATAGAGAACAATTTCAGAAATTAACTAAGAGGCCTGATTACGGTTATTTGTGTCAGAGGGAAAGGTTCAGTGCCACCACTCCCTCAATGGATTTCTCTCTTAATTGCCAGTGAGGAGACAAAACAGGAAGGCTAGACCATTTGACTAATCAATAAAAAGAAGCTCCTGCCTTCGTGTTTGCCTGAGGTGCACTCCTTGGGTCAGATCAATGTTGCAGCCACCAGAGTTCTCACAGAGGTCACCAGTGATCAAGACGTTTTCTGGTGGCTTTAAAACAACGCTGGAGCCAAGCAGCTGCTGTGGGGTTGCAAATGTAAGCAGAACTGGGAGATATGATGTTAATCATCATCCTCACACTGCTGGGAGGACTTCTGATGATAAAAGCAACTTGTCATATTTATGACCTCAGACAGCTGGTTTAATAAATGAAGATAAAGTATTACTTCATTACATGCTCTGTGCTCCACTAGAGACCAAGTGCAATGGAGCCTCTCCGGAAGGTGCTGTGAGTCTTTCTGAATAAGAATCACAGTGGATGCACTACATTCCCAAACAAAATTGCAGTGGCTGCAGTGCTACGTGGCTACGTGGTTAGTTGTTTTTGGCCATCTTCTGGCTCCTCTTCCTTGCCACCAAACATTCATACAGATTTCAGGGAGACCACTCTAGCAGCAAGAGGCTGATCACAGTAAAACAGTTGATCAGTATGGTCCATTGCTATTATCCCAACTCCTCCAGCTTTCACAGTCTATCATGATGTTTATTGCAAAAGAAGGGAGAAATCATGAAAAAGCCCAGCTTGTTTTAATGACTCGTGCTTTTAGACAATTAAAATCTGCACTGAAATGCATGCAAGGAAACTCCAATTTTTTCCAAAATTAAGCTCTTGACAATTTACACTAACCAGGCCTTTTTGTGGTGTTCAGGTGGGATTAGCCAAGGTCTTGTTTCATTCAAAACATTCATTTCTCCCTGTGTGGCTTTGCACTCAACAGTGTACATTGCACCCTGTTCCTATAAGCTTGCCTCAGATCTTGTTATTTTTAATCAGTTGATAGCAAGTCTGATGATCTTGATCTTATCGCTGATTGTAGGGCTGCAGATACATCATAAACCAATGAAAATCACTTTACTCAACGTGACCAGTCAAAAATTAATATTTTTTAATTTATCTGTTTACTTGCAGATGGTATATGACATTTGTATCTATCTCCAAGAAATCAAAGTATTTTTTGACAAAATACTTTTCAGTAAGGCAAATGACTTATCATCTAACTAGAGCTTTCAGGAAGATAGTTTTCTCCATAGATAGGAACCTGTACTTGCATCAGTCAAGAGGCAAAATATTATCACATTTATCAAGACACTGACAATTTTTTTGTATAAATAAAAAAAAAATTATACAATATGACTCAATCAGCTGTACCTGTTTCTTTGAACTTCACTGAAATACAGTTGACCTGTATCTGAATCGAACAGATGCTGCAAAGCCTGAACAATTACTAGAGTAAATGAGAACAAAACTACAGTGGAAAACTCTGGTTGCTTGAGACTGTTAAGCTTCTTATTGTACACTCAGAGCCATAGGTAGATATAGTTACTCATGATAAAGAAAATTGCTCTTGTTTGATTTTGTTTTCAAGTTCAAGCCTTGAACTGCAGTACAGATTGTCTTGAGGTTCAGCTTGAAAGCAGTAGTTAAGAACATCAAACTTTTATTCTTATCCTTATAATACTGTACATGTAGTGCTTGTCAGAATAAATACAAAGAAAGCTCAACCCTTGATTGTTTGCCCAGAAGAATATGCATTCTTGGGCCTCAATGTTCCATCAATATATAATCTTTTGTGTAACTGTATCATAAGAGTCATCATACCAACTGCATAGCAGGTCACTACAGCACTGGCTGGGAAGGGAAAGGAGGAAGATGTTATAATTACAGAGTCACTTGTCAAGAGAACATACATCTGGGTTTTTTTGGTATCACTATTCTGAGTAGAGCTACTTTCACTACTGATCTGATTTTTCACATGATAAGACCCTATGTGCTGGTGGTTGATTTTTCTCCTCAAATTGCATGTGGCTACTGTCAGCTTTTCCATAGAGTTACCCACCCCAGTTTGAGCTCTGAAAGATTTCTTTTGGAGATCAGTTTAGTCATGTATGAGACAGTAACAGAAAAAAACCACATTATTTTGTCCATGCTAGAACTATTTCAATAGTCGATTCAGAAGTTTTGCCACCTCCACATTTTGGAAGAGTGGTTTTAGCAGATGGAGATCTCAAAGAGTTCTTTTTGCCATTCTCAGGAAGATATATACCAAAGTGATAAGTCCTTGAAAAGCCTCAGCTTCCATACTCGCAGAAAGTTATAAACTGGTTCTAGCTAGACATCGCCTCTTGCAACTCCTGCTTAGTGACTGGACTGCATGACAGAAGTTCATATGTTCCACGCAATTGTCATACAGGATGAACATTTTTCTCAGGATAATTATTTCCAGGGTTCTGCAGCTCTGTGGAGCTGGATATAGATTCAAAGCTTGGATACACTTGTCATTCACACATTGACTACTCCCACTGGTGTAGGAAAGCAGGAGAAAGTAGCAAAACATACATATGGAACAACACATAGAATAGCAATAAAAGGAGGTCACAAGGACTAAAGTATGGAGAAACAACAATGAAAAGTGTGAGCACAGCAAAACAAATGATGAGAGAGGAAAACGAAAAAAACACAACATTTAAACTTTAAAGCAAAAGCAATCAGATTACAACCACAAAGCTAGATGTCCTACCAGACTTTTCAGCAGCTTCTTAAGTTCCTGCAGCTCAACAGCAAGAACAAAAAAGCTGTTCCCCTTTCCCTTATATTAGCAGGCTTTAGGTATGTGTATGGCAAGCTCAGGACCTCCAGCTCACTCTTAATTATGTGAAGTCAAAGTAATCCCTGCTATAGATTTCAGTGGTTCACACTGCATTAATTATGTAAGTTTGGACCTGGAATTTTTAGAATTACAGATTTTCAATCAAGAAATCAAATAGATTCTTTCTCTCCCCAGCAGTTGGTGTTAGATGGGGAGGTGTTGGGGGCCATGCCTACAGTGCGGCTGCTGCCTCATGCAGCTGTAGGGTTGCTCTTCTCAGCAGGATCTGGCAGCTACAGGAGCCTCACTCAGCAGAACTTTGGGGAAAATTATTAATGAAGTGTGCAAGTTGCATAATCAAGATTTAAGAGATTAGTTTGATTTGAAAGCTTCTCATCTTGTTGCTTCTGATGGGCCTGTAAGTTATGGTGATCTGGTGCTAAGAGATCCCTTGCCACTACCCATCAGTCCTGTAGATTTGTTCATTGGAATGAATGACTCAGAACAGTTAATAATTTTCATTTAAGGACACAGTCTTTTCCAAGACAACTTTGGTTGCTTGATCAGTGTGGGCTGCCATTGAATCAGAGTTGCTTGGTTCCTGCAAGACTTACAGAACACAACATGTCAAGCATACTGAGCACCATATGCTATTGTGTGTTAACGTATGTAGTGTATGCCCCAGCACCTCCATTTTAAGAAGGGCTGTAACAATATTGCCAAATGTTTTCTGATGTGAAGGGATGAACACTTGGGAAGTACTATGAGCAGAACTCCAGAGGTGATTACAGCTCTGTGGAAGTGGAGGGTCAGCATCACACATGCTAGAGAAGTCTGCAGCCACTTCTGATCATCTCCCAACATGCCCACAACAAGTTGCTGAATCACACCTGCAGCCTTTAATACCAGTGTTTTCTCCTTTTGCAGGCTTTACTATGTAAATCTTTTTGAAGTAATGCCTGAATATAGAATCACATGCATATGCTTATATGTAATTATACAAACCTTGATGTTGAGCTTGGAAAGAAATGACAGTACAGCAAGTTGAGTGTGTGCGGGGGTGGGTGAGAGGGAAATGCAGCTGCAATCAAGCTCAGCAGGAGCAACGATGGATACAAAACTGATCCTGCCTCTAGTGAGAGGCAACGTCTTTTAATTCAATACACTTCCATTCTCTGTGGAAAGGCTGATCAATTCCACCACTAATGCCAGCAGAATGTTACCCCCACAACAAGCAGTGTCACCCCACAATGGTGACAGCAGCTGGATGGTCTCTGTGGCTGCGTCTCGGTCGCCAAGTACCAGTGCAGGTCCTCAGTGCCACAGGGAAGGAGAGCATCCTTACTCCAGCAGCATCATCCTCTGTCCCCACTCCTTCTGTGCTCGGCGTTACCAGAGCGCTGTGAGCTGCAGCGATCGCTCCCAAGGGATGGTCTGGCAAATCCCGCAGCTGTGGGAGGCAGTGGCTGGATTGTCACAAAGCAGTGTAGTGCCCACACAGAGAGGGGAGTTGTGCTTATTACATACAAAAGTAGCCATGCAGTATCCTATCACATAGTAATCTGTACTGCTTGTGAGGTCACGGGAGTAGAGTTCGTCTCCAGAAGGTGGAGAGCTGGCTTAAAGAAGTCGTCGATGTAGCAGGGAAAAATATAACACGGGCGCTAGGGCAGCTCTACGTCAGCTAAGCGTGAAAGTGAAGAGCTTTGCAGGAACAGGAGGGGAAAGCAAGACAAGACAGGAAGGACTTGAGCTGTGGGAAGTGTAAAATGGAAGAATGAGTCATGTAAATGTGGTTTAGGGCAGAGTGGGAAGATGATAGAAATCTTGTAGGAAGGCCTGGATTTTCTTAGCTTTGAAAAGCATTTGAGAGTTTGCTGGCTTTTGGTGATTCTCATAGATTTCCCTGTAATTGGGGGAAATTTGCTGAAAGGGAGATTGTTGCTCCCTGTGAAAAGCAGCATTAATAGCAGAGTGGGACTATTTTGTAACATCTTGCTGCTATTACTGGTTGTGGCCTAGTATTAGCTCTAATTAAGAAAGCTGCTTCAAGGAAGAATGTGCTAGAAAGTTGTCTGCTGCTGTCTCATGCTGCTGTAATACTGGGAAGTAGGAATCTGGGGGGCACCTGCATCCCCCAGTTTCCACCACTCTGTAGTTTCTAAGAATCTGGAGCTGACCAGAAAACCAGCTTGTAATGCTCAGTTTGCTGGAAAGAAAGAATACCTACTTTTGATCCTCTGCCATATTTCACTCAGCACAGAAAAGAACAAAAATTAGGAAGGAAGAAATCCTTTATGGTATTACCAAAGTGCCAATAATAAAAAGCTTCAGAAATGCAGTTCTCATTGTGAGCAAAGATAGAAAAGCCAAATAATAGTTGTATACATTGATTTTGCAATGTAACTGTAGGCTTACAGAGCAGTATTGAAGAATATTAGCTGAAAATCCTTGACCATAATTCAGAAAATTATAGCATCATCAGAAGTTCTGTATCTACAGAATTGTATATATAATACTATAAATTTTAATGCCTCTTTTCAGCATTTTTAACAGATAATAAATAACCCCTTTGTGTTGTGGTCTCTGCAGGAAGAGGGAGGATAATACCTGGTTGGTATTCTAAACTGAGGAATCACAAAGATGGGGCTAGAAAGGAAATGTGTCTAACCATATTTTTTTCCCTGCCAAAATGAGCTTTCTGGGTAATAATTTGGTTCAAAAAATTTCTGGAGCTGATTGCAGTGTCCAGAGCTTATGTGCTGTTAGGCTTTTGCAAAAATCGCCAGTTGATATAGTACCAAATTTAGAAGACAAAATAGTGCTCTTGCTTTGCTACTGGTGGTGAGTTGCCTCAGTCTATATGCATATGTATAATGGGCATAATATTGTTTTTCCCCAGCGAAAAAATGGAATGAGGTCAGTGAGTAAAAAGGTCCTATACAGGAACTGGACTTTGTTACTGTGCATGAGTCTAATCCAAGAAAGGCTTTCTGTAAGCTTGCCCACTGAAATGTGATAGAAGTAGAAATAACTGCTTCTGGCATCCTAACAGGAGAAGTTTGGGAACTTTATGTAGGAACTTCGTGTGGCTTGGCAGTATGAAAAATGCAATGTTAGAGCTTCCAGAACTGCATCAAAACTGCTGTGGCTGTGGCCAAAATACTGCCTGATATAAACACATTTGGCTTATTCGATTATCATCAGTATATAGAGATAAGCTAATTTGGTAGTGACAAGGCTTAGTGTTTTTCCCTTTTCTGCTGGATTGTAGCTGATGTCTGTCTTGACTTGGAAGAAGTTGGTAGATGTTCCATTTTGCCGATTTGTCTAATTTATTACGACTGTGATTGTGTAATTTGAACCTGATACAGCTTGCTGTTGCTGAGTGATCAGACAGCCTGTATGTGATCTGTCCACTACAGTATAGAAGATGCTAATAATGTATTAGCAATCTAAAAAGCCTAGCATGAATTTATTAAAATACCTGTAAGATTAGAATAGAGGTTTTTTATCAGTGCCATCTGGTTGCCAAATGTGGCATTAGGCAGTAACAGCTTTCGGTCTGTGAGAGCGGTAGAAAAATGGTTTAACCTTTCTTGCAATAAAAGCATCATAACTTTGGCATCTGTTCTAGTTCTGGAGGTTTTGACACAGATTAATTTTTTTTTTTTGCTAGGGGTAAGATGAGATCCTCCTTGTAGACATGACTTCATTTGTCCTACAAATCTGCATGTGTCTGCCAGCCAGTGCACAAGTCTTCTTTGATTCTGTTTTTTGGTTTTGGTTTTTGCTGCGTTTTTTTTCTTCCTTTTTTGTCCTACAGGAGTGATAGAAACATAGTATCTGTGGCACTCACTGTAAACTTTAAAAGCCTTCCCTGAAATCAGGGATGGCTGCTATCAAGCCAGCCTAAGTTTCAGGGTGCAATCTTTTAGAATCACATTCCTTGTTTTTATAATTTGATGCCATATTCATGTTTTTGTCCTTGCTCTGCGTTATATGCATCTGCACACACACGCATGCATAAAAGTGGAAGTAAAACTGAAGTCTGGCCTTGCATTTAATGAACATGTGAAATTGTGATTAAAAGCCCATAAGTAGTTTGGATATGGAAGAAACACAGAGCCAAGACCTTGGAATAAGCAATGCAGAGAGCATTTTCTAGGAAGAGAAAGTATGTACTGCTGTTCTCTCAATTTTTGGCAAATATTTTTTTGGTTCAGTATCCAACTGAGGGATAAAATTGGAGTTATTTTCACTGTGAATAATGATACATCTCAGAACAGGGAACAAACTTCTATGCCTCATTGTATTTTCCTTTTGCTTCCTCAGACCAAATTAATCAGATTACCTTGTGGAGCAAAAATGCTGGAAGTTTCTATTTTAAAAATTGTAAAAAGTAAAGTAAATTGAAAGAAAGCATTCATTTCTTTTTATTGTATTTTTACAGAGGTTATATCTAGAGGTTTTTTTCTTACAGCTTTAAGCTGAGTTGTTCTGAGCAGTTGTTCTTACGGAGTCAGAATGGACCAGATCCAGAGTTGTTCAAGTAAATAGCAAGATTTCCAGTGATTTCAGTGTTCTTTCGATCAAGCCCTTAATCTTCTAGAAAATGGTGAATTTAATAGGACCATTTGAAAGCAGTGCTGATGGTGAATGGAGTTTTGCTTTTGTACCTAAAGGAGAAGATGGAGATTTACTAACTGGTTGTCTGTAAGTATTCTTTTACTTCATGGTCAAATTATTCCCTTTCCAGCTTTTTTTTTTTCTTTATAAAAAGTTCAAGTAAATCCTGTTTAAAAGCTTTTGTGTTAAGGTACTTAAAGTTTAATGTCTTTGTATCAAAGAGCTTTTATGAAAGAAGATTTGTCCAGGCATACTCTGTAATAAACTTCTGCAAACTATAGGAGTTTGCTAGTGGTGGCTATACAGCAAGAATACAGTATAACTAGCCAGCTTTACATGAGGATTATTTTTTCCCCTTGTTTGTGGTTTGTTTGTTTGGTTTTTTTTTTAATCTTCTCAGTTCACGTATTTGTTTTGCAACCTTAATATTCCATCCTATCATAGTTAAATGATAGTTAAATGATAGTTAAATAGTCTTCTGGTTCATAGGTAGCACCAAATGCTTCATCCTGGATTGATGCGGGGTGGGGGAGACTGGATGAAAGCAGATAAAATCTCTGCATGGGATTTGCTGATTAAGTGTCTGAAGAACAAAACTGCTCATTTTTCACGACAAAACAAATAGGAAAACAAGTATTTCTAGATTAGTCAAAAGCAAAAGCTAACACAGAGGTATTAGATGTCATTTATATGCGGGCCACAAGTTTCATTAGGATGAAGCAAACCAGAAAACTAGAGCTTTAGCCTATCTGATATAAAGCAGAAGTGAAAGCCCTTAAACAATTTGGGGTGGGGAGGAAATTTGAGGTTTTTACAAAATAGAAACGGAAAGAGAGCAAATAATTTCAGTAGTAATAATGGGGATGTGGAGGAATCGCAAAAAATATCAAAAAGGAGTAATAAAATATACATTTGCAAAGGTCTCAGAGGGAAAATTAGGTAAGGGAAGTGCTTGAAAATAAGAAGTAGACTACAAGGTGATAATTCCTCTACTGCATTTATAGTTTTGAACAAGCGAAAACATAATCCTTATTTTGGATGTGATGATGCTGAAAGAGAGCAAGCTGTGATGACAAGAGTCACTGTAAAAGTTCTCAGATGACAACAGGAGAATTTAGAAAACAATTTTAAGTGTATGACTTAATCAGTAATTCTTGGAGAATTATTATCTCTGACAGTCCAGGAACAGATTAATTGAATTGATGTGCAGAAATAAAGTTATCATCTCCCAAATTTAGCTGCACTTAGCTGAAGCACAGTTTGACTCTTGCAGTCCAGATGAGGCAGGGTCAGTTGGGATGGAAGGATGACAGGTGAGTCAGTCCTTGAGTAGAGGCACAAACCTAGACTGAGTCCACTGAGCAATGGTAACAGAATTTCCACGTGACAACAGTGCTTGCAACACTGAGACAAGTTTACCTGGAACAGTGCAGCCCCAATGGTACAGTGGGGATGATGTGGGCTGAGCAGCCATCAGAAGCAGGTTCACCTCAGGACCTCCTTGTCTCTTGGAGCATCCCTGCAATGATTCCCCATGGGCCTTCCAGCAAAATGAAGATTTTAATTACTTTGAGGAAGAAGAAGGAAAATAGAGATGTAAATGAGAAATGTGTGTGGCTGCAGATGCTTGCAGGTGTACACTCTCAGTCCCTTTGTTCAAAAAGTATTCAGCCCCATTTGATTCTGAAGGAGGACAAAATATGCTTCTGAGATATTTAAAACTAATTTTGTTCTCATTTATGTGGGAAGATAAGTTGTGATACTTATGAAACAGTTTTAATTGTGTATTTCAAAAGATGTTTAGTATTCATGGAAGGTCTAAATTTAGTCACAGAAAGTTTACCTTATTGGTCTGTTTATTTCACTTGTGGATCTAATCATAATAAAAGCCCATTATGAATCTGCAAAGTCTCATTGTATTTCTCTGTTGTGTTACATCATTTTTTTCTGAAGAAGCCTGTCTAAAGAGGGCACACTTTCTAGGCCCATAGACTGTCTTGTATCTCAAACTGCTAATAAATGACAACTAGTATCAATTTTGCTGTTGGTGTGTGGTTTTCATTAAGAACAGAAGAATTCCTGTAGTGGCTGCAGCTGTTGCAATAGTATGAGCAGGTACCAGGTCTTCCCAAGTAAGAATCAGCCATAAATAAACTTCCTCAGAACTGCAAAGTCTTGCATATTTTGAGGTTAACCAGCACTCACTGGTGCCAGTCCAGGTTTTTAACAAAGAGTGCAGGGAACAGCTGTGCATGGCATCATCTAAGGTTGAGTGCTGTCTGCCTGTGTGAACTGTAGGCTCATGCTTTTATCAGTGGCCTGAGACCACAGTGGGAGAAGAGCACAGGAGATGTTAGCTCTACCCTACTCACTTTTGCCCAATGTCATTTGTATGGGAGTACTTGTCTCTTCATTTTATTGTGTGCGGAGTTGACTTCATGCTCAGGTGGTTTGGATTTGTCTCTCTGCTGGCTTGGCAGGTTGTAGGGAACCTACTTGTCCACACAAACACTTAACATTAAGTGCCTAAGGTTGGCCAGCAGGGAACATGATTTGAACCCTCTACCACAGGCTTCCATGTGCAAGACCAGACATAATATGTGCCTGAGATTTTATAATTCTAAGTATTTAATTACACAGATGGAAGTTGCTAATGAAGGAATGTAGTAAAATTAAATGTTACTATTACAGCACATGGTGTGGATTCAGTTTTTCAGTTGAAATAGTCATACATAGGGTCAAATTCTTCAGAAAATTCCATATTTAGAATCAATAGGTTCAGACTACTTTTTTGTTAATAAAAAAACCTAAAATACTCATTTGAAATTGGCTGAAAAAAAGTTCACTTCTGATTTTCACAGTTTTGGCAGTGACTTGAATTAGTAGAGTTTAGTTCAATTTACCTTGCACAATGTGTTTGCATGTTACTGATTTTAAAATCCGAGGCTTAGCATTAAAGTTAGAATCTGAATCAGGTAAGTGGAAAAACACAAATTTTATATACACTCAGCTTTTCACTTGCTATGATGCTGATGCTTAGATACCCTTTTTAATGATAGTTAATACAGTGATAGTGATTTTGTCCCTGCTGTGTTCATTATTAACCTCAGAAGATAATGGAAATCTTATTAGACTCAGTACGGGATATAAATGCTGTGTCTGACTATGGTATGAAAAAAATGAAGAAAGAGTCTGCAAATATTTATAAGTTAATTGCCTGACTTGGAAACCACTAATGTACATGAGTAACATTGACTCACACAGATTGTCTCATTGAATTCAAAATCCCTCCGATGGGTGGTTGCAGAATAAGGCCGTAAATCACACCTTTATGGAAAGTCTAAGAAATGTTAATGGAAGACTCCACAAGGTACTATGGAAACTTAAGTGTTCATGAGCAGGGTTTTAAAGGCATATGTAATTAAATAAAGGTACTGGTCAATATTTAAAAGTAAAAAAGAACCAGAAGTGGATCTAAGTTATGTATATTAAATAAAGATAAATCTGTCAGCTCACAGTAATTGTTTCTATTCTACCACAGTCACCATGTCTGTGTTCCATCACACCTGATACCCCAAACCCAGTGGCTGAGGGACATATGCCTCCACCTAAGTTTTTAATTTATTTCTGTAGCTTGTCAGCTTTGTAGTAGCATCAGTGGCTGGGCAGGCGCCTGAACCATGCAGGAGCTTGACATGCTGCTTTCATACAGGAACGGATGCCAGCACAATCACTGATGGTTAAGGCTAAGGCTGATGGATAAGGCTAAGGAAAACTTCTGTGATGGCCCACCAGGCATTCACAGAACCATAGAATGGTTTGGGTTGGAAGATCTAGTTCCAGCACCCCTGCCACGGGCAGAGACACCTCCCACTAGACCAAGTTGCTCTGTGCCTCATTCAGCCTGGCCTTAAACACCTCCAGAGAGGGGGTGTCCACAACCTCTCTGGGTAACCTGTTCCAGTGTTTCCTCACCCTCATGGGGAAGAACTTCCTTTAAACCATGTCTCGTGTACCATAACAGGGTAGCAATACCTAATGGAGACAATGACATACTCATGGTCAAATACAACTCCTATCTTAAGGGAGGTGACATTTTTACCACCTGGTTGCAGGTTATTGCTCCCCTTCTGGACTAGGTTATTTGGCTGCCTGTAACTAGATGCAAAGATGTTCCAGAAGCAAGGTACAGAGAGCTTGGAAGTAGAAAGCCATTAACAACTGATGAATGTGCTTGAAATGTATCAAGGGTTTAACAAACTGCAGGGGTGTGACCCCTGATAAGGCAGCTGAGAAGGCCTGCGAGCCTGGCTTGGCCTGAGTGAGAAGGTGGGCTTGGTGTTTCTGGTTCCCTGAAGTAGGTCCTTGGTGATGTCTTTCACTTCATCTTATGAGTCTTGATGGCCTTGTTAGATATCCTGGTAAGTTTGAATTGTGCATGATTTGCTATTTTACTGGATTTTTGTGAAGCTTGGGGGGGAATGTTTCTGGGTTCCTGGCCGGGTAGCAATGGTCCTTGCTGCTGGGCAGGTGATTTGAGCAGGAAGTGAGGGAGGAGTATATGGGCCACCCCAAGGGTAATCCCCAAGGCTGACTTGGTATCGCTGCTACACCTATGGAGCTGTCATGTAAAAAGAAGTTAATTTAGTTACATTGAGTCTTTCAACGTGCTTCCCTCTGCCTGCTCTAATTAGATCTCAGGCAGGCCTGGGCAAGGTGAGATCTTTCCTTGGTGCTGCTCCCTTGTATTGCTGCTGCAGTAGGATGCTAGCGCCACTGGGGTCTGGGGGCTGCAGATAAGATGAATGGGTATAAGGCCACCTCTGCAGGTCCTGTTCTCAGTGAGCATGAAGCCATGGGGTGCAGGATGGCAGGGTTTGCCTTTGCCCTGGTACTCCGGGAGCTGTTGCATTCAAGAAGGTTCAGAAAGATTGAAAATGAGTGGCTGGATCCATCTGTTTTCTCTAGTTGATGCTTTCATAGAATCAGGATGGTTTGGGATGGAGGGGACCTTAAAGATCATCTAGTTCCAACCCCCCTGCCACTAGAGCAGGTTGGTAGGTTACCAAGCCATCAGGAACTGTGGCAGAATTGGTGAACAAATGCTTGTAATGGGTGGTAAAGATTTGGGACCTGTCTAGCAGGAGCATCAAGGAGAGCATGTTGCCTGGAGAAGTCAGTCTTGGGATCTGGAACCAGACTGATGATTTTGGACATAAGTGTTCAGTCTATGAACTTTGTTACAAGAAATCTCTAGGCACTGAGTGGCCATAAAGCCTTTTTAGCTCCTTCTCCAGGTGCTTGGGGCTCTTGGCTTATAATTTCATGCCTGGCTGAAGTATGCTTACAGTGGCTGGTTTATAGCAAGCTGTCTGTGATGGCACTAATGGCTGGCTTTACAGAGTTAAAGGCAGAGGTGAAACTGAGATCTAGAGACGGACCTAAGTGATATAAATTACACTGCATTTTCATGGCAAACTTAGATGGCTAATTGTTTGGAAATGTTATATTTTTTTTAATTTTATGGGCAAGTATTTCAGTCTAGAGGCTTGAGTGCAGTCGATGTTGAGTCTTGCTTGGAGCAGAGGCCTTGCTTTCCCAAGGGCACTTTAAGCTGATTTTGGAAGCTGGTTTCAAACAGTTATGTTTTAGTTACCCTTTTTTTTTTTTTTTTTGCCTGAATTTATGCTGGAGCCTTGACAAATGGCATACTGGGTCCTGATAAGAGAGGCTCTTCAATGTCTGGGGTCACATTTCTGTCTCTTTGTCAAACTTTAGGTATGTTTTTCCAGGCAAATTCAACAAGATTTGGGATTTTAAGCTTGAAAACTTTTTTTGGCAGGCCACAATGAAACTGGTGTAATCAAACCAAGAAATGTATGTAGCATTAAATTAAATGCATGCTCTCTGTGCCATCCAGTTAATGAATATATTGTTTAATTTCCTTGCAAAATGTCAACTCTCTTTATCACACTTTAAACGTTCCAAGCTATCTAAACTCTATGCTGTGTGCTATTAGGGTGAAGAATAAACAACCAGCCAAAGACTCATTCTTCAGTGTTGTTCAGAAAGGTTCTGTTGCCTGATGTCACTGTGTTCACAAAGGAGATAGAGGAAAGAGTAAACTTTATTTGAATAAAAGAAGAATCTACTAAGGCATTCACATCTCCTATGAAGAACTACCATCAGCTCTGTGGGACTAAGTCACCACTTCTTTAAGATAGAGATGGGAAATTCTGACAGTTTTACATACAGCAAGAATGGAAGTGTAAGGGTTACCCCTTGGCATGTTGCTGCTGGTGGCCAAGCTTTGGACAGTTTTGTTTTCAAGTTAAAAGTTGGACAGATTTGTCAGTCTTCTAAGCTTTTCAGCATAGCGTGCCCTAATTCCCTAAGTGATATAGTGAGATAATACATATTAATTTGCTGCATGGAGCTGTTTTTTCTTGATGTAGTAAAGCTGCAGCCAGAAGAAGCAAATTAGCCTGCTTAGAGGAAAATGATGGAATTATTGTCTGGGAATGTTATGTACTCAAGAAGGAAGCTTTGTGCAAGGAAAATGCAGGTGTTCTTGGTCTCCCTTAAAGATGCGATTGCAATAAAGAAAAGGAAAAATTCAAAAACCCAACATTCTGTTACAATTAGAATATGGGGCAGTAACCCTTGCTCCTAAATGCAGGCAGTAATCTAATTTGAGTTGTAGAAACTGATTTTTTGAGCATTTGGTGAAACTTCTAATCCTTATGGAGAAATAATTGTGTGTTAATTAAGAGACAGAATTCCAAGAGGCTTATTAGCTGTCTAACTGGATCTGAAAAGCAGAAGGTTGAACAGAGTTTAACGAAAATTTAGAACTGTTAATTAGTTTCTTTTTTTCCCCCCAGTCTCCTTCCTATTTTCTTACGGGTTTTTTTGGTATGTGTAACACACTTTGAATGACCCGTGAGAAACTGCTGTGCTTCTGACATGATGGCTCCCAATTGTAGAACCTGCACTTTACTAACTGTGAAAGAATAAAGCTTCAAATGAGCTTGGCTTCCTTTAGCTACACGCCAGCTTGTTTTGGAAGTAGTGACTGAAAGTGGAAAAAGCAGCTTAGCTAATCTTCTTAAATTAGCTGAATAATGCTGCCTTTAAAATTGATGAACTCTACGCTGCAACCCAGATGCTTCAGTAAACTTAAGATGACCGGTCTTAACTTGGAGCTTTTTACAGAATCCAAAACATGTTTGATAAGTGCATAGAAACCTAAACATGAAGCAGTCTTCCTCCTAGATGGAGATCTTGACAGTTATGAATATGGGTGTTTGTGAACGTCCGAGGGTTGTGAAGTACAACCTTCACCGATGCATGTCTGGGCGAGACAGGGAAGGGGTGTCTTTGAAAGCGTGTTAAATGGCACGCATATAGATGTGAACTATTCCATGAGGGTTTTCACTTGGATGTATCATCTTTTTTTTTTTTT
>VZTY01004269.1:86635-101165 GCA_013400935.1 Turnix velox
TTTTTTTTGACGAGGGGGACGCCAGCATGCAGTACAGAACTGGGATTCCGGTATGACGTGAGGCGAGCTAAGCAAAACAGCTGCTATTTCAGCTCAATAGCCCCAGTACCCCCCAGTGGAATCACAGCCCGCTGAGTGGGAGCGGTTTAAAGGTCTATTCTAAAAGACACAAGAATTCTATTCATTAATTAGACTTGTCAGAGTCTGCTTTGTATTTCAAACGATGAATGCCACTTCATTCAAGGGGTGTAGTTTAGCCCTCAAGCTAATTTGACTTCCGGCTCCGGTCTTCTCGCATTTAATGCCTCACCTTCAGATGTTTTGTTGTTCTAATCACCGAAATGTTTGTTTTCCTTTCAGGTTATGGTATGTTTCAACTAAGACATTTGCATTAATATAAAAACATTTGCCTAGTACAGATGCACTACAAAACTGAGTATATATCTGAATGACTAATCCCGATAATTAACTGGTTTCACATCAATATGAGTACCCGTATTTTAGCTCGTAACTTTGAGAGGGGCAAATAGGAAAGTGCATCGGGTAGTACAGATAGCTCTAAAGTTACAAATGGAAAAACTACTTGTATCTTTTAAAATGTCCTAATTGTGCAGATTAGGCTGGTTTTGTAGTATGCTTATCATGCTTCTACAGTTCATTATTCGAAGTATATGGGGAATGATGGGCTTTTTTTCCCCTTCCATATTTTCAGTTATTATCCTATTGTTTAAAGATGCATTTAATTTTGATTAAAGGTAGCCTAAGTGTGACACTAAATTTGGGGAGCACCTGAAATAATAGGGTCGTAATTGTGAGAGTCCATGTATGCATGAACAAGAATCCCAAAAGCTCTGTTGCAGGTCGCACTCCTTTGGTGTTGGTTTTTGGGTTTTTTTTTTTAATCTGTATGTGAATTATTCCAGTACTAAATATCGGGCTGATTTCTTGTCGGTTCTCTAGCTCTTCTGTCACATATACTACACAGCATTCTGATCTGACAACTGCTTGTCAAGAGCTGCTTACTTGGAACTATACTAAACACCTCTAATTTAATTTTAAAGTGGAAGGATTCTCAGCCGTACACAGACAAGGCACTAAACTGCTGCTTTGGACAACTAAATCCTCTTGACTTTGACAGGGGAAGAAAATTGTCTTTTAAAAAATATTAGTGACTTTATAATGGGAGTTGTCTTTGAGTGACTGTAATTTGCAGAACAGAATATCTGGATGGGAAGAGCTCGGATCTGAAGGTAGCTTGCTTAACCCTGTTAGCTTGAAGCACATCTCTGCAGATATACCTTGTTACTTTGTAGGGTCTTTTGTTACTTTTTTCTCCCCTCCATTCAGAGGCACTGACCTTGCTGACAGTTGTTGCCTCTTGATCTGTAAAGTCTCTCTACGTTGTTGGAATATCCTGAGTATAATTTGTTCCTATTTCCCATTTACACACCTTTCTTTGAAATGTAACTACAAAAGTACAAAGACAATGTTGACTTTACTGCATGAGTTCGAAACAACACGTGCATGAGGGCTATGTAGACTGACAAGGATACTTTTAAGACTACAGCAGTGTCAAATGAAGCTGAACTGATTTTTCATGTTGTGAAGAAACACCCTTTTAGTGGTACTAGTGGAAGTGTAAACTTGATCCTGCCAGAAACCAGTTGTCATTAAAGGATGACAACAGAAGATTATTTTAACACTGAAGGTGGGGAAGTTCCTCTTTTTGAGATGTATGGTGAATACATGTTGTTGCAGAGCACTACTTAGATTACTTAAGTACTTACCAGAAAACGACAGAGAGTAAATAGCTGCCTAAAAGGAGGTATAGAAATATAGATCTACATTAAGAGGAGCTATACTGCAAATCTCTGGGATAATATGGAGAAAGACAAAGTAGTAAGTATTCCTTTTGTTCTTTTGATATTTTTATAGCTCACTATGTTGCATGGTTAGTACTGCTTGGAGATAGCTGGTGGACTTAGTGGGGAGCTATACAAAATCACAAGCATCTACATAGATGGAAATACTGTTTCTATAATGAACTTTGTATCCCAGGTTCAGCTTCCTTTAGCATTTTCCAAGGAACTGTAAGAAAGGGACACTATAAAACCAAACTTTGATTACTTCTTTCATTTACTCAAGGTAGAGGAACATCATGCTTACTTTTAATACCTAGTATATCTACTTTTTAATTAAAAGCATGCCTTCAAAGGAGGTATTAACACAAGAATCTACACCAACTGAGAGTGTCTTGTTCAAAACCATGTCAAAGACACTGTGACCTTATTTTCCTAGTCTCAGTGTGTTATTAATTTGCTTGGGGTTGTACCCTGTAATTCTCTGTGCTGAAGCAAGCTGAATTTCTAAACCTTTCCTGGCAAAAGGAAGGTGCCCTTTTAGGATGTGAGGTAAGGACTGAATCTGTCAGCTTTTCAAGTAGAAAAGAGGAATTCTCAAAGTTTCAGGAGATTGCTTTGAAGTTTGGATTGCAGTAGTATGCAACTAAGAAACCCATGTACATCTGAACTGATGACATCAGCTTTCTCAGTGTGAGCCATTGCAAGGTTGGGCCATTCTCTGTCATCCAGGGAGTATTTTGGAGGTGAAATCTCTATGCAAAAAGTGGGAGATCAGCAATGGAAGGACAGCTTTATGTATTACACTGTGGAGTGCAATCTAAACTATAAATACTGCTTCTGGAACTGAACAGATAAAATCATTACATGTTTGGCATTCAGAATGAATGAACCTGAATGGACTAACCCCCTTTTTTTTTTTTTAAGTCTTGTAAACTTAAGTAAAATGAATTATAAAGCTGGAAATCCTGCTAAGCTGTTTGCTTTCTAATGAGTAAAGCCTTTTTTAGAAAAATCATGTTTGCAATCTGTAAGTCACCAATGTTTTATACTGTAGTTGAAAAATGCTATATCTCCATCCCAGTTCAGATCAGATCTGACAGATATGTTTAGCCTTTGTGCCTTGATGCTATTGCATATGTATCCATATATAATATACAAACAACTTGTTCAATGGAAATTGAATTTCAGTTAATATCTGCATTAAAATCAGGGTTTCATGAGTGATAAATTGTTCACCTTTCCTTCCTGACCTAGGAGATGAACAGAAGAAAGCCAGTGATGATATGTTGTCAAGGTAAAATGACATTTTTTAGAAAAGTGAAATATTTGGAGTTCCTGTTTCAATGAATAGCATTGCTGGAATCTTCACCCCATCAGGCAGCTCTGGAAACAGCTTTCGGAAGGTCACCAGCTCGAGCTTGTAACCTTGATGCCATTTGTCTGGTAGGATCTCTCTTCATCGTAAACCTGAATGCATTTATTAGGATTGCGATGAAGGGAGAGTCTGAAGAGAATATTAAAATAGTTGCTGTTATGCCAGGAAGAAAATGTTTGTTTCTGCAAGCAGTAGAGCCCACAGAGCTGTTGAAATAAAAGGTCATTTTCAGACTGTGAAACTAAATGTGATGTGCTTGTGAAAGAAGTGAGATGTACATTGTTTCTATTGCTTCCATAAAGAATAAACCCAACATGTTTAGATAGCATTTAGCCATTATAGATTTTAAAAATAAACATTTTAAAGAGTGGCTATGTTCAAATGATCTTTCAGACACAAGTTGTTTATTTTGGGTGTAAGAGGTTGGAGAAAGTGTCAGGATAAATGCAAGTACTGTTTCTCTTTTTTGTCTATCAAGTTACTATGGAGTTTAATAAGAAAATTTGACTGTGAGTGGCTCTTTGAACTGGGAAGATAAGATATGCTACTTGCACTCTGTTTTAGGAATGGAACTGAAAATTGCAGGAGAGAATGGGTATAACTGTTGTGCCAAATTTACCTTAATAGGAGCTTGAGGTTGCAGAAGTCTATTCACATGCTGTCAAGTAGCTGGAGAAGTCTCAAAGACAGTTTTTTGAGAATATTATGTTACCAAGGAGGAAGCAAAGATTATATTTTGCTTATTTACTTATTTGCTCATGTCTATATATAATTTCTGAGGGTGCAGGAAAAGCTCTTCAGCTAAGAATTGTGGATTATTAATTGATACTGTTTAGGGTAAAGAAGGGAAAACAAAGGAGTGTCCTCCTTTATCCCCAAAAGGAGACACGACAGTATTGTATGACTGCACTGAGAGAGAGCATCTTACATGTTTATTCTCCTAGAAAGCCTTTGAGATCAAATTGCCTCTTAAACACAGATCATAAGAAAGCAAAGGAGGAGCCTACCAGGAAGCGAAAACAAAACTTTAAAAAATATGTGGAAAACTGGATCCCAACTGAAAGTTTGAGAAGATAATGGTCAAATGCCGCTCTTCGTGTAACAATACTTTTTAAAAGGCTTCTGTTAAGCATGCATGTCATGCCCATCCCCCTCCTCAGCCCTGTCCGCAGTGTGTTAAGGTAGGGAAATTTGGCAGGTGTTCAGATCTTCCTCTGAGAATTTTAGTGCTACACAGTGTTTGGGATATGTTGACATCTGCTGCTGTAAGTATAGTAAAAGTTGGAAGAACAGGACAAACATCAATAGTTTAATTGTACCTGCAGGAAATAAAGTCAGGGAAGCCAGAATCATAGAATTATAGAATTGTTTGGGTTGGAAGGGACCTTAAAGATCATCTAGTTCCAATCCCCCTGCCATAGGCAGAGACACCTCCCACTAGGTTAGGTTGCTCAGTGCCTTGTCCAGCCTGGCCTTAAACACCTTCAGAGAGGGGGCATCCACAACCTCTCTGGACAACCTATTCCAGTGTTTCACCACCCTTACGTTAAAGAATTTCTTTGTTATGTTTAGCCTGAATCTCACCTCTTCCAATTTGCATCTGTTATTCCTAGTCCTTCCATTGCATATCCTATTAAAAAGTCCCTCACCTGCCTTTCTGTAGGCCCCCTTCAGGTATTGATAAGCTCAGGGGGGAACTCACAGTAGCTTTCTCTAGGCTGAACAACCCCAAATCCTTCAGCCTGTCCTTGTAAGGGAGTTGCTCCAGTCCTTTGATCATCTTCATGGCCCTACTCTGGATCTNCAATGGCGGTTCTTGTGGAGTTGTGCATCCAATGACACCCTCAAATACTTCTCTTCAGGGCTGCACTCAAGCCAATCTCCACTCAGCCTGTATTTGTGCTTGGGGTCACGCCAGCACAGGTGCAGGACCTTGCACTTGGCCTTGTTGAACTTGATTGAGTTCAACAAGGATTTGGCAACTCAAGAGTTTGGCATGGGCCCACCTCTCAAGCCTGTCAAGGTGCCTCTGGGTGGCAACTCTTCCTTCTGGCATGTCAACTGCACCATAAAGCTTTGTGTCATCTGCAAACTTGCTGAGGGTATACTCCATCCCACTGTCCATGTCTACAACAAAGATGTTAAATGTCCATGAGCGCAGTCATTCCACTTAATTTCTTCATCTGCAGTTGGACAAACCTGCCTGCCAATCTTTGTATGTATACAAGACATATTAATACTCCTAGAAAGTGCTGTACTGATGACCTTGTTGCCTTGGACCAGTTTACTGTTATGCTTGAGTTGGGTTTTATATTGGTAAGTTGCAACTTGAGCTTTGTCTCTTACCCAAAGCATGAATGATACTAGGAAGGGTGGGCTCTTCCTCCACTTCCATGGATATGGGTCATGCAGAATTTGGCACTCACCCTTGCTCTGTGGAAGGTCATCAGCAAGCTTCATTTTTTGCTTTGAAATATAAATGATCAGTGTCTCAACCACTTGAATACTAAACCCAGCACAGCTATTGTAGCACTCTTTAGCCTTCCTTCTGAAGAGTGCCATTTTGTTCTGTTTTTCCACTGTGTACTACTCCTTTTTATGCTGTGTCTTGATTTATCCTTTCTAAACTTGTGTCAGTGAAACCAGACATCTCTGAAAAACCTTTTATTTGTTAGTAGGTTTTTGTGGGCAAATCATACATAGAGATAATTCAAACACTGATTTGCTGTTCTGCATTTGAGATTGATGCTGTGTTGATTCCAGTATTTTATGTAAATGATGCTAGGACAATATATTTATATATTTAATGGTAATACCATTAAATTGCAGTCTCCTGTGGAAATAGTCTCTGAATATTTCTGAAATTTGCAATAGAACTTAGAAAACATACAGTTAGGATCACAGTAGCTCTCTTCTTGGTTTTTTTTCCCTTTAGAACTGTGTTCTTATAATTCTTGCTGAAAGAAGTGTGATCTGTGCATTCCTAATAACCTTTAACTCAACTTTTTGTATGTAGAGAGAATCAATGGGCTAATCTAATGACATTCTAGAGCAAGTAATCCTTTTCTCCTATGTATTAGTAGCAACCATTACTGAGGTTGCATTCATTCATGCTGTTAAAGATTATTGTGTTAACTTATTTTAAAATTATTTTCCTCATGCTATAAGCATAAGTAATAGCCCTGTTTGGTTTTTTTTATTCTAAAAATACTGAAATACTAACTGCAGTGTAAAAAGTGGACAAAAAGCTTCCATAAACTTCATTCTATTAGTTAAGTTGGATGGTGATGGTGATAGATTTTAAGTTACATATGTTAGGTTTTCTTGGCTGTATACGGTTAGTAGGAAAAGAAGTGAGAAGCAGACCTGATGTTGTCTTGGAAGGAAAAGAAAACAAAACAAAAACCCCCAAAACCAAAAAAGAAAACCCAACAAACGAACCAAACAAATGCTTGGGAGAAAAAGACTGCTGCGAATGACCTTTTTTCCTTAAATTAAGGCTCCATTTCCTTTTCTCAGGCCTTCATTATTAAAATGGGCTACATTATCTATAACAGGAATCTTAATTGAGTATTCTTTTTTTTCCTAGATAATTTTTTTGCATGCCATAATATTGGCTGCACTGTTCTAGAGGCTATTCTGACCTGACATCTCCAGGAAAAGAATTTCTCTCATAAGGCAAAATATCCTTCAGATGTACTATAGTTGTCCTTGGATTTCTATATAGCTTGCAACTCTTGCGAGTGTTTTCTTTCCCTCTGTTATTTTCATGGGATTCTGTGAAGTTACAGCCTATAAACCATTTTTTTTTAATTTAATTTTTTATGTCTATGAAAGCAAGCTCATGAAATCACTGCACAAGCTTTCTTGTTTACCTCGTATAACCTTCACTGTGGGTCACTTGTGCCACTTGTTTCAGTACAACTTTTTTGGATCTGGTCCTTAACTTATCCCCATGTATTGTGGGGTGTTTGAATACTTCCTTATGCAAGGTTATGGGCCTATACCTGCACTATTATTGAAGAACAAGACAGAAGGTATTCCTTGATACTAACCACTATGTTCCCTTCAGCCTGGGGATCTTCTGGGATTTAAATGGGATGCTGAACCTTCAGATTTAAAGTTGTTTGGTTGTGCTTTGAAGATTAACTTTTGGGTTACAACTATTTGAAATTCTGAGTTTTCTCAGTTATAATAAAAAGAAACAGTTTTGGATCTAATCAAGGCATTGCTGATGGTTCTAATGGTTTCAGAATATGGACATGTTTGTTCCTCTCTTTTATTTTACTATTCAGTAAACTCTTTTTCATGAAGTGTCTCTTGCTCATCTTCTGTTGACATGTTAATCTTATTAATCTGAAACTTGCTTAACAATTCAAAGAGGAATATAATGAAAGAAAGCATAGCATAACATGCTGTTTGAACTGTGGTAGCAAATGCAAATCCTCAAACATTCACATGCGGATGACTTAGCCCAATTTCCACCTGATGTTAGTGCTTCACTTTTTCTAAATTTGGCGATGTTTGTTGTGAGAAGAACAGAACTGATACAAAGCATGAGCGTTTATTTGGGTGAATTAGTTTGGAATGAATCTTATTTGAAATAACAGCAAACATTATAATGACAAAATTCAGATGTGAAAATTTGATGGTGCCAGTTAAACAAAAGATTGTTTTATTTTTTCTTTTTTTAAAACACAACAGCACAATAGTGTCTCCTATTGATTTGTAGTCTGGTGCCAGACATTATTACCACTGAAGTATGGTCCATGTAAAAAAATCAATGCATGAATACTATAGTGCATTAATTACTTTTTGTTTCCCAACTAACTACTTAATAATCCCATACTAGGTCTTAAAATGCTAAAAAAAAATATCTAGTGAGCCTTCCTTTTATTATCATTTATACAATATTACTATTGATGCAGAACTGATTTCAGATGAACTTTAAACTTTATGGCAATTTATGCTTTAATAGTTGCTGCAGAGTTTTAAAAACTATTCTACTCATTAATCCAATCCTGCAGCAATTGCCTCTGAAGAAGTGGAATGTGTGTGTACCTGAAATGGAGAGCTTTGCTGTGTGTTAAACTGTATGTGTGCTTTGCTTTCTCTCAATCTGTACTCTATTATTAGCACCATCTTAAATGAGCAGACAGATATACAATTTAACATTTTTTGGCTTTAAGTGAATGGCTTTATTAGTATGTTTTTGGAGTAATCATCTTGCACTAAGGCTTGGTTTTCATATATAAATCTGTGGCATTTTTTTAGCACTTAATACTAATTCAAATGAGCATAAAAAGCAGCTCATGAATGTACACAAAGTGAAAGAGTGTTACTGCAATAAAATCTCTTGCTATCCTGTAAATAGCTGCCCCTGAAGAAGTAAGGTAATGTATTGCTTAGGCTTTCAGCTAGAGTTAACTAATATCTTAAAAATTAGATACAGATGAAGGTGATTTTCACTTGGAAATAATTGCAATGAAAAAGCACTCTACAGTCCCTAAACTTGATGTGTTTAGCTTTGTTAAGCAGTCTTTTTTTCTGACTTGAGTGCTTTGGAGCTCAACTTCTAACTGGTTTTGTCTTGTTCCCTCACACATCTTGCTGTGATATGGAAATGGCTTGGGTGATGCAGTAAGCAGTTTATAATGTTTTTTACATGTACTGGTATAGTTACTATTCATGAACTAAATGTAGGAAATGTTCTGTGAGACTTCAGTAGTGGAGGAGGAAACTTAGATTGTTATGTAGTTATGTAACTAGTAGGAAATCTAGATTAACTGCTGTGCTTTTCCCATTATCCAGTTATGCAACCTGTTGGATGTGCTCAGTTTAGTTTGGTGAAGACACTTGGTATCAACAGTTCTTGTTATTGCATTTTGGTGCAGCTAATATACCAGTTGGGGGGTATATTTGTACTGGATTTTGCTTGTGTTTATCACTACTTCATAACTTAATGTTTGCAGAAGTCCAGTCATAGTTTAAAGGTGCACACTGGAAAGATGAGTCTTTGAGTCTCTTGGTCAAAGAACAGCATTATATGTGATACTTAGACAAAATCTGATTTCTTTTAAAGACAGTCTGTTTCAAATCACTTGCCCTTCAGGGTTAATTCTATTGTCTCAGTTTCGATCTGAACCTTGATAAGTGTCTATGTGTCCTTCATTTGAGAGACGATCTCAGACATAACCCTCTTGCATTTCCTGTTAGACTTTCTGTATAAAACTTAGATTGCCTTATAGCAAATGCCAGTATCTCTAAGCATCTCCTAGTCCTCTGTATGAGGTATTTACTGTGTAAGCACTGTATCTCCCAACATGCCTGAGACAGAAGAAAAGGATATGAAAGCAAAGTTGCTTGGCTCTGTTGCTTGTGTCAGGAGGGGACATAGATCTGTAGCACTGCAGATACTAATAAGACCTAATTCTCTATTGGAAAAATCAACCAGGTCTTGCATACAGAAAGAAATCTTGCAAATGTATTATGAAAATCCTAAATTGGTGCTTTTCCAAATGTCATGACTATTTCCAGTAATATGTGCAAAATGACAGAAACTTTCATACTACTGAAATATATAAGTTTTTACTTCTAGAGGTACTTGCACTTCTGTATACATTTTTAATTTGGTGGCATGCTCAGCAATGCCTTTGGTGTAAGCAGTTTTTTGGTATCTTCCTACAAAAAGTTGTCCTTCAACCAGATCTTAGTGCTCAGATCTGATTTTATGGTTGAGTGATAATCAACTATGGCCCTAAATTAGATGTGTAACTACTCTGTTGTCTTATAATGTAGACGCAGCAAACATTTTTCAGGAGTTAAATTCAAATTACTTTCCGTGTATTCCAGTCCTTAAGAGCTTTCAAGTAATTGTGTTCCATGAAAGGCTCTCTGGGCTAAAAACATTTGTTCCTACTTGCGCGCCAAGGCCTTGGCAAAAAGGACAGGGTGTTTACTCTCCCTTCATGATACTAGTGTGCCATTAAGTCATTTGTGGAAGGAACTTGAATTCTGTAAATATCTTTAAGAAAAAAATAATCAAAATTTGAACAGGAATTGGTTAAAGATGTGACACTAGTCCTTCCTTATTAGGCATGTGATGAAATTGGACTGTTCTATAAAAAGTGGTAAAGAGGGAGAAAGGCTTTGAAATATGAGACTTAACATTTTGTAATTATTGTATATTTAATACTGTTTATATTAAATATATTTCCATTCAAAGAAGACTGGAAATTCATTTGAAATTTAAGAATGATTTTTCAGATAATGTGACTTGAACAGCTGAGTTTTGTAAAACTTCATATCTTTATAAAACCCATTTAAAAATATTTGAAGGTGAAATAATTGTCTATAATTCACATAATGGTAAAAACATGAGAGGAGTCTTGGTGATCAGAATTATGATTTCTCTGCAGTGCAGTTGCAAGTCCTCATGACAACATCACAAATACAGAATATAAAGTTATAGATTAATTATGCATATTTGAGAAGTATTTAGAAGACCTGCTAAGCTCTAAATTGTAGTGGATTTGTTTCAATAAGAAGTCTAAATTAATTTACAGAGCTTATTAAAGCTAAAATTGACACAGAGGCCAGGACAACATAGTGCAGATATTTGCAAATATGACAGTGTTCTGCGTCTACATTTGGGCAGCTCCTAGTTTTGACAGTGGATTTAGAATTTGAGCTTGGATTTTTCTCAGTGTTTTGCCATGAGTATATGTCAATTTAGAATTTCTATTTACATTTTTCCCAATGGTTTGCTGTGAGTATATTTCAATCTATGCATTCAGTAAAGATAAATTTACCCTTGGAATAAAACAGAAATAATTTTCATTTTTTATCCATTGTGGATAGCAACCTCTCTTTGCAGAGGCTAATAAATTCAAAGACATTTTTAGTGTAGCTGATTAAAAGACAGTTTTGTGAATGGTATTAATCTCCCCTCCAGAAGGGAGTGGACTATTCAGTATTTGTCTTTTGAATCCACAATGACTTTTCCTATTGATAATATTAAATTGATCAGAGTTACATCCTCAGTGTTGTGACCATCTCCTCTCTCTACCTTTCACTGACTGTACAAGTTTCAGTAAAGTTGGAAGCAGTCAGAATATTTTTTAAGTCTTATTTGAAATGCAGCAGATATTGCTGCTGTAAATTGGGCCAGTACATGTTGGTAAGCAAGGAAAATGTTGACCTGTGAGGAGGTGTTTTGAATGTACATGATTTTAGTAAAACAGTCATTCCCAGGCTGTACTACAGACATTTGTGGCTGTTTAATTCTTATTATCTTTGCTTTCCAATCCACCTCCTTCTCTTTTAGATTGCATTTCAAATGTTTGAAGACTTGAACATAAAATTAGATTTCACTTACAAAAGAGCAAGTGCATTATTGTTGCCTTCTGTATGTTCTCTGTGGGACCATAATATAAATTCCATAATGCACTATCAAACAGGCCATTACATAATTGGACAAAAAAATCTGTGGACTGTCAGACAATGCCAGCATGCCTGCAGTCTCTGTTTAGCTAGCGCAGGCTGGGCTCTGGAATGACTTCATAGACCAGATAGTCACACCTGAGAAAGCACTGAAGGGTTGTAGATAAGAAAAAACAAAACGAAACTATGGGGAGTAGGGAGGGAAGGGTGTGACAAACCAATGTTAGACCTTTGAGATGCCTTCCTTGTTAAACTTTTTCCAACCTAAAAACTACCCATACACTTTACACTTAGTCTTTTCCTACCATGTCATTGTTTTGCCCTGCCCCTTGACAGTACTTCTTTGGTAATGCTTGTTCAACTGACTTTTGAAAATGTTTGTTTTAGCATCATGGTCTATTTTGTTAATGTCTTCACTGTTAATGAAATGAGGGGGTAAGCATGTGGGGAAGAGTACTGAGGGGAGTTCTTGCAGGCCTGCTGTTTATTCCAATGGGTATTTACATGTATTGAAATAATAAAACATGTGGGTAATTTCATTTTTAACTGGCACTTCAGAATTGATTGATGTTTATATTCTGTTACTTGCTTGGAAGATGAAAGAGAAATCTTTATTTCTAATGGGTTAGATCTTTTTGTGATTAATTAAAACAGAATAATTCATTTCAGTTGAAGTGGGAAGTGGTTCAGTTTAGTTGGCAATCTGAACAACAGATTTGGAGTTTTTTCACTTGATGAAGTTGTGAAAAAGAGCGAACAAACAAATTGCTATGTCAAAAAAGCATGTTAAAATATAAGGAGAGACACTGAAGAACCAGCTATAGGCAAGTACTTCTGAATCACCAGAGGATTCCCTAGGATGAGCATATTACAGCACCTCTTGGTTTTTTTTGTGTTAGGGTTAAGATAATTTCCGCTTTTCTCTGATATTAAGAAGATTTTATACTTGTGTGTGTCTCTTTTTTTTCTTTTCTGTTCTCCCCATGGCTAATATGTTTATCTCTTACTGTGCTAGCAAATCGCTCAGCAGGCAAATGCCTAATACAGGAACATGGCAGAAGTTCAGGCTGATGACTCAAGACTCCCCAGGAAAGACTTTTCTTCACTGTCACTACATGGTGACAATTGATAAACTGCTTCAGTGATGAATTGTGCTTTTCTGTATTGCTGATGGATGATGGAGGCTTTGGTTTCAGTGGCTTTCTGTGACAGTGTGAGAATTATGGTCTGTAGCTCTTGGAGTAATAAGAAAATAAGGATTTCCTCAGTAATTCTCTTCATATGTAGGGTGGACACTGCATAGTTCTCTTTTTGAGTTCTGAAAGATAAACCCTTGGAGCCCATGGAAATCTAAAATTACAGCAAGCTGAGGATTAAGAGCATGTGTAGTGTTTTTTACCTACCCATTGCCCAGTCTTTGATTGAGGACAGACATGATTAAGTGACCTTTGAGGGACAGAGCAGTAAATATTGTTTGTACCTCTTGCTGTGGCTGAAGGATGCCTGCTTAGCTTCAGGAGAGGAGAGTGGAGAAGAGTCTTTCTGAGGCTGGTCTGGGGTGAAGACATTTGATGCTTTGTAACCAGGTGTTACTACAGCAATTTCTCTGTGACTTAGAGCAACAGTGGAGGAGTAAATTACCTTGTATTTGTATTGATTTATGTATTTAACACAGTAATATGTACATCAAAAGATTAGTGTCCTAAGTCTTGTTATGAATAATTAGTATTATCAATGACAGAATTTTGTTATTAATACAAATGTTGTGTTTGGTCATTCAGGCAGGAAATACTTTCAGACTTGTGCTATCTTTGGATTTATCTCTTGTCTTGAATGAAATGCTTTTTTCAGTGGTGCTTGAGGCTTGCTGGGTTAAATGATGTCTGTGGAAGGCTTCAGTGTTCATTGCTTGATTGCTTTATGTGGAATTAAGTGTGCTTAATGATACAATACTATGGGCAGTGATGAGCAAAATATCAGTGTACAACCCTGATTGGATTACTGTGTTTTCCTTCAGCTAAACCTCTGCATCAAGATCTGTAAGTTGATTAATGTTAGTCATGCATGAACACCTGTCTGAATTAGATTCAGACAGGTTAAAGAATTCTGATACATAAGTGATCTAAAAACATTTGGAAAGGGTGCAGATATACTGTCAGTTATATGTGTATTTATAAAAAGTGCACTATTGATGCTCTTAAAGATAAGTGTCTGGTTTATAGAGTATATAGAGTTCAGGAGTTGTACCAAGGATATTAAGATCACTCAGGTGGTGTATGTTCATGACCTTAATAAACACATGACAGCTTTTTTTATCTGAGGTTTAAAACCCCTGTGTGTGGAAGAAGGGATGGTGCTAAGTGAGGCAGAAAGGGTAAGTGGATGAGCTATTGCTTGTTTGGTTTGCTTATTTGTTACAACACTGCTCAAGCATAACTTTCTTCTTGACCTTTTAAATTATTTGATACTTGATGATGTACTTCATTTGAGAGTGTGTCTTAAGTCTTGAGTTTTAAAGTGATCGTTGCAAAAGAAAATTGATGTGCAGGCAGTTAATAGGTTTTGATTCCATTGAAATGCTGTGAGGGAACTCAGTAACTTGTTTTTCTTACACTGACTGCATTGTGATAGTCAAGTTTTACTGGATAAACTAAAATGATTTTTTTAGGCATATGAAACTTGTTGGCTTCTTTTTGTTAGTCGTATTGAACAACAAGTTTTAATTCTTGTAATGCACAGCCCTACTGTATTTATTTTATGAATCACTTTCTTGGAGTCTGTAGTAAAACCTATTTAACGAATGAGATTCTTTTTTCTGCTCATGAATCTTCTGTGGATTCATTCTACCTAC
>VZTY01004270.1:0-15560 GCA_013400935.1 Turnix velox
AAAGCAAAGCTCCATGGACTCAGTTCAGCATTTCTTTATTCAGTTGAAAGGAAACTGGAAGTAATTAAAGGTATTAAGTTTGACACTTGTTTTTTATTTGCCAACTAGGTAAGTAGGACTCCAGGTAAGAAATGCTATATTTACAAGTGCCCTTATAAATTGAAATACCACTCCAGACCCTTTTGGTTCTCAAATTCAAGGTCAGACTTTGAAAATCAAAACATCCTGAGAAAACCACATCCATACTGCTAGTCATCTTCAAATCCCCACTTAGCAACATTGTTTATATGACTAAACCTTAACTAACACTGTCTAGCATAGAAAGAGATCTTCACTGAATTGTGAAACAAGTATTTCTGTTAATGCACTGCATGCTTGCTCCAGGGGTTGGAGAGATGAGGAAAATGTGTCACTCAATTTCAGTAAATCTCTTCAAACTACCCACAAACCACAATACTTGTACTTTTTGCTGAGCTGAATATAGTAAGAAATATGAAGGCACAAACCGAAAGCTTCTATTCTCTCAGTTACTTAAACACACAAAAACCAACAGACTTAGTAAGGTTTCATTTTTAAAAAATTTGAAAAGTAATATTTCAAATTCCCACTTTGATCTTCATAACATTCATAATCTACCTAAGCAACCCCTTAAATTTCACCCCTACTACACAATACACAAAATTGTACCTTTATAATCTTTTTTACACTGTAAGTAAGTACGAGAGTTTGCCCTTCAATACACAATGGCACTGGGCAGGGAAGCTACCTCTCTCTCTTGCTTTATGACCCTACCTATAACACACTCATCAGTCTGCAGTGTCTGGAACACATTTGCAGGTACAGCAGTTTATGCACGAGACTTGACAAGTCTGCTCACCCTTCTTGATAGAATCATAGAGTTGGAAGGGACATTCAAGGGTCATCTAGTACAACCCCCATGCAATGAGTAGAGACACCCTGTACTAGATCACATTGCTCAGAGCCTCATCAAGCCTGGCCTTGAATGTCTCCAGGGACGGGGCCTCCACACCCTCTCTAGGCAACCTCTTCCAGTGCCTCACCACCCTCATGGTGAAGAAATTCTTCCTAATCTAAACTCTACTGCTCTAGTTTAAAACCACTGCCCCTTGTCCTACCACCACATGCCATTGCAACCAGTCTCTCTATATCTTTCATGTAGGCCCTCCTCAGGTCACAATAAGGTAGGTAGGTCACAATAAGGTAGGTAGGTCACAATAAGGTCTCCCTGCAGTCTTCCCTTCTCCAGGATGAACAGCTGCAACTCTCTCAGTCTGTCTTCATAGGCGAGATGCCCCAGCCCCCTGATCATTCTCATGGCCTTCCTCTGGACCCTATCCAACAAGTCCGTGTCCTTCCTGTGCTAAAGGCTCCAGAGCTGGATGCAGCACTCCAGATGCAGTCTTGTGAGAGTAGAGTAGCAGCAGAATCACCTCTCTTGATTTGCTGGCCATGTTTCTTTTGATATTAGCTTGCATTCTGCTTGACCATCTTCACGCATCTAGCATGACATACCTGCTCCTCCAAAACATCCAGCCTCCCCATGCCTTTGTTATCTCTCTCACTTCCAGTGAATCCCACTACATCCTTCTCTTTATCCATCTCTCTTGTCTCTGCCTACTCTATTATCTATTCTTGCTTAGACACAGCACCTATTTTCTCTGTTCTGAAAGCAACTAAGATCCCTCTCATGATCTGCATTCAAGCTTGGAATTTGGCTGGAAGATATGACAAATTAACTTTCTGGTTCCACTGAATGTGAGCCCATAAGCTCAGTCAACATTCCCCTCTATCAATTCCCTTCTGCACTCCTAACAAACCTGCTATTTCCAAAATGTTTATGGGGATTTTCTTTTGGAAAAGATGTAGTTATTGTAAAAGAAAAAAAAGTTACAAAAGACTGACATTAATAATCTTTCCTTCTCCATAATATTATAGAGGACTTTTTATGTGCTTTCTACATATTGCCATGCATTTTTCTGGCCTCAACCTTCTGAATTACTTTACATGGCATAAAATTATGAATTAGATTTATAGCATTTTCAGTACATTGTAAAACAAACTGAGCCTCACTTCAATCTAGCTTCCAATATAAAGTGCTCAAATCATAGAGCTAGTGAAAACAGAACAATCGCTTGTCTCCCAGCTGTTCTAAGGAAACCTGGCAGTTCTCACTTGAATCCTATTCTGCATTCAAGTGCTTATGGTCTAATTGTTATTATAAATCATCCTGTTAAACAAGTTGTTGTAGAGAAAATATGCAACATTGTTTGTAGTGGCAATTTCACCTAAAATCCAGAAATTATTTTTGAAGTATCCTTGTAGAAACCAAGCATGTCCCAATTCAGTGGACTGAACCAATGACTATTTTGAAATTCATTTTTCATACTACACAGTGAGATTATTCAGTCTTAATTCCCCAGGGTTTCCCCCCTTTTTTTTTTGTAGCAGGTAGATTACCTTTAAAAAAGAAGAATTTACTTTGAGAGCCAATACCAAGATCCTCTAATAGTACTGCTTGCTTTAATAATGGCATTATCATTTTCTGAACTAAGTATTTATATAAAGAGAACTAGCAAACACAGTATTTGAATAAAAGGCTAAACACCAAAAAATTAAAAAGTATTTCCAAAAATATAAGATACCTATAATTTTAACCAAATATATAAATACACTGATTGTAAACAAAGTGAAATCAAGAAAGCATCATTTGTTTACCTTTGAGAGTTCCATTCCAGGTCCACACTGTTTGCAGAGGATACAGTTTCCTGTGTGGTCCCTAAATTCTTGTTCTCTGCAATCTCCAGTCTCACAATCTACCTTACTTAGCTAAAACAAAACAAAACAAAAACCTCACTAAAATATAACGAACCAATCAATCTGTGATTAACCTATAATTTATATGAACTCTAAATCCAAGGAATAAATTCATATTTGAATCTTTAAACCAAATTATTTCTGTAAAGCAGGAAGTTAAGTGTGGCAATGAAAGTCAACATTCTATACCCAAATACAGGTTAAGCGGCTTAAATTTTAAAGATTCTCAGTACTCAATGAGTTACAATAATTTTACAGGTTTTAGAAGACCCGTATGGCACTTGTTTAGTGTCAAACCATTTGATTACTTACTGCTTTAACATGTGTGTAAATTCCTCCCCTTACTCAGTGTAATGAAAAATAAAGATGACCATTACCTAAAGCTATGTTTTTCATGACAGTAAGCTACATCACATTACATTATATTGCTGTTTTTCATTTACTGGTGATTTAAAAATTTTTTTCAATGATGCCAATACAGTTGATCAAATATTCAGAGATTTTAAAAGGTCACTCAAACCATTTGGAAACTTAAAAAGCACCCTAAACCTGCATGAATACTATTTATTCCAAATTTCATAATCACTTTATATTTAATGGATCCAATGAGTGAATCCAATTTCTGCCTACAAAGTACATTATCTGACAAAATCAGAAACTAAGGTTACGAGAAATATCATAAGCAGTAATATCAGTTATGCAAAGTCTAGTATAATCATCGGAATCCTACCCAGGAACATTAGCAAATCCTGTGAGGTCCCTCAATAGAATTTTAAATTAAATGCCTACACACAGGCTTCCATCACAGAAAGTGCTCTCCACAACTGCTACTAAATTCTTACTTTGTGTATTAGTCTTTTCAGAAAGACCAAAGCCTTTTTGATAGCTATGAAGCGTTAATCACCCTAAGGTCTAGAGCTTGTCTCTGCAAGTCAGAGTTGAAGTAGGCTTAGTCGGCAATGTAATTGTGTGCTATGCTGTGTTCCATGGATAAACTCCAAAATCTTAAACTATACATATTTGCATACTGTACTAAGAGACAGACACTGTAAATTGCCTAGAATTCCTGCCTTCCCTCTGCAGTGGAACAGTATTACATTAACAGCACTATATTCACTTCTGTTTTCTGCCCTTGTCCAGTCCTTCTTACAGAAAGAGGTTCACAAGGTAAAATTTTTTTAACTACATGTCAGGAGTAGGAAGAAATTATAAAAATCAGTCCACCAATCTCACTTCTAAAATGACAGAATACATATGTAATTGTCTGCATAGATGCGTTTAAGACTTTCAGTGTTAGCAGCAATACATATAACAAAATAAACCATTCCTAAGTTTAATACGGTTTTTCCAACATCCATCCTGGGGAAAAACAAAAACGTTAATTTTAAACTTACCCAATATGCTAGCAGAATTAAGAGCATCTTTAGTTTATCTTCCCTTTGTAATCCTTTGGCATCCATTTCTTATACAACTAAAACTTTTTCCTTGGGAAAAAAAAAAAAAAAAGGAATAAATATTTTGCAATATTATTTACATTGGAAAAGTCATGTGTACACAGTATTTCATGCCATTCAGCATGTCAAAATGTGTATCTGTTAATGCCATTAAAATATTTCAGATGCATTCCTGGAAACCAAACAACAAACATATGCTTTAAAAATCACGTGTTTTTTTAGATGACAAGGCAATATATGCCAAGTTTCTATAGCTATGTCAAAAGAAAAAGATACTTATTAATATAGATTAGGGACCAACATTCATGAAAGTAACATCTTCTAACACCCTTAACGTATCTCACTTCCTTGTTAGATCCCCAACTAAGAACATAATCAACAGAAAAAAAAATTTTTTCAGACATGCCAAACATATCAGCCAAGACACAGCTGATCATGGTCTTTTGGTGTTGCATTGTGGAGCAGAATGGGTTTGTCCAGTGACTAAGATAATCACTTTTACCTCATTCTGCAACAAACTAGAGGTATATGTGGAATCTGCTCCTATCAGTTACCTAAAGAATATTGACTTCTTAAAATATGTTAATGTGATCATTTATGATCTGGTAGGCAAAAACTACTACTGAAGACATTTCAAACAGTAATACCAAATCACAGCCTACCTCAGACAATTTACATCGTATTCTTAGAAAAAGACAGAAGAACCATCCATAAAGCCCTGCTTAATTATTATTTGAGAAGTGGCAACCAATACATGATAAAAAGAATGAATGGGAAGTATTTGAAGCTCTGATGAAAAGGAAATTCTAATTTGTTCTTTTTGATTATTAAATCACTGAACTGCACCCTGAAAGTCATTAAGAATATTGTGCTTGGCCAACAAAACAATTTTTCTCTGCTTACTTCCTTTTTGTTTATTTAATTTACAGTTTCTTAGTTTTTGTCAGTTACCAACAAATGCCAAGTGTAAATTTCAGTTCGGAAATGCAAATCATATTGCAACAATAACAAGAAAAGAATAAATTTCCAGCCCATGTAACATGCTATTTGAATTTTATCCTAATTTGCATTTATTATATGAGTGTAATAAAATGGCATTGCTTTCAACTAGATGTGAAAAATAATGTTTAAAACATTTTAAAAGACAACATAACTAATTTTTATTACGTAAAGAGTGGAAGACAATGAAAGGATTGAACCAAAAATCTAAGAAAAGTAGCATAGAAAAAAATTAAGGCTGCAAAATACTTCACAATATGGAACTATAACAAGCATAATACACTTCAGAAATACACAAGCAGAATGAGCATAACCATAATTAACACACAATTTTCACATTTTACTGCAGGAATGCCCTAATGAATAAATTCTAACCAATCAAAAGGAAGTGTAGCATTTTTATGTGAAAAAAGAGCTAAAGACTGGTAGGAAAAACAAAACGGGCAGAGGTGTGTCAACAGGAAAGTCAAGATTACATATTTATGGTTATTTCTCACTTAGTGATGGCAATGGTCTACGAATCATGACAGGTGATTATATGCATGTCAACATGGATAAAAAAGAAGACATATGATCATATAATTAACAAAATATACAAATAAAGCTGAGAAACATGAAGTAGGAAATTTCAAAGAATTCTAGATGACCAAAATAGAACAATTTGATACAAAAAAATACCATAGAACAAATGGAAAAATGGAAAAGAAGAGCCAACAAACTTCAAAAATGAAGTGCACAGACTTAGCATAAGTTCACAGCATTAATGCTGCAAAGAAAATCAGGTATATAAAACCAGAACCATTTAGTACCAGAACAATTTATAGTAATCAGAAAGACAAAACAGCAGACAAAACCAACAAAAATACTGTTAAGGGAACACAGAATTTTAAAGAAATTTTTCTTATCTATGTTTGGAAAGAAAGAAGATAGATAAAACCCTACATCATTAATAAATACATCTTTTGGCTGATTAGCAACTAAATATGTGCTAAGAAAAAATTGACTAGATAGATAGAAGAAGAGTTTTCTGACTTTGTATGTCAGTATCCTTGAGAAAAAGACTATTGAGAAAGACGCCTGGCACTTTTAATACATTTTGAATGCTACAGAAATTAAAGAGTAGTAATATTATGGAAATTGTATACACAATTTTATATAATTGTTTATACAATTGTATAAAAAAACAACTGCCATCACTAAAAAGAAGATAGCAGGAGTTCACAATAACAAGCAGTACTAAATATGTCACTGGTTCTGGTAATAACTCATATCTCAAGTTTTTGGAATTGCCATCTCCATTACATGATGATCTTACAGCATGTACCTCATAGATTTTTTAGAAAATAGCACATAAAGAAGCGTTCTGTATTAAAACCTAATTTGTTGACTTAGGTGTGAATATTTTCTTGCACCTATAAAGTATTTTCTTTTTGAAAGAAAATCTGCTGCCTTTTTACACTCTTGCCAAATCCAGCACCTTCAAACATCAGGGCTTCCAAAACTCGAGTAAATTCCCAAAATCAGGTATTTTAGAACTGGCATCCAGCCATTACAGACTTCTCCAACTCATCTACACATTTTACCAAGCCACAAATTTGTGGACTGACCATCATATGTACGATGCAATCTCAGGGTTTTAGGCTGATCATTCAATATGAGGTATCTTTTAGGTAATTTGTCTTTTCTAAGCATTAGATCTTCCAAAATGAGCTTGAACAACTATGGGCTTTAAATTTCAGTGCACTTGAGTAAATTTAGAAGCACGAAAACATATTCAAATCATTTCAGTAGATATGTATGAATGTTTGTTATATTGTATCATGCAATCCTTTTGCTGAATGTCCCAGTTTGTTACAAAAAACTCCCAACAACTATATGCTGGTACAACATGTGAGAAAGAAATTAGTTGGTGTACAAAGAAAAGCTCTGTTAAGAGTAACAAACTTTTTTTATATCTAATGTATATTTTAACGAATTTTTATAAAAATAACATGAATGGTTAAGACATGTTAATGATTCCTTGCAATGAAAGCAAGTCCTGAAGGAGACATAACCATGACAGCTGCTCATTTCTTGTTTCTGTCTCCAGTTTGGTTGCAAGCCCTGCTTAAAAAGCAGACACTGCAGCACTTAATAATAGGTTGCCATTGGGCAAATTTGTTTTCTCTTTATTTCAAGTGGCATTGCATTGATGTCTGTTGGACACAAGCCAATGCATGTGCAAGTAAGAAATAACTAGAAGAATTTTTTGCCTTTGAAATAGAGTCAAAAAGATAAAGCAGAAGCTCAATACATTTAAATATTATTTGTTTTTATTTTTCATACATGTTCTTATTTTTTAGCTACATTATCCTCATCTTTATTAAATTAAAGAAAATGGTGAACATATATTCCTGAGGTCAGTAAACTACTCCAAATGTATCTTTTCAGGTTAAGAGTAGTAAAGTTGCCCAAAATACTTGGCGAAAAGCAGACATCCCTGGTGATGTACTGAACTCAAGACACTGAACTTCCATTAAGAAATGCAGCTGCATAGTTTTAAGGCTGTGTGGGGCCTACTGTGTGTATCTATAAAGAGAGCAACATAAAACATGTATTGTGTAAGTCAGAACTTCCAACCTTTCAGGAGTCCTAGAATCTACCATCCTCCAAAATCTATTCCTACTTGCTCTCCTGGGTAGTAGTCATCACTCTTTCAAAGTCAGTCTGTCAGAAAAATATTTCTTCCTATTCTCCAAAAAAGAAAGTTTTACCACAAATGACGAATCACCTCAAGACTTGAGGCAGTGTGATTAAATTATGGCCTACTAGCAGATTTCACATACTTATAAGCATTGAAATTTGAAGTCAACATCATCCATCTTCCAAAGGAAAGTTTAGAAGATGTGAAGGGTCCCAACTTTTATTAGATTACCATATTTAATTTGACAGTCATACTTGATACCACTTTTCATGCTGTCAATAACTCTGGCAAGGAGTACTCTGAGAAGTTCTGCATGAGAAAGGGGGATGAAAATATAATCATCTTATCTTGCCAACAGAGGTCTCTAATATCTAACAAATAGGATCTCAGCTCCCTACTAACCACTGTTTCCCACCTGCAGCTGTCAAGTGCATGTAATTAAGTGACAAAGAGTGGCAGATGGCAAGAAACAAGAGAAGGGAAAGTACTTACACTAAGACAAAGGGGAAAAGTTAGGGACAAGAACCTCCACTACAGAACTACATGTTGTTCTTCTGCCTCATGCTTCTAGGATAGTTCCCCTTTACATGTTGCCTGAAACCCTTGTACCATTACTCTTTGTGAACTAAATGATATCTTGCTTGATCACATTTGCTTCAGCTGATCACTCCAAGGGCCCATGTGGGAAAAAGAATGCTACTGTCCACTAGGTAGCATTCATCACATTAAACACTGTAGCTGCCATCCAGCAGCCATGATTTTATTTCTAGACTTGTAAAGACAAATACAGTGGATTAAAGTTGGAATGTTGCTGGTAATAGAAAATATTTATATCTATTCTAGGGGCTGAGAGAGAAGTAGAAAGGAAACACTTGTACTCCTTCTGAGTACTATACGCTTGGAGTTATTTTAGCTCAAGTACCTGACTATAATGATGATAATTTAACAACCCAAAGAAGCATCCCTGTAGTGTTTCCACTACCATGTACAGCATTTAGAAAACACTGTTGTATTCCTGTATCTCAAAAAGGGCACAATCAGCAGAATTAACTACATTATTCATCCCTGGTTTTGCTACTAACAAAGGGCGTTCCAAATCCATGCTAGAAAAAAATATGTAAAATATTTTATATTCATATTCTTCAACATATCCAGACTATCATCAATCGGAAACTGGTGAGAAGCCCTATAAGGAAAGTGCAATGCAGTGGCATTTTTCCTATACTTGAACAGGATCAGACACCTGTGATTCATACAGGAACTCCTAATCCTATTGAAGCTGAAGAGACTAACCATATATACAATAAGTAATTCTGTGCTTCAGCATCAAAACTGTGGTAAAAAAATACCATTCTTTCTTTCCAGTACATCTGATCTCAACTTCTAGAAGACACTGTAGCTCTTTTGTATAAATGAAATATCTTTGTATATCTTTTTGAAACTACTTTTCAATAATCATAAATTATAAAGCATTGACATGGTTAACAAAGTAACTATTGCAATAGCTCAATGCCATCGTGTTACTTACTTATATCCAGCCACCCCAGAGTGGTCTTGGATAGCAATGTTTTGGATAGTGTGAGGTTTCTTTATTCTCAGCTTTTTTAATTAGGATTGCAACTGTAGAAACTGAGAAAAAGCAATTTATTATTCACTAAACTAATAAAGAAGTTAACTACTAATTCTAAAAAATACCCCATTTCTGCTTATATTGTAAAATGCTTCTAAGTAATGCACCTAACCTAACTGGTGTAGTTCTGTTTAAGCGTATGCAGTAGCTGACAAACCTACCTACCGGTTGAATCAATTTTTGCTTATGCTAAATTCTATTGAACTCATTTGTCGATTCAATAAAAATACTCATTTAAGGTAGGCATCAGTATAAAGGTGGCATATAGGTATCAAGATCAAGATTTTTCAAGAATATGGTGTAAAGCTTTCATTCCAAGGAAAGCTCAATGGAGACATCGGGAAAGGAAGTCAAACAATCAAAGGCATTTCAACAGAACTGTAACTGTGGAATTCTAGCTCCTTACCAACTCAGAGAAAAAGTTATTAGCTTCTGTTTCAGCTCTAGCTCCGCGGTTGTCTGAAGCAACTTATTTATGCAGCAGACACAGAAGAGCTAGTGAACAAAAAATAACAACTTTTAAGAGCTTTTTGTTCACGGCACTCGGGAGCGTGGGGAAGTGTGTTACTCGCAAGCTGTCGACATCTGCAAAACGCAGTAACATCTCGACTTCGGCTGCGCGGTGCCCCTCGCACCCGCTGGGGGATCACCTCTGGGCCGCTTAGAGAGCGGCAGAGCTGGAACCAACCCGAAGAGTCAGGGAACCAACAGAACCCTTCACTTCGTCGCCCTCCCCCCGCCGCAGCCTGAGCTTTCCGCGGAGTCACTCCCATCATCTCCTCCGCCGCCTCCACGCGCAATGGGAACACAGAACGGGCCAGGGATGTCAGGGCTGCGTCTACTCGAGGGTCAGCGCCCAGCCAGAAGGGTGCCTCCGAGGAGCGGAGAAGCCGTTGCGTCCCTCTGCCCCGCTCCGCGCACTTTCGCCTTAGAGCCTCCTCCCTGTCCGGGGAAGGGGCGCCCCTCGGAGGGAAGGGAAGACGAGGCTCGCTGCGAGGCGGAGGGGATCGGTCCCGCCCGGATCTCCCACGCACCCACCTGACACGCCGCAGCCCACTGGCCACCCCCGACCGGTCCCCGTCGAAGAGCGTTCAGCCGGCACCCGCTCCTTCCCTCAGCAACTGTGGCTGAGGCTCGCTCCGTCACCCCGGCAACGCTGTGCCGCACCGCGCCCCTCCCTCCTCCGCCTGAGGGGCCGGGCTCAGGTGACCGCAGGCAGCCAATCGGCGGGGACCCCGGCGCACGTGCCCCGTGTCCAGGAGGCGCGCGCCCGCGGAGGCAGACGCGGGAGGGCGTGGTCGGGAGGCCGAGGGCGGTTGGACCGTCGGTCGTTGGGCGTCGCGCGAGCGGTCGTTACCGGCCTCTGCGTCTGTTGTCCTCTGTGCGGAGCTGCCCCTCTCCCCCTTGGGTTTTCTCCCTGCAGACAGATCCCCGCCTGGTAGTGAGCGGTAGGATGCGCCTTGTGCCAGTGGTGTTGAGCGCGGATGAAGTGCAAACTATGTACTCGCATCCCTTTTATCCTACCGGGAGGGTGGTAGGGACTTGCTGTCTACACCGAGGGGAACCACTGCAGGCAGTAGCAGCCACCCTGCCTCCAGGAACAACCCGTCCTTCGAAGACTGCAGCATTTGTGTTGCTCATCTGGCTCAGTAGGAACTCTGTCTTCTAAGTGCTTATGGCTGCCTAGGCATGGACTGGGTTGCTGTTAAATGAACTGCACAAAACTATCTACCGCCATTCATAAGGCAAATGCAGAAGGAGACCTTGTAACTCACCAAATTCCTTTCTGCCTGTCCCACCCAAAGAGCATGGTGGATGAGGCCCTCTAAAAAATCATCTCCAGAGAACTTAAGTAGCATTTTTACCTGCTAGTTCAGAATCGAAAATATTTCTCCATTATGCAGGTAAAAATCTACACAGCATGGTGTCAGTACCAAGTGGGAGTTCAGAAATACAACCTTTCACAGAGGCTAAATGGATCCCAGTCATTAGAAAGAGTGTACTTTGCTGCTTAGTGTGACATAAATTAGAAGATTCTTCAAAGTTAACAATGCTCCAATATTGATGAAGACAATCTTGGAGACCCTGGTGAATGAACTGCTACCGCAGGGTTTTCAGATCATTGGCTTTACTTCTAGTGAAAGAGTTAATAACAACACTGTAGTCTAGACAATTGTATGGATACACTGGGAACTGAATGAGGTTCTGAAGAGAATGAACCAATGGCTATACTTGGCCATTCTTTCAAGTAAAAAAATTTTGGGAGATTCTTATGGAGGTAAAATTTTGGAGCTGCGTAGACTTCTATAAAAACAAGTAGTGCTTATTGCAATACAGTTTAGATGTCCATGAAGAGAAAAATTGTTGTCTCTTCAAAACTAATTTGTTCAATTTTTTTTTTTTTTTTAAATAACTGACTCAGAATTTGAAGTGATTTTAATGTAACTATCTCAGATAGTTGAACTGCCTTCAAAGGGCAGTTTTGCTTCAGGACCCTTGCCAGAAGGAGCTCTGCATGAGACTGGAATTTCAGTGAGAAATGGCATGCTGCAGCACAACAGCGGCGCATCTGTTGTAGAAAGCAGCTGCTGCACAGCACTGAGCACGCTACATCCTTTCAGTGTTTGCAGACAACTGTCCTGTTTATCATCTGTTTTCTGTGGACACCAGTGAAATGTATTGCCTGAGTTTTTCTTAGTAGAGTCATTGTGTGTTTCAGATACTGTTTTTTAAGTAGTATAGACATAATAGATGCGTTAAGACATACCAGAGTTCTGAAAGCATTGACTAAACACTAAGGATTACCATATAAAGAAACATTAAGACTTTCTAATCAGTCAGGGGGGTTACAATGCCCATGAATGAAGAGCAATGGGAGTCTGTAATGCTGAACTTAAATGTATAAGTCCCTGTTGTGTAAAATATTTCCTCTAAATGTATAATGGATTAATTAACTCCATCACTGAAAGATGTTGAAAATGTCTTTTGTTTTAAATTGTGATTCTTCTTCCAAGGAAATGGAAGAAGTGAATGGCTNAATTAATTTCATTTGAACACTTCAGGGAATTAATCAAGACAAAGAAGAAATTTCTTCCAAAATGTCTTTTGTTTTAAATTGTGATTCTTCTTCCAAGGAAATGGAAGAAGTGAATGGCTAGAGCAATCAGTATAGATGCAAGTGCAGAGATTCTCACTGCAGTAGAGAAAGCAGTAAAGAATTATCTGGAAAGTAGTTTCAGCTGACCCCTTGATAAGACTAAGTTGCATGACATATCTGATGTGGAAGCAGAAATTGTACAGCAATAGGAAGTTGTTATCTCCGTATCTCAAATGCTAACACAGTTCTCCCAGTCAACTGTAGGACAGATCTACTCTTGTTATGACAGCTGTTGGAAACTGATGTCAGTGTAACTGTGCAATGTCTTTTGATAGTCTTAACTATGACAAACCTTAAAATATGTTTATGATGTTATCTAAGACACACTGTTTGGAAATGATTCTATTTATAATTAGCAATTGCTCAAGCTATTTTAATAAATAAATAATTTACTTGTGAGTTTCCTAGTTGGATTTACTTGAAAAAGCATTGTGAACTTTTTCTTTCTGAAGACTTAAGCCTGAGGATTAATTAATGTTTATACAGCACTTTGTAAAAGCAAAGTCGCAACTGCCAGGAATTATTATTATTTAATCTTTAAAAGTCAGATCAATAAAAGACTAAACTGTCAGATAACTGCTATTTAAAATAACAAAAATGCTGAAAATCCTCTTCCCCTCCCTTAAATATGTCCAACTGTGCTTTCATTTCAGTCTCACATACAGGCAAACAAAGATATTTTCTCAGTTTAAATGGGTTAACGCCCATTGTGTTTAAATATGTGGAAAGATTACCTAAAATCCTAAGGACTTTCTACAAAATGAAAAAAACCCTTTTGTTTATGAGATTTCTAAGGCCTAAATATTGCAATTTTTTTTTATATGGAAGTCCTACTCGTAAGTGTAATGTCTGTTTAACTAGTGCTACTTCTGTGCACAGTTTTACCCATAGACTCACATACTTATTTTTGACTTCTGAGCAAAAAGAAATTTTATATTATTTTTAATTTGCTTCTCTTCATTGCAGCAAAGAGGGGTACAGTTTATAAACAATTTTGCTCAGAAAATAAACACACATATTAGAAAACCAGTAACAACAGAGAGATAAGTGTAAAGGTAGAGAAGCTCATCACTGAAGTATAGAATTAATAAATAAACCCATCTTTTCAGGGTTACAGAGGCACGTTTTAGTACATCATTGTAATATTAGGAAAAAAACAGAATTTTGCTTTGGCTGTACTTTAAACAATAGTCTTCCTTGACAGCTATGTGCACATTATTCATGCAGTGCTAATTACTTTCCTTATAATGTAATTGACTTGTTAGGTCAGAATATGAATTAATTGGTGGTATAGAAAAGAAAATGATAACAAGTCAGGCCTAGTTAATCTCTGTCTGGTATACTATCTGTTGATATTCAGTAAATTTAAAATTTATGTATACAAATATACTTTTAATTAGAAGAAACAAAGTTTGGAGAGTGACTAATGAAAGCTGACTACATTTATCTGGAAGTGTTGATAACTTTATTCAGATGCAAGCAGACTAAAAATTTGGGGTTGAATCTTATCATCTTGCATACTGAAATATGAACATCTTGTCTGACTGATAAACTTCTTAAAGAATAGTTTTCACACAGTGCTTAACAACTATTAGTTATGCCAACTTTTAGTTGCAATATGTGAGTAAACAGATGCATATAAGAGTTGTATACACTTAATTTTAGATTTAAGAATATACATTTAATGTATTTTCATTATCCACCTTGTGCCAAAAAGTGTCTGGAATGTTGAGCTTCTTTGCAAGTCTGTCCCCAGTTATGGATTCTAAGTTCTTACAAAAATCTTATTTTAACAGACTGGCTGCAGCTGTAGGCACAGAATCCTCATGGACTTGGCCCAAACTCATCCAAAAATCTGTCCTTTTAAAAGTGAAAATATATAGTGTATAACTAATCTTCTAAAGATTGTTCCTTTATAATGAATTTCTGGAGTAGATGTCCTAAATTTTCTTAAACACAATATGTGTTCATAAACAATTAATTTGAGGAACAGAACACAAAATAGCATGAATAGAAATTGTGTCACTGAAATAGGAGAAAAGTTTCCATGTAGTTGAACAGAACCAGGTGTTTGCTCTAGATAAGCTTAAGGTTTCTAAAATTTCTTTATTAAAATGTCTTAAAGGGAATTTCTATAATGAGGTTAAAATGGTACTACTACTATCAAGATTTCATATGGCATAGATTAACTATCATCTCTTCAACCTTCAAATAGAACCATTTCCCTTTTGTATATGAGGATATTATAAATTTAGTTCCAATAACTCATGGAAGAGGATATTTCTTTCATATCAAGTATGGAACTATTAGAATTAAAAGTATTACTTGAAGAAATCACATTTTAATAAAAGCACTAATGAAGTACACACAGTGTGAAGGAAATACAACTGTACTTTTCTTAGAAAATAAATGTAATACTTGTATTCAAACATAACTTCACAAAGACATTAGGAATGAGGAGTGCACACCAGAATCTTACACAGCCCCAAAATACTGAAAAAAAAATTTTTTTTCTTCGGTTTTATATTGTCTATATATTCTAGACTGTCAATTCTTGATAGAATTCTAAGAATTGCAAATACAATGCTGCACAAATTAGATAAAATCTTTCAAATTTTGCACAGACAATGATGTACAGTATTACTGTTAATGTGAACTTTCTAATGTCTTAAAGTCTTGCAACACAAAACTGAACAAAAATACAAAATCCAGTACCTGTTACCTGATGAAGTTTTCCAGTGCTCAGGCTTTCTGCAGCTCAATTTCACACTGCCAGAGCTTCTGTATTAAATGCTTTTACCT
>VZTY01004270.1:25776-38036 GCA_013400935.1 Turnix velox
GGGTTGGAACTCTATGATCTTTAAAGTCCCTTCCAACCCAAACTATTCTATGATTCTATGATTGCAAATGAAAATGCAGACTGTTTATGAACCTTGGCATGATGTTGACACCAGGTGCTGATTTAAATGGCTGTATAATCTCCTGTACTGAACAGTCATCAGAAGCAGGTTTGATGATACTAAGCTGTGAGATTGCATGTAGGCTGCCATCACTTCTGCCTTTGTGGAGCAGGGCTTTCAAGAACTACCTGGAAATAATCCTGATTGTAATAGGATGAACAAACAACTGACAAACAGACAGGGAACAGCTAGAACAATCAGTTTTATATACTAACTTTCCCCCCTCCTAGAACAATCAGTTTTATATACTAACTTTCCCCCCTCCTAGCTCTAATAGGTAAATATATATATATATCAATAATTCAAAAAGAAAGAATGGATTTTCTTTCTTTTTGTGCTTCTTCATCAGACACAGAGAAGAGTGAGTGAGCACCAGTAAGGACATAATTGATAGGATATCTGATATCTCTGTGATACCAGATCTATCTGAGGGACAAGGGGGGATCTTACTACTTCCAGATACAGGACAAGTGTTCATTGTTAATTCAGAGAGCCCAACCTATTTTCTCGTGTTCTGCCTCGCAAAGCTGAATACTGTACCAGGTGGAAGATCTAATTACTCAAAGACTGTTTGCTTGATGGTGTTAGAATTCAGGCTGACTGAAACAAAAAAGTTTTGTTCTGTAAACCTGTCTAACTGGTGATATGTCTAGAACTATGCATTCTATTCATGCTGTCAGGAAAGAGCTTTAACCAGAAGTGGGCTTGAGATAAGACCTGATGACAAGGAGCCCTCAGGATGCCACTACTATCTGGAGGAGTGGAAGTACTTTCTACAAAGAAACAGAGGGAGAGTTGAGATGGATGTATGAAGTACTAATAATTTGAGGTGTTTTTATATGATTTCAAATAAACCCGTATTTCCTGGACTCTTTATGTTGATGGAAGCATGCAGCCATGTGCCAAAAGACATTATACAGAGTGTTTAGTTTCAATAAAGTTATTTTTTCCTGATGATAGTCCTCATTTTAGGAATAAGTGCCAGTGGAAGATATTTAATTGCTGGAGAAGACCTCTACTGTAGAGGAAGTCAGTGGCCAGAAAGGAAGGTGAACACAAACTTGTTGAAATGTGCATGTATATGATGATGAGTCAAGAGTTATACTGCTGGATTAATGAAAAGGCAGAAAGGTTTTCAAATTAGTGCTACATTTTCATGCAAAATTTGCAGATGAGCAACCTTGAAAAGACCTTGCTATTCCAAGAGAGAACTACAAGTAATGAGTGCTATAATAAATACTCAATATTCTGATGTTTCAAGAGTCTCTCAAGATCCTTAGTACTGTAAATAGGCTGAGATTGTTCAGCCTGGAGAAAGGTCCAGGGAGACCTTATAGCAATCTGCCGTATCTGAAGGGGGCCTACAGGGAAGCTGGGGAGGGACTGTTTCTAGTGATAGGATATGGGGCAATGATTTTAACCTAGAGCAGGGCAGGTTTAGATTGGACATTGAGAAATTCTTCACCATAAGTGTGGTGAGACACTGGAACAGGTTGCCCAGAGAGGTGGTGGAGGCCCCATCCCTGGAGACATTCAAGGCCAAGCTTGATGAGGCTCTGAGCACCCTGACCTAGCAGGATGTCCCTGCCCACTGCACGGGGTTTTGACTAGATGGCCTTTGAAGGTCCTTTCCAACTCAACATGTTCTATGATTCTATGGAATAGTGTGAGTTATCAATACTTTGATTTACTGCAACTTTTTTACACTGTGATAAAGGCTTATATTTGAGACAACTATGGAGAAGTAGCTTAGATTTTAGCAGCTCTGGGCTGTACTAGCATGGCATGTGTGTTAATTCTATACATCTGCTATTCCTTCAGCCCTGCTAGTTCAGCTCCAGTCAAAAGTCTCTGTTGTCTTGCCAAGATCACATCAGAGGTTTTATTGGGGTGGTTGTTCCTTTGCCAGGTAACAGCTAACCTGCATGTTGTGCTCAGAAAAAAAGGTCTTCATCCTTCTATCCTAGAACACAATCTTGGGCTACCTGAGGTCCTGCCTGGCTGTGGTGGAGTTGTCCGTGCATTGGTGGATCAGTGAACATCAATTATCTTTGGTTTGGTTTGTCTGGTCAGTCAAGGAGTAGATGCTACCTTTCAACCTGCTTGATTCTTTCTTCCTAACACACAGGGACCAGCATGTTACAGCACTGGGAGCACCACTTTGACTTGGATCAAATCCGTATAAATACTTGTGCTAGTTACTGAGTCTTTAATGCTTTGAAAATCATGTAATACTCTACTTGTGTTGCCATTTTGATACTTACACATTTGACGTGCCTCTTCCTCAGCACACATGCTTTGCAAATAGAAATGTGTTCTGGAATAAGACAAAATAGAAGGATAGTATAAAACTAACATTTTGGTAACCAGTAATCTCTCTGGTTTAAAAGGCTTTGATAGCTACCTTTTAATTAAGTATCTGCAAACAGCAATTTTCATCCCTATTTCACAAGAAATATATTTCTGTCCAAAGTTGTTCTTCTATGGCATGATGTGATTACTCCAAGTACTCTTTACAGCTAGGTTTTTTCTCTTCTTGCAGAGATGATGCAGATACTGATTTTGCAAGACAAGGTATTGTGGATATGATTCACATTTGCCTGTCGTTATGTCTATTTCATCTTCCTCTGCTGTGAATAGTATTTTGTACTTCCAATAAGCGATTTAACTTAACCACTGCCTACTGCAGAAGCTCAGAATTAAACTCTAAATGTTATTCACTTCCCTTTAATTATAAAAATACACCGGGTTAGTTTGTAATTAAAAATAATGATAACGTTGTTTGATACCTTGTGGCAAGAAGTTTAAATACTCCATGATCAAGGAGCTGCAAGAAGGAAGGTAGCAAATACTGCACTAGTTTCTTTTTTTTTTCCTTTCTCCTGGAATGGAGAACAAAGATAATAAGACCCTGGCAAATTTGGTATATAAAACAGGCACAAGAAGCTAGCAGCTATAGTTCTACTCCATGTAGAGAAAAGAGGGATCACGGAAAGCACAGAAATGAGCTCATGTTGATTTTGAGGCCCACCTTTAGGAGATCACCACTGCTGCCTAACTGCCCGTGTCCTCCCAGTGGAGACAGCAGAAAAAGAGCATCAGGGGGTTTACGCCAGATCCACTGCTTTAAGCTCTGTGTGAAAATGTGGTGTGTGAAGATGCTAGACTTGGCACAAAAGTAGCCAAGGATTTGTTGCAGGTCCACTTGAAGAACTCCCCTGTGGAGGGACTTCTTTCAAAGAGGTGGGAGAGGCAGTTGAAGCTCCTGATTTTGTTAAGTCACTTAGCATTTTGACAGTAGTGCTTTGTCAGCACTCTTAAAAAGAAAGGGCCACTGCTGGATGACCTCCTTGCATCCTTGTGAGTGAAGTCAGTCTTACTATAGACAAATGTGTATATGTTAGAAGGGCTGTTAATAAATCAGAGATTTGTCAAGCTTGGATATCTCTTGCAGAGATAGCTTTTTGTCAGATATTCAAGGATAGTTAAACATTTCTGTATCTCTTGCTAATTATGTCTTCACAGAAGGGGAGGGAATGAAACTGATGAGTGCCTTTATAGTATATATTCATAAACCGATTCACCGCTAACAATCACAGTATTGAAAAGATGATATATCCCCCAACCACATAAGCAAAAAATGTACCTCAGACATTCCTAATTTTTCAGACTATGAATGCTCAGCTATGTAGCTAGGCTGTATATCCCTTGGGAGGTTTTCAATTCCAGCTCATAAAAGACTATACTCAGGGATGATTTTCCTTCCCTTCCTAGTTAGAGGAGGATAAACCAGAGTTGTTAGCATTTTGAAATTTGCTGCTACTTCATCTTCTTCCTGCTTCATATGACCGTGTATTAGTAATAATCTCATGCAGGTGTTAATCCATCTTGATGGAACTCTTTCTACATTTGAAATATGCTGACATACAAGAATGACAGAAAAGGCCTTTTATACAGCTGTAAAACATGAATGAAAATCAGCCTGTTCTCAGTATGTGAGCTAAATATGTCATTTGCTGAACTTGTAGTTTATATTGAAGACTGGATAACTTTTGTTGAGTTTGAAAGACTTGATTATTTATTTTGTTAAAATAATTGCTTTATGAGATATTGCAAATCTGTGAAAAATCTGTTACATTATTTTATCTACAGATATTAGCTATTTTAGAAGGCAATAAAGTTTACAGCTGAGATCACATTTAAACTCGTATTTGTAATATTCTCTGCCTTGCCTTTTAAGCATTTTTGACATATGTGGCTGGTCCTTTGTGAATGCTTTCAGGTAGGGGAAGTGGGGCCATTAGCTATAATTACCTGCATTCTTTAAGTTCCCTGAATACAAAGAACAAGAAAACTACAATTGCACACTGACTCCAGAGAGATTGGGCAGGATAAGGCAAAGGAACTCAAATAACACCTTATCTGAAAAGGTTAGATCCTCTCCTTTGATGTGGGTTCACCCCAGCAGAATCAGCTAGAAATAATTTTGGGGATTCCTGTGAGGCAAAGCCATAGCTCTGCCATCTTCAGAGCAGGAACTGCACTGCAAATAATAACAATCCATGGGCAGCTCCTTTACAAAAGAAAAGTTTCTTCAATAATATGCGAAGTGAGGTTATGCATATGTTGCTATTGGAAGATGTGACTCCAATGTGTGTGGGCATCCTGAGGTAACTTTTATCTATCTAACAGCAAGCTTGGGTAGCTCTATCAATAAATCTTTAGTGGCCCAACAGGCTATATGAAGATATGTTAATACTTGGTTCTCTAGATTTTACTGAAGTCAGTGCTAGATCTTTACTGATATTGTTGCTGCCCAATCTGGAGAAATTAAAGCTATCCAGGCTCTGCTTATGTAGGCTTTAATTGCATCTTGCAGCAGATGAAGCATTCCTAATCTGTCAAAAGTAGTGAACTGAAGTTTTAAAAAGGAAGGAAGTAAATAATCTTCATTCTGTGTGTAGCACAGCCATGAAACACTTCTCAGTATCTGTATTTGCCTTACACAATGCTATTATTCAGTGTTATCTGACAGAAGACTTAGGCACAGACCCACCTCTTACTGCAGCTACAAAGAACCTTATGTGTATCTCAGTGAATTGCTGTGATGGACAGAAGTGCACTGAGAAAATCAGAAGATAGAGTCCGCAAAGGCTGAACCATTTCCACCAATGGAGTGGAGACTGCTGCAGGAGTTGTGGAAACTCATGTCCTCTTCATGATGCGTTGAATGAAGGAACAGCTTCAATCACCATAAGGTCTCTTGTGGAAGTGCTGGTGTTTGTATTCTGTGCTCCATAACCGCAAATACCATCAAAACTAGCTAGTAGATATAGCATTATATCAATATTGTATATTGATGTCAGTATGAAGTATACTCTGTTTTCACTGTCTGGAATTAATCTTCAGTAAAACAGAGAAGGAGAGAAGAAAGGAATCTCCTTGCATGATGATGATTTTTTTAGTTTTTACAAATAGTAAAGAAAGTGGAGACATAGTGACTTCTCTAAAGGATAAATAATTAAAAAAGCTACTTCTAAAATAGTCTTACTGTTCCTTTTGTCCTTTTTCCTTGAAGTTCTTTTTCTGATATTTGAAAGCTATCTACTTGCAAAAATAAATACAAGTTCTGCAAAGTCTGGACTTATTTGATTTTTCTGGAGGACCTGGTTTTTCTACATCTTGCAGCAAATTTTCCTGTGAACCCTCTACTGTACTTTCACAGCAACAGAACTACTCAGTTTGTTTTGAAGAGTTCCTTTTTCTGAGTATTCACGGAGTGTAAACAGGAGCTAACTAAGACAGCCCCTCACCCCAAATGGCTAATGGTCTGACAATTCCTTTCACATCGAGTTTGTCTTCATATGCCTTGATGTACACAAGGTCCTGCAGAGGTGGCACAGCCCACTGCCTCCTGCCCCACATTAGCTGTATTCGGGCACTTCGAAAGAAAATATGAAACACTGTAACACCTCACAGCAGAAACACCGCACAAAAATTCCTGAAAACCACAAGCTCACTTGTTCTTGACATCCTAGCAATAGTTTTATAATTTACAAGATAGAACAGCAAATTCTGTTTAATGAAAAATCTCTAGATATTTTCATTGAATGCAGGGACTATGTTTTTTGTAAAAAATGCACTTGCTCAAACAAAAGATACAGTATGTTGTAATTTTGTCTTTAATTTTAATCCCTCAGTTTAATTTTTCTTTCTTTTTAATTTACACACACATTACTTTGATAAAATGCTTTTTAGAAATGAGAGTTGGTGAACACCATAGACTGAAAATAAAACAAAACAAAATAAAGATGCTTATATTTATTAGTCAGTTGACAAAACATTAATACTAAACAAGGAATGCAGGTGTTGGGAAATAAAATACATTGGTCTTTTAAATGTAATGACTTTGGACATTTTAAAATATTCAAGTTACTATAGGTAGAAAATACAGGGACCTTTCAATTTTCTTTTTGTTACCACATGTAGTGGTTGAATTAAAAAGAACTATTCACTTTACAGGAAAGTTACTTTTTATTTACCTGCTTTAAATTGCAGATTTCCTGATGTAAATTTTAACTTCAAAGTACTATGTGCACAGTGTACTGAAGCACGTTTCACTTGTTTCCCAGTGAGTAACTGCTGCTCTCAGTAGGAGGCTGAGATAGAAGATACCGTGGGCAGAACTAGAGGGCTCTTCAATTAGGATGAACAATCAGGCCTGTTCCCATATTTTAAGTCTTGTACTTCCTGATGGATTTCAAAGTATATTTTGTTCTGCCCACCCATAGTGTAACTTGAGCTCTTTGGAGTTAGAATTTCTGAATATTACAATTGATTTGTGTGATTTATGTTCACTAACTGCTGCTGTCTGTTAGCTGTCATTTGTCTGGCAGGAATTTGTAGCCACCTGTCATATTGTAAATGAAGTTTTACACAGTGTCTTATGTTAGGTAGCCTTATCTAAGCTGAAGATGTGTCATGGTTCCACGTCTTATCTTCATATTTTAATTTACTATTCAAAGTCTCGTGCCAAAATAATTTCCTGAAACTTGTGTCTATCTTGATGCAGACAATTGTAATTCTCTCTTTTACATGTAGCCTCCCTCTTTTGCATGCATATATAATTTTGTGGAAGGTGGAAGTGCATATAATCTGATGTAGTTATTCCAGGCATACACCTACCTTTTAAGAATATTTTATATGCACACGGTCTAAGCTCAGAAGTCTTAAGCAGGTTTTTCCAGGTTATCAAAATGGCCTAGGTTCTCCTTCCCATGGTAAAACCTAATGTGAGATATTCTTGATTAGGAAATGTGTGTGAAAAACTCCTACAGAAGTCTGTAAAGGTGAATAATAATGTTATATTTGGCCTTCTATTATCCCAGAGACTCCCTCTTAAGCCAAGGGAATGTCCCATACCTTCCTTGTTTTACTGGAAATCCCTTGGGTACGTGCTGTGGGTGTTTATGCAAGGGTCCAACTGAGTGCTGACCCTACAGTAAGTGCAGAAATGTGCCACCTGGGTCAGAGACTAGAAAAAGCCTGAATGCAGAGCATGCTGGAAGCAGGACAAATTAGCCTGGGCCAAGCACTGCGCTGTCATCCTGTGTTGTTATTGGGGTCCAAAAAGGTTATAGGTAAGCAGAATGTGTTATGTTGGTCTGAAGTGCTAGTGTACCACTGTCCATTGAGACATACAGGCATCCTGGCTCTGTGCAAAAAAGAACCACCTGCAGCTTTTTTGGGGATACTCCTCAGCCTGTGCAGGAAGCCTGGTGTGCTCCCATAGTCCTGACTCTTGATGTGTCAGCACTTCTGCCACCTGCAGCACATTCTTGTGGGGGTGCCTGAGAGAGGGGTTAGTGGCACAGATGCCTCAAATGTCTCTTTCCAGAGGAGGCAGCTAATGCTCTGGGTGCTGAGTGATGAGGGCCACATGTGAGGAGTTCCCTGAAGGCATTGAGGTGGGTCATTAATTTAAGCCTTGTAGGAGATCATATTCATTTAATGAGTTCCTGGCTAGTTTGATATTCATAGTGGTTTCATTTCTCTTGCTCTTTCCCACCCTACCAAGAATAGAGATTAAGAACTATTTTTTAGCTGATTGCTTTTTAATTTTACTGCTTTAAGTGGTGAAACTAGAAATATGAAATGCATTATACTACTATCACTTTATGGCTTCTCATCCCACTAGAACTGCACCAAAGCCAAAAGGATCAGAATCAAAAATGACATCTGCCCTTTGAAACCAGATTTGTTTGAGTGCTTCCACATATTTCGTAGCCTGAGGTGAGAAAACTTGTAGCCTTTCAGCTGTGACTTGCAAGCAATTCAAAGGCAGTTCTCTTGTCAGGACTAGAGCACATGGCTGTCAGCAGTGCTGTCCTGGCATAGGACAGCTAGATAATGTGGCCTCTTGCTGCAGGAGAAGTTGAACAGGCAGGAAGTGGGGAGACCCAACTCTAGCAGGAAACATAACTCCAAGCCTCACACTCTCCCAAATTATGTTAGGACAGACAAATTCCCACTGCACTGTTGTCAACCCCTGATAGGTCATCTGACCTATCCCTGGAGCTTCTCCTCCTCTACAGATCTCAGGGTATGCAGTACATGTTACATGGCCTTTGATCTGTGAAGATTTTCAATGCTTACAGGAAAAGAGCAGCCACCCTGATGGCAAGTCCTCAAAATACTTTTACATAAAGGACAAAAAACTCGTATTCTTCTTAAGTGTACTTCCAATGCTTTTTCCTTTCAACCCTGTTTTCATAACACCACATTTCACTTGTCTCACTGCTCTATATTATCCCCTGCATAAATTATTTTCATTTGGTCCAGCAGTTGACTGACATATCAAGTCTGTTCAAAGGAAAATAGTTTTGAGACATTCTGTGCCTGCACAGCTTCTTTGAGACTAACATTTGTGACTCCAGGACAGTAAAATGTCAAAATTGCCAGTGTACACACTGACAAATTCACACATTCACATACAGACATGTGCTCACTTGCAGACAAAAATGCCATGCTGTAGAATATTACTATAATTTATTCCGCTGCATATTTTTCCCATTATTCTGTTTATATATGCTTATGCCAACTTCAGTGGAAAAGAAGTTGTGTGTGATTTTTTTTTCTATTAATCTACTAAAGTGTCTTAGAAAAACATCAAGAATGAGAGCGGAAATTAATGTTATGATGGGTGAGCACATTGGGTGTGGGAAGCAACCCGTTAACAGAAGATAGCTGAACTATTTCCAGAGTAATACAAGTGATGAAAAGTAAAATGATTATTGTAGAACAAGCACACACACCCCTATTGATATAAAAATAGGAAAGAACACTCATGTGTTCTGACTGACATACAAACAGCAAACAGAATTTCCCAATGAAATCTAAGAGTAATTATGGCAATAATGCTTCAAATTGGTGAACCTTTCTAGGTGAGGAGTCTCAGGTAGTTTTACAAAGGAATAAGTCAGAACAACAAGGGAGGACAAAACTTCCCTGAAATAAATAAATAGTCATTCATAATCTGTTGGCAGATAGGAAAAACAAATCAAGTGTGTAGATGTAGAGGAATCTCCTTGCTGGAACGGATTTGTTGTGAAATTCATCCCTTGCTGCAGAATTGTTGTCTCCATCCTGAGGGTGTGCCTGCACTTGTGAAGCTACTGGAATTTACAGAAATAATTATTCCAAAATCATTTGGTAGATTTCCAAAGAAGCTCCCAGCCTTGGTTTTAAGATGTTTCTGGCCCTGGTGTTCGAGAAAATATGCAGTTTTATTTGTACATTTGTATAGAGACAGAATTGCCTTCCTCAGATCACAGAGAAAGCCTGAAATAATAATGTTGAGAGATGAGATCTGCCCTGTACCAGGCTTGTTTAAACTTAAAAAGGCAAGTTCACAGCGCAGTAAGGATGAAATGTAGACTGAAAGATGAAGTAAAACCAGTTCACTATCAGATAGCACAGAAGTAGTATTCTTGAGCATGCATTTCGTATTAGAACAGTAACCTGAATTTTACAGCTTCATGAAGTCATATATTTCTGTCAATTTACATTCATGTACTGTGAAATTTGGGGTCCTTCCTAAAAAAAAAAGCAATACCTGGCTTTCCACAGCGCACATGAGGGTTCCAACAGAAATCACACACTGTGAGTTATGCTTCTTGAGGCCTCAGTAGGAAGATTATCTTGCTGGTTGAAACTACACATGCTTTCAAACCCAAATTGTTAAAGATCTGTGAAAGAACCTTACACCATGCAAACACTCATATCTGAGTAATTCTTGATGGAGGTGACATACACATGCAAGGTCAGTTAGGTATGAGGAGAAACACTGGTCAGTTCAACAGAGTACTACAAGATGTAGAATTTATTGATATCACATAGTCTCAAGAAACATTAACAATTTCTTTCCTACTTCAGTGAAGTAAATTGCTTGATTTTAAATGTGCACATATGGAAGAAGTTATAAAAGAAAAGCTTAGTGCATTGTGTTGGGCAGTCGTGATTTACTAGTAGAATTTATTCTAACCTGTGATATGGGGAAGAAGAATATTCAACTGTAGGAAGAGTATCCAGGTCCTCTTTCTCATACCATGCTCTCTTTGATAAGCTCTCTACTCGCTTCTTCTTTAAAAAAATGAGTCTTACTTTTTATTACATACTTGACTTAGAATTTTTAATGCTGTCTCTAAGTTAATTATTTTTATCTTGACCAATGTATTTTTTTAGGTAAATGAATAAAATATTAACAGGCAAAACAGCTGTTTTTTTCAAAAGTGCATTATTTTGCTCACTCATTTTAAATTCTTTAAAGATCTCTGAATGAAGAAGTCCAGTCCTAGTTATAAGGAACTATAACTAGTTATAAGGAACTGACACAAAGGTAAAAAAATCAGAGGTAATCCTGTGGAATTAGATAGGTTTTGTCTGAGGATGTGATTAGTTTGTCTTAACTTGTTCCTGTCTAAAGGGTTTAAAAATCATGAAAGTAGCAGAAAGTTACTTCTGGGGATATTTATGTTCTTGTTTCTAAATTTAAAATTGCTTTGATGTAAAAATATATAAATCCCTCACTAAAATATTCTATGACTATGTTAGGAATAAGTAATATTTTTCAGTTCAAAATCCCATGATGCTCTATTTAAAGCCAGGTTTGATATATTTCAAATGTCAGAGATTTTAGATGTTCCAAGGAGTTGTAGACAAATGTGCTTTTTTTCACACCCATGGTTATCTTCATAGAGGAAGATAAAACAGGATTAGACATCTGTAATAGACTCATAAATATGCAAAGCTCACTTCTACTTCTTTTGGTGGAAGGTATAAAATTTTAAAAAAATTCCTTTTAATACTGTAACAATAGTATATTTTTCTATGCTGCAGTTAGGCATAGTTGAATATTTACCATCAAGATGGTCAATGCGAAAGATAATATAAAAATTATTCTCAGTGCTCATATATGAAACTGTTCTGCCATCGAGGTGACCTAAAACGAGAAGGCTGGAAGTAGTGTGTGCAAGTCTGTCAGGAGCTGTCAAGCTGTGGAAGACTCTTGGTTATGGCAAATGCATCCTCACTCCAATAAGAATCTGTGAAAGACTACCAGCATTCCCTGATACCTATAAAAGTTGTATTGAGCAATGTGGTGGTTGCTAGATGCAGCCTGGCAAACCACAGACCTACAAAGAACTTGCTCTGCATGCACCTGAAGCCTCCAGAGCCTCAGTGTGACTCTCTGCTTCTGAACAAACCACCAGGACTAGCCTCCCAATGGCTGCTCCAACTGGGCAGTGAGGAGTGGCGATCACCAGCACATGTCTGAATATGTAAATGTACCGTTATCTATATTAATAATAACAGCTGATGCTGCCTGTTAAATTCATACATGGATTCCTGAGAGATGCTGGTTGTGATACGTCTTTCCCTGTCTCAGTTCATCTGCATGGCATTTTCAAAAGGATTATAAACTGAAAAATATGTTTTAGTGAAAAAGACCATTCCCATCTTTGAATGTATCAATAGGAGAACATAGACTAAAATAGACTGAAATATTGTCTATGGCTCCAGATGGTTATGGAACTCAATGGGAGGAAAAAAAAAAAAAAGTGCCAGGGTCTAATGCCTGC
>VZTY01004270.1:38058-79678 GCA_013400935.1 Turnix velox
GAGAACATAGACTAAAAAAGACTGAAATATTGTCTAGGGCCCCAGAGGTTTAGGAAACTAAAGGGGGGAAAAAAAAAAAAAAGTGCCAGGGTCTCATGTCTACAAGTCAAGAAGGTGAAGGGCTGTAGGAATGACCAGAGAGTCCTCAAAAACTTGCCTCAGGGTGAGAGAGTCAACGAACTTGCAAGTACCTATATCAAAACCAGAAACTCGCCATGAAAAGGCTTTTTGAACTCGAAAACAAACTAGGCTTTAATAACATCCAGTTGGTGCAAGATGAAGCAGATAAATGTAAATTACAAATAAAGCACACAGTTTTAATAGAGATGTTAATTAAACTCTGGAACAGTTTATCATTGGTTGTGATAGATTTACCATCAATGGAATCATTTAAATCAAGTTCATGTGTGTTTCTAGAAGTCTCCTTCAGTTGAAAGGGGAGTTAATTCAAGGCAGTCCTGTGGTCATTATTATTCAGAAAGTTAGGTTAGATGATCTCAGTAGTTTCTGGCCTGGTTAAATATTAATCTAACAAAACCCACTTTGTCTATGTAGAATGAGAAGAATTAGCTATAATCAGAAACAAATAATACATCACAAACTATTTCTAGCAAAATGTAGCTCCCTCAGAGAGGGAGCAGGAGGTAGACAGGTAGCTGAGGAGTTTGCAAGTCAAACAGTTAAAGATATAGAAGGAACCAAGAATGTAAAATAGCCAATTAAATTGCAAGAAAATGGAAACCAGTGAAAATGTGTAACTTTTGGGAAAAAAACAATAATTTTTGACATGCTTATAATGAATGATTAGAGGGAAGAGGATAAATATACATATAAGACTTATGGTCGGAGAGTATTTACGATATGTGGTAATAGGGAAAAAATGAGAACATATATCTCAAAAATCATTAGCTCTGTCTGAGTAGAGTGAAAACTAGTTGCACTGGTGTTGAAAGACAGAGGAGTAGAAGATATGTATATGAATATTTGAGTGGTAATGATCTTTTGCTCAGCACTATTCACTAATGTTGATAAAATACTGCAAAAGGTACTTACAGGGGACTGACAGTAACATATTTTTAAAAGCTGATAAAATTCCTGAATGGTTCTTTAGCTCATCAGCATATATAAGACTTTTTAGTGCATGTTGTTAGCTTACAAAGTTACACAGCCCTGGCGTTATCTTGTGTGCCACCCTTTTGTTTTTAGTAGCATGTATTCCTAGGAACAGAATTTAATTTATTTTCTTGCATTAATTCATATTTATTAGGTGTAAACTGTAATGATCTTATTCTAATTTGGCAGATTGCTTCCCAGTGATTGCCATTAATATAACATTTATTAGTCAAAAGGATATACAGAGCTGGCATAACAATGATATAAGGCAACCTAAACTATTTTTAGAGTATCTGTAACCAAAGGGATTGCAGAAATATCCAAACCCCAATACTCTAAAATAGCACAAAGGATCAAGTTTCCTATACAATTTGTCTACTGAACTGTTCTATAAAAGGGCTTCTTAAGACCCTGTGCTATATTTTGCACTTCGAGGGGTGGGATTAGTCCATCTCACTGGCACCAGGCTTGTGTGTGAGAGCTCTTGGTTGAAGCCTGGCTGTGGCTCCATTTTGTCCATTTCTTCCCACTTCTTGCAGGGAAAATTCATCTGGGGAGATAATTTTCTCTCTGTATCCTGGGTCATGTCTGAAGTATCCCAGAGTAAAACTAGGATATGAGGCTATCTTTTGGTCTCTTCTCCCAGGTAATAAGCAATAGGCCTCAAGTTGCACCAGAAATATTTTAGGATATTAGGAAAAACTTATTCACTGAAAGGGTTATCAAGTGCCTGCAGAAATGATGGAATCACCATCTCTGGAGGTGTTTCAAAGATGGGTAGATGTGGTGCTGAGGGACATGATTAGTGGCTGTTTTGTCAGAGTTAGGTTGATAGTTTGATTCAATGAGCTTCCAACCTGTATGATTCTCTGATTCTATGATATCCTGTATCTGGAGGTTGCAAAGGGATCCTCCTCAGGCCCAAGCTTCTGTGAAAGGAGGTCACAGCAAAACAGCTGTAGAGCTGGAAATTCTCTTTCTAAGATAATGTCAGGTCTTTAAATTAATATATAGGAAAGTTTTAAATGTAACAACACTTAGCAAATCTTCAAAGTTGGATTTTAATCCAGGCTCTGGATCTCCTTCGAAAAGGAGAGCAAATTATGTCTCTGCATGACAGGCGGACTGGTAGGTTACACCCCGCTGTGGCAGGAAATGTAGCCCCAGGAGATGACCAGCCTGACTTAGCTGAGGAGGGGCAGCTTTTGTTTTCGAGAGTCCCATACTGCAGTAGGAACTTGAGCTCCAACAGTGCTCTGCAGCTCCTGCAGCTGTGTCACCCCTGCAGGGAGTTGGCAGCTGGGGATGGTTGTAGCTGGTTGTCACTGCCACTTCACACCCCCTCCATGCTCTGCTTCAGGGCACGTGCAGTTGCTTTCTCCTGAAAATATCAGATGAAAACTTAAGTCCAGATCACGGTTAATTCTTTTGCTCTTTACTTCAGCCTTTGTGAGTTAGGAGGTAGAACATGGTGCTTGAGGATCATAGGCTTGTTTGGGTTGAAAGTGAACTTAAAGATCATCCAGTTCTAACCGCCTGCCATGAGCAGGGACACTTCCTGCTAGACCAGGTTGATCAAAGCCCCGTCCAGCCTGACCTTGGACACTTCCAAGGAAGGCATATCCACAGCTTCTCTGGGCAACTTAATTCCAGTATCTTTCCACCCTCACAGTAAAGAATCTTTTCCTAAGTAAATGAAAAACAAAAGCAAAGCTATCCAGGGGCTTCCACAGCATGGAGAACTGTATACTACTTGGGTGAGGGCTACCAGGACATAGCACAGCATGAGTGACATCTGTCCTTGTGTATTTGGCCTAACTCTGTAGAGAGTGCATATGTGGTAAAGAGAGTTAATTTGGCCACCAAGAAGCTGGGGATAAAGGGACTGGAAAAGTGGCTGATGCTAATTTTTATGTCACCTCTGTACTAAATGTGAGCATTTTACAGCCTAGTTTTATACCCTTACTTACACACACCCCCCCATCATCTCAACATGGTACCTCAGCAGATGTTACGGATCCAATTCCCCAAACCTTGTGTTCTTTGTAGTTCTTTAATTTTGTTTTCTTTTTTACTGTGAGGGTGGTGAGACACTGGAACAGGTTGCCCAGAAAGGCTGTGGATGCTCACTCCCTGAAGGTGTTTAAGGCCAGGCTGGGTGAGGCATTGAGCAAACTGATCTAATGGGAGGTGTCCCTGCCCATGGCAGGGGAGTTGGAACTCAATAATCTTGAAGGTCCCTTCCAACCCAAACCATTCTATGATAAGTGCTCAGTTGTACCTGCAGGCATTTATTTTCTCCGAGAGATTGCACTTTTGGACACAGGAGTGCCCATAATTCAGTGGTCAGAACTTCTCTCTGGGATAGCAGCATAACAGTTACTCTTCTGGGACAGCAGCAAAACACATGCAAAATTAAAGTGCAGAGGTTTCACTTGGTGGACAGATAAGGAGAGGAAAAAGTACCGATCCCAAAAGGATAATGTGGGAGGAAAGTAACGCAAACACATAAAAAAACGTAGATTCATTTTTTATAATGTAGATTAAAGTTGACATCCAAATAGTTAAGTATCATACCAATGATTAACTATTTTGCTATTGCAGCTGCTTGTGTAAGAGCTTGTCAGAGAAAAAGAAAGTAATAAATATTAATTTAGAAACCTGTTTTCTTTATCCTTTGCCTTTGTGCTAGTTTTCAGGGCATAATAAACATATCCTTTAAAGTCTGAGGTTCTAAAGCTAAGCAATTTTAAAAATTACAAATGCAAAAAGTCAGACACTTTAAAAGGTATGAAACCAGATGACATTTTTATTTGCATCACCCTCAGTTTGATGGTTTTTCACCAGACAGCGCTGGGAAAAAATGCTTGAAGAGCTTTTCTGCATTCTGGCAACAAACAAGATAAAAAAGAGACTTTGTGATGGTGGGTGCAGGGGAAAGGAGAGCTGAAAAAAAACAAAACAAAACTGAAATCTAAAAGAGGGAAACTTCTTTTCAGTGTGAACTTTGATTCCGGAAATGTTGACACAGATGCCAAGTTTCTTCTAATTTGAGGCTTCAGGACTGAGTATTTTATAGATGCATTGCCAATCTCTTAAGGAGGATTATTTTTTCCTTCCTGGACTGCAGAGATGAAGTTAACATTCATTATATTTTTCATTACACCTTGTTTTTTTCTCATTACACTTCACAGATTCTTTATTAATTCCATCTTACCTTTTGTTATGAGTTTTTATGCATGGTGACAGGACTTGCAACTGCAGTAGTTCACTCGGACATACCAAATCTGCCTTCTTCAATCACTGCCATTATATAAATCTGATTACAGCATAATATCTGAACAGCATAATTTGGATCAGTTTCCCAAAAGAGAAGTTAAATAGTAGGAGATCTTGATCTAAGAAGAGATAACATTAAATTATGGACAAAAATATAAACAAAATTGTAAAGGAACCTGGGAAACACAAACTTCAAGCTGTTCTCCCACTGTGATCCAGATGTGGGACTCCTCTGGTGTATGGAGGAGCCCCCTCAGGGATGCTGTCCTTATGGCTGGAACTGATTTATTCTTTCTCCTTCAGAAAGCTCCATGTATGCTGAGAGGGAAGAGGGGAGCATGTGAAAATGGTTTGTGAAATCTGGGAATCAGACTTCATCAAGGAAAGTGCAAACTGACTGCCTTATGAACAACAGTCTGCTGGAGATGACCCACTTTTTGCAAAAGGAAATCTGTGAGGGTTACAAAAATCATAATGGAATTTCCCTTCAGCAACTAAGCAATGCATGTTACCTAGGAGAAATCTGTGACAAGAACAAAGTAGTTAATTCTACAGAGCTTTCTCTAGCTCTCACTGAGTTTGTCCTACAATATTCTCTCTATATTATAACAATAATGGATATGAAATTATTAAGAAAAATATATGGCATATTTGTTGGTGCTGTCAACAGCCTTATTTTTGTTAAAATAATTTATGCATGAATTTTGTACCACCTTCTAGCAAATTAAGTCATTTCCAGATGTCAAAGAAGGCTATTTTGCCTCTCTATTTAATGTGTCCTTAAAATGATCAAGATATTCATCTTTATTAAAACATGTAACTACCATTCCGGGAAAATATTCAGCTCCCTTTCACCACCTTGTTAACAAGTTATAAACAGTTTTGAGTGATAGCCGTACATGGCAGGTTGGAGAGTGTCATGTAACATAAAGAAATAGCCATGTCTCACAGATGGAGGTTGAATTCAGTTCTCAGGAATTTTTGCTACAGTTTCTCTTCCAGTGAAATAAGAGGCTAAGTGATAAAAATATTCTTTGTAGTGTTTATGCTTGGTCCTGTTTATTTTCCATGTCCTAAAGCCTGTGAGATGCTTTGTAGTCAAAACTACATTTCATGTTAGAGCATCAACCTGAGTGATGAAGCTTTATTTTTGTATCCTTTCATGCAACCAGTAATATAGGAAAAAAAAGAGAAAAATGTGAAGAAAACAAACACTCAAAAAATATTTCAGCATATTTTTTAGGTTTGCCTCCCGTTGCTTCTTATGAGACATGTCTCCATTTTTTATCAGTTTTAAGGGACGCTTTAAAATCTGTAGCAAGGAAATTGTGAAGATAGCTGAGCTGGCATTTTGTAGATGCCACATTCAGTTTATAAGCTGTTTTTTCCTGCCATAAAAGCAGAAGAGACATCCTTTTCCTGCTTCATCTCTGCTGAGCCACATGATGGAAATTGAATCTACTTGTGCCAGCATGGACAAGGTAAGCCCTGGAGGGATTCACCTGAGAGCTCCTGCTGCCTTCCCACCTTCCAAATTTCTGGATGAGCGGAGAAATAGTATTTGATGAAAACTCCTTTAACATCCCCCCACCGAATATAGAATGAGGAAAGGGCTAAGCCTCTTGCTTTCCAGCCACCCCATCAACATGCTCATCATAGCCATAGTAGGGGATGTCATGAGAGATGGCTGCTCTTCAGCAAAGGTGAGCTGGTCTCCAGACCTCCTTAAGCAGGCTAAATTCAGGCAGAGAATCAATGAGCTGCAACTCATTTCCCAAAGACTCCTGTTCTGCTTCACTGATGTCAGGTCAAGCAATGAGTGTGGCCCTGGATGCCCATTCCTGCTTTTAATCCTTTGGCTTAAAAGATGGGATAATCTAATTAATCATTCTCCTGAAATTCAAATATAACTATTCTTTAAGAAAAAAATGCATCCATACACATTTTTGGTACCAATCATGGAAATGCCTCGTTCACCAAATCTGTGGATGGGGGTGAAGTCTTTCCTGTGAGATGAGTGTGTTCAAATGCCCTCACACTCACAGAGATTTGGCAGAAGGATCTCATATCTCCTAACGAGTTTAACAAAAATTTTATGACATGATACAAAACTGTAGGAAAAGGCCATAATAAGAGCATTTCCATAAATCATAAACATGTGAGGACCTAACAGGTTTATTTTGCAAAAGCTGCGTATCATCACTGAACAGTTTTTTTTTGCAGAAATCATTACTCAGTAGAAGACCTAAGTATGCTCTTCAGCAGAGGTGTACGTGTATGCTTCACTCCAAAACTGTGAGACAGGAACATATAAGAAATGATCTGGTGCCCTGTGCTGAACTTTGCATTTACTGGGGGTTTTTTTGGGGTTTCACAGTGGTTTTGATATATCTCATGAATGAGAGATTTAAGGCTGTGCTGGCTGGCTTTGAGTGAGAGCAGGATGTGAGCAGATCCTATGACAGGATGCTGTGCCCTCAGACCTCCAGGGAAAACAATGTCACCTGCTCTTCTCTCCGCATTTCCTGCTGGATGTTGTGTTTGGGTACTCAGTTCTCAGCCATGGAAAAATCATAGTAGCTTATCAATACCTGAAGGGGGCCTACAGAAAGGCAGGGGTAGGAGTTTTTAATAGGATATCTGATGGAAGGATTAAAAATAATGGATGTAAATTGGAAGAGGGGAGATTCAGGCTGGAGAAAAGAAAGAAGTTCTTTATGGTGAGGGCGGTGAAACACTGGAACAGGTTGCCCAGAGAGGTTGTGATTGCCCCCTCTCTGGAGATGTTTAAGGCCAGGCCAGATGAGGCACTGAGCAATCTGATCTAGTGGGAGGTGTCCCTGCCTATGGCAGGGTGATTGGAACTAGATGATCTTTAAGGCCCCTTCCAACCCAAACTATTCTATGATTCCATAATTTCTAGATGCTTCATACCCCACTAGTCAATGTGGACACTTCAACATCTGATTTTGATTCGTGCCCCAGCCCTGAAATGTTTGTGTGGCATTAGTCCACGGCTGTGCTCCAAGCATTTTGCTCTTCTGTTGAGTTTGACATTGGTGGGTGTGCATGCATAGTCATAACAGAATTGCTGAAGATCCTAATGAAGTGAACTGTAAACATACCACAGTTTGCCAATATGATTTATGTCAGTTATTAATTTTGCTTTGTATTATGTTGGACCAATGTTCTTCTCACAATCACGGACTCCTCTTACCTCAAGCAGAGGGGCTGTGTATTAATCACAATAATAAAACCATAAAGTGAGAAGATGAATACTATCATTAGAGATACTGCATTTGATTCTGTGTTTGATTTTTCAAAGGAACTATATTTACAATTTCTAAACCCCAAGGGCAGAATACACTATATAGAGTATCTGGTTTCATATACCAGATAACTGCTTAGAAAAGATTAACATCAATTATGCTATTGTAAAGTTTTAAAGTTCAAAGGGTTTGAGATCTGTAAAAAATGTTTAGATGTAATCTTGAGGCAAAAAATTAGGCACTTATGGCCTCATTTGAAAATGTGCTCCATAATCCCAAGTTATTTCATTCCATCAGTCTTAGCTTGGGACCTGGTATTGTATTGTGTTAATGGGGTACAAGAAAACTCCTTAGTTTTCCTGAACTGCAGAAACCTCATCACTGAAGTGGCATTGCCTATGCAAGTCCCTATGGCTAAGCGCAACATGTCCTGCACACCCTTTTGTTTTTGCCTTCCCCAGAACCGGCTGCAGTGAAGTCATAAAGAATAGTTTATCCTGGGCATGAAGGCAAAACTATAAAAAAGTACAAATGAGACAGTAAAATTAGCTTTTTGTTTTATAACCATTCTTAAAATCTTTAAATCTGTTTGTTGCAGCGCCTTCCTCTCAATACTTTTTATCTCTACTCTTCTTTCCCATAGCAGTTGGCTGATTTCTTGTCTTGCCTGTATGCTCTGATTTGGACATAAGAAGAGCTCATACTGTTCTCTTCCTGAGGCTGGCAGTATTAGATGGAAAACTTGTTGGGGCATACTCATATGTTGCTCATTTCACTTTGCTTCTGTGTTTGCAAAGTAGCACTTAAGAGAGTTTATTATTAATAACAGTAAATTATTCTACATTTTCTTATCAGATAACATGAAATCAAGTAGCTGTCAAGACATGTTGGGCAGATATCTACAATAACAATGATATCTAAGGATCCACAACAAAAAGGAAAAATTTGGAAGATCTTCAGTCAGCTCTAAGCAGCTGCAAATTTTGCTTTGGATGAAAATAATAAACCCATCTAAGGGTCTTCCTCTGAAAACAGTTTCACCAAGTCATACTTGTCAGAAGTTGCATTTGGCCTCTCACTTTGATATATTCCCCAAAAAAGGAATTGAAACAAGCACCCAGAACTGGATAAGTCAGCAAGACATCTAGGTAAGATTAGGGTGTATAAATAAAAAGTTGCCTTCTATGCAGCTGATTTGCAAAATAGGACATTTGAGATGCTGAAGTTGCTTTGGTATTACTAACCTAAATTTCTTCCTCATTACTTATATTCAGATTTTACACTATATAATATGATGTGCAAGATAAACCTGTAAGCCTGCAATCTAAAATCAGCCAAAGCCCTTAGGGCCAAGATACAAGTGCTACTATTTGTATCGAATTTGATTAACTATTGTATTCCTCTTGTTTCATAGTTCAGATTTCTGTAATGAAAATGAGTGGCTGTACTGGCAATTAACAATACAGAAATATGCAAGGAAATGAAAGATTAGGGTACAAATACAGTGACATAGAGGCAAATTTCATATTTTTTCATTTGCATTCCTGTTCCTGTTTGTTTATTTGAGGATATTTTTGTGCACTAACAGAACAACATTTTCTGTACAAATTACAATATTTGTGGAAATAAATATCTAATTCCATTGAGTTGCTTGGATTATTATTTTCATTTTTATTTTTTGGAGACAATCATTTCGTCTTGCATGACAATGATTTCTCCTTTGAAAGTTGTAACCCTTTGTTGTAAAACAGTGATTTAGCAGTAATGATACTGTGCTTCTCCACTATTGTTCTAAGGATGTAATTTGCTGTACTTCTGGGCAAAACTAATATTACTTTGAAAGCATTTATTTAAATGGTTGTTCAGCGCCTTGTGCAGCCTGGCCTTAAACACTTCCAGAGAGGGAGCATCCACAACCTCTCACTGTCAAGAATTTCTTTCTTATATCTAGCCTGAATATAAGCTACAAGAACCATCAAATCAGAGAATCTGCAAGTAGGAAAGACTTCATATTTTAGATATCCATTTAGAGTCCTCTTGTTTACCATATTAAAAGTCTCCATGTTTTAGACTTTTTCCTTCTAGCCCAGTAAGTATAAGCCTTGAAAACAATATTCACATATCAACTATAGGCTACTGCCAGTTCAAACAATCACAGCTCCTGTAGTCAAAAGGGCGCTGAGATGTGTTGTCTAAATGAATAAACAGCATTTCACACTGTAAAATGGGTACGAGGCCAAGTTAATCAATAATTTAATTACCAGTGACCCATTTTGCTTACTTGCAGTTGAAAGGGAATTTCTATATTCTTGCCTAAGTTATCATTTATTCAGCTTCTCACAGATGGATTCAGATGATACTTTTCCTGCCTTGCACATGAGATGAACTTAATCCAATATTATTAAATGGGAAACAGGTGCCCAGATACACATCCTTTTCCTCATGGCTTCCATTGCATTTATTTACCTTAAGTAATTTCTAACTCAAAATCTGCTACCAAAAGTTTAACTTACCTTCACTTAAGGAGTGTGTGGCTCTGCAGCAACAGAAAATTAACAATGTCTTTTTAAAGTTGCAAGCCATTGTGAGATGGCAAATGTTCATATGTTGTAGTTGTTATTATTATTATTAATTTTTACTGGGAAGGCAAGTGTCTGGAGCTCCAGAAATAGAACAGGGTTAAAATGAAGCAGAAATTCTCATTTGTCTCTAAAAATAGGTCATCTTCCAATATGGAATTTGAAACTGCCTTTTTTCATGCTTTTGAATTCCCCAAGTTATTCCTGTTGGATTTCTCCTCCTACAATTTTAATATGAACTCTTTGAAACTGGATGCTGCCTGAAGTGTTTCTCTGGCTTTAAATCCTGCATTTCACTTGCAGTTGTTACAGTTAAAGAAAGAGAAGTAGCTGGATGAGAACAGGTGCTGCAACATACTTTTTTTCCCCATAGTACTCTGGATTTATGTGTGGCATCTTAGGCATTGCCCCAGTCAGGTGTATGGCAGAAGAACATGGATTCTTGAGAGCTTAAACTTCTATCTGCTCTTCTGATTTCTGTTAGTATGACTGTACTCTGTATAGAAGCCTTAACACTTTGCAAAAAATGATTCTCCATGTATAAATTATAATAGTGGCCCGAGATCTAAATAGAAATCAAGATGTTCATGACTTAATTCTCACCAAAGCAGTCAGGAGACTGATCTCACTCCAGATTGATAGCAAGAAACATGGACAGCACAGTGGTAGCACAAGTACCTCTACTACAAAGATGAGAAACCTATGTGCAGGAAAACGTAAATTATTGTCCCAGAAGCACTAAGCCTATGTCTAGACACTATAACTCGGGAAATATCTGAGTTTCTGACTCAGGATGTGCACAAAGGCCATATCTGGATCCCATTTTGGGGTAAAGCCCATCTGTATAACAGCCATCCCTCCCCCAGATCCCTGCTTTCCATAGGAAGGACACCTGAGGCTGTAAGTCAGGATGGAGCTACAATGAACCCCAAGAAATGCTCAGTCTGGCCAGTCAGGGAACTGGGTGCAGATGATGGAGCACATTGGCAGTTAGGTGGGTCTCAAACATAGCCACAAAAAATAAAAATAAAAAAACCCTCTAACATTTACAACACTGGCTTTAGTGGTTAGATGTAAATATATCCTCTGTGGGCCCGAATGTTAAGCGGGATTAAAATGGTTCTCAGTGCACAGGAACAATTTTAAAATAGGGTGATGGGGAAATGGTTGGAATAGTTCCATTATTGTCCAGAGCCATTTGCTGAATCCTGGGAACAGCCCTTCAGTGTTCCCCCCCTTTCAATAGACAGCAGCACAGGGTAGATTCCTTAGACTCTTTGGCATGTGCAATGTTTACTTTAAAAAAATAAAATGTCTACTACATCATGAGTGGGTTACTGATGAAGTGTGAAATGTTTTCAAGGTTGTTGACTGTCTTAAAGAAGAAAATGAAGGAACACTTGAAACTGAGAATCTTGCTTGTGAGCAGTCTTCCTTTAGTGCTGCAGAGCAGTGACCATTTAAGGGCATAAGCAATGTAAAGTTTATGAATAGAGGTAATATGGTCTATATTATCTAAATATGGTCTTTATTATCTCTTCCCACAAATACTGACTTTATATAATTATTTCTGATCTATATTACTTTTAGCATAACGGCCTGTAGCTTTTACTAAAAATTCTTATGATAAAGCTACTGCCTGATGTAGATTATTTTATGAAGTTTCATGACCATTGGAAGCCAAAGCTTTGCTGCTATTTGCACCACAGATTTCATTATAGCTGTAGGATTTATGCCTGTTCAACTAATCACATCTTCAGAGTGCACATTAATTTGAAAAAGTGCTTCAAATTGTGTAAATTCACAGATGTTAATGGTTACACACATGTTTTCTTTTACTGCTTCAAAGCCAGCAAAGGCCAAATTCTGCTGTAATTTGTCCCGCAGTGAGGAGATTTAGTATCAATGAAATGAAAAACCATATTCCAGGACATATTGCTTTTTGCAGGTAATGGGGGATTTCTGGACATGTCCATTTTGGAGAAGAAAGCAGAAGGTGAAGAGAGAGGACAGAAGGCAACTTCTGTACCAGGTGGCAGCACCTGGCTGCTGGAACTACTTTCTACACATTATGTAAGGGGGGGAAAAAAGAGCAAAAAAAAGGGGCGAGTGAAAAACATGCTGATACTTGAACACAACTGTAGTGCTAATGCCTGTATACCTCACACATTTGGCTACTGAAACTTCAGCTGTGCCCTCCATATCTAGCTACACATGAATTTTTGCTGTTATATGTATTTTAAACATTACAGTCGCCCCATTTCTGTTGCAGTTCTGGTACCAACCATTTTAAGGTAAGGCACTGAAAAGTGAAAAAATTATGCCCCTCTATACAAAAATGGGTGATCAAAAATATTTTAATACCAAGCAGAAATGTGTTCCCTATGAAGGAAGTTTTGGTATGCTTTTCTGCCTTCAAAGAGGATGTAAACATATGGGTTTGTTCAAGTTCTTTCTACATGATTACTAAGATTTTTAGAGAAGGCTAGGCTTCAAAGCCCCAATTTGTGATGTCAGCTAAGTCCTCTGGTGCACTTTCCATTGACATTAGAAAGATCCACAAGACTCAATTTTCAAAAATTTAAATTGTTTAAGTACAAAGCACCCAGTCTCAAGGCATCTGCTTTACTAATCTCTGCAACAGCCCTTTTTCAAAACAGGGCAGTTTCTATAAGTGGAATTTAATGCGTGTACAAATACACATGCACACAAATATCTTTCCTCTCTGATGTCAAGACAACAAGCCAGTGCCAGTCAAAGGCAAGGTGTCAAGTTTGCACTTGATACAGGTTGTGACTTAGTGCCCGAGTGAGCCCCAAGCTGAGCCAGTGCTGGCAGGCTGCTGTCACACTTTGGCAGGGGCACTCCTTGCCCACTCTGCTGTGGTGACAGTTACACCATGAACACAGCTCCTGGCTCACCACTCGGTAGTTTTGCCGTGATGGCAGCCATCCAAATGTCTGATATACTTAGCATCAGAAAGTAATTCAAATTCTTTCAGTTCATGTCTTTGGTCTGGAAATTTATTCCCCTCTTCAGTTGCTCTTTAATGACAGGATAACATTTTCCCCTTCTAATCAGCCACTTACGAGGTTTCTTCATTCCTCCCCTAGGTCATCTGGTGTTAAAGCATATGCTTTTATGACTAGCTGCATGCAAATACATGCACCCTGCTTTGTGTACTGCAATATGTTGCTGAGGTGTGTTACTGAGGCATCACACATTCACATTCTGGCCAATTCAGCAGCTTCACTTGGTAACAATCCTATATCTTTACAGAACATTTTCCATCTGGGAATTTTTAGAAAGCTTAACAAATAATATGTTTAAGTCTATTGACCGTGTTTCTCACAGTGCCTTAATCAGAAATCACTTAGGTAATGTTGGAGGCTGTAAGTCAACAGGGCATGTTGTCACAACATGGCACTATGCAAGTTTTGTCGAAGTTGAAGCTCTTCCCTCCTGATGTGGTGACCTTCTCAAATTGCCAGGCTGAAGTTGTTTTGCCACAGTTTGAAGCTCAGTCTGATGAGGGAAGAATGCAGCAGGAGCCTGGATTCATCACTGCAGCTGGTGTGAATGGGTTTAAGAGGCTATAGAGTCACTGTGAGTCTTGGACATCTTGCAAAGTGGAGCTCCCAGCAGGAGTGGGCCCTGAAGGACCTGCTACTCATATTATGCGGTATCACTGCAGGCAGAGGAAGCTGAGGAACCAGATTTTCAGACTCTACAAAGGGTACCATTGTGTGAACACTCTGAGAGTATTGAAGGGAGAGGTCCAATCCTGCACAGCATTTTTACAGGTGCTTAATTTCAAACATGAGAACAACCACACTGATGTCAATGAATTGCTTATGAACTTAAAATCAAACACATGCTTTGTTGGATTAAGGCTAAGTCTTGCCAAATTTAGCCCCTGGTTCTTTCTAACTGTACAACTAGGCTGACCTGTTCCTCACCATTCCCTTCTGCAGTGGTGATTAATGTGCAATGAGTTGGTCTCTCATATGGCTTTGAATATTTTTTGAAAAAAAAAAGATGTGTAACAACCATTGAAATTCAGCATTGACCAAAAGTAACAGGGAGGCCTAGTATGCTGCCACCTGCACTCTCCTTTCATGTTGATGAATATTGCACAGATATGTGTCGCTTTCATTACTGCAAATCATTATTCACATTAACAATTTGGCTGCAGCACACCCCTGCCTGAAGTCATCTGGATGCCTACCAAAATGAGGCTCAGAATATGCTTCAGTGAAAGCATCTGGAAAGCAGTGCATGAAAAGAAGGTATAATACATGTCCTTTTGCTCGGGGCCCCCGCTGGCACCCAGGAATTTGCACTTTTATTAAAATTTTCAAATTAAATTTGGAGGGAACTGACAGTAATTTGGTTTATTTGAAGTCTCATCAGAGACAGAATATTTTACTGAATAATTCTGAATATTTAGTCAATGTCATCTTTTCTAGTTCTGGTTTTGTTAGCTTTTTAAATTTACTTTCATTTTAAAGAAGAGGGTAGATCATGTCAGTCTTTCCAATGCTGCAACACAGGGACATAAACTTCAAGCATAAGACTCAGTTGTGAATTTTCAGATACCATCATTTAATATATATTCTCATGTAATGTAACTTCAAGCACAATTACAAGCTTGAGCAGACTGCTCTCTGCTGGATGTTATCCTGCAGCCTGGAATGGAATTCATTTACAGAGAATAAAAAGAAGAAAACAATTAATGGAATTAATTTTTGGGGGTCTCGTTGTTAGGTGCTAAGTTTAAGAAACCCAAGTCTGACCGAGTGGCTTGCTCAAGATGACTCAGGCTGTTGAGAGGGATGTCTCTCCTTGCCTTCAGTAGTTGCCTGAGCCACCTCATCCAGTGGGATGGTTCAAAGTACGAGGCTGGAGCGCCCTCTCGTGGTGGAAACCGAGGGAGCATCTCCGTATGCTGTTCTCCAATACGTGGGCAGCAAAGCTCTGCCCACGGGTGAAACCGCGTGGAAATGAAAAATAAAACACGATGTGCGAATTAAGTCAGAAATTAAACAATTCTCTCACTTGATGGCATTGCTGGTTTAAATTTGGGTACCTGGCCCTATTTTACAAACATATTGAATGAAAAGCTACGATTTTGTGACTAATTGGTGCAAACATACATTGAATTTGTACTATTTGCAGTCTTCTCGGAGACACAGAGTCCCAACACAAGAGATTTTCCACACCAGTTTGACGAACCTGCTTCCTCAGACAATATTGCTGCACTTTTTTATCTCTTCCTAGAATACCAGTTTGGGGAGTTAAAGAGGGAAAAATAATCAGTTTTAAGTTTTGTAATTTAATATTTCTTGTTTTCTTCATTGTATTCTGCATTTTTTTGCTCTCAGCAATAACTGAACTATGAACAGAAGAGGAACATTTGAAGCCCTTATAATAAAATAGTTCAGCTGGAAAGCACCTGCAAAAATAATCTATTTCTTTTGCCAAGTATTTGATTCCAGTTTTTCTAAAACTATGAACTATGAACAATGGTTTGGAAACAAAACCCTTTAGCCATGATCAGAAGTTTCCTTGAGGCAATTTGAAAAAAAATACTGTATACAAATGTACGCTCACATAGTATTCATGTTGATGGGAGATAGCAGGGATTCCCACTAGTGCTTCCCAAGGGAGAGAGAAAGGAGCTGTCATCATTCTTTTTTGACCTCTTTATGTGAAAATAAGACAAAGGTGCAGTGGGTTTTCCTTTTCTTTTTCTATCAAGAACTACTCATAAGGCATAATAAAGATGCTTCTCCTACTCAGCTTTCAAAAGCGTCTGTTAGCCATTTTGCAGGCAGGTACATGGAAAATCAAGATGTAGCTCTCCATGCACAGTGGGAAGGAAATGCTGTGATGTCTGCCTGGAATTTTAATGGTTTGGAGGGATACATTTTCAAGAAGATGGACATGTAGACTTACAGGATTACTGGACTGCAGTGTAGAATCATAGAATAGATTGGGTTGGAAGAGACCTTAAAGATCATCTAGTTCCAACCACCCTGACATAGGTTGGGACACCTCCCACTAAATCAGGCTGCCCAGTGCCTTATCCAGCCTGGCCTTAAAGACCTCCAGAGAGCGGCATCCACAGCCTCTCTGGGCAACCTGTTCCAGTGTTTCACTACCCTCATCGTAAATAACTTCTTTCTTGTATCTAGCCTGAATCTACCCTCTTCCAATTTACATCCACTCAGCCTGTATCTGTGCTTGGGATTGCCACAACCCAGGTACAGGACTTTGCATTTGTAAAGTAGGCAGGAAAGGACCATGGGCCTCTGGTTCAACATCCCCACTGGGATCAGAGGATGAATCAGAAAAGTAAGAAAGAAACCAGTTGGTTGAGATAAAAGTAGTTAAATGATAATTAAAAAAAAAATCAAGATTAGGATGATCAGGGGGCTGGAGAACCTTTCATATGAGAATATGGTGTGAGAGTTGGGGCTGTTCAGCCCTGTTAAGCACTGGAGAAAAGAAGATTCCAGGGAGACCTCATAGCAGTCTACCAGTACCTGAAGGGGGCCTACAGGAAAGCTGGAGTGGGACTGTTTACAAGATCATGTAGTGATATGACAAGGAGCAATGGTTTTAAATTGGAGCAGGGCAGGTTTAGGTGATGCAGCTGGCCTGTGATGCTGCCAGAGTTACAGCTCTCTCAGTTTGCTACTTACCAACCCACAAACAATCCCAACCTATAGGGGAGTAGGAGCTCTTGCTTCCAAGAGTAGGATTTTCATTTGTCTCTGAATTTCAGGAGGCTGAACCGTTCCTCCAGCTTGCCTAGGTCCTTGTTCTCAAGTGTATTCATTAATCCTCTCCATTCTGTGTCATCTTCAAAATTTGATCAGAAATAAATCCATGTAGATAGGTTATAGATATGGTTACATGATTTTTTTCCAGACTAACATGAACTCACTCTTTCCTTTGCTCCAAGTGTTCATGTGGCATCCAGCCTAAGCTAATATACTTTGTCTCTCAGTAGAGCTTAATAGCTTGGCATCAGGACTGTGCTAATCACAGCTAAATAGCTCAGAGCACAGGAAAACTGAGCTGTGTCTGCTTCAGTGTCCCTTGTAAGATCTAAGTCCACCAAAACACACATTCCATTATTTCTGGTGGAGCTCCTGAATGAGGAAAACTAGCAAGACTGTCAAGATAAATGTATCTGAACCTGTGATGGCAAAATAACTGAAGTGAGAATAGTGATTAATCTGAAGTTACAAGAATGCTGACAAGTCACAGAACTGCAAGAGTTGAAAGGGATCTTTGGAGATCATCTGGACCATCTCCCCTGACAGAGCAAGCTCACCTAGAGCAGGCTGGACAGGAATATATCCAGGTGGGTTTTGAATATTTCAAGCTAAATAGACTCCAGACCTCTCTGGTTGGCCTGTTCCAGTGCTCTATCACCCTCAGAGTGAAGAAGTTTTTCCTCATGTTGAGATGGAACTTTCTAAGTTCCAGTTTGTGCCTGTTGTCCTTTGTCCTGTCACTGCGCTCCACTGAAGAGTCTGACCCCGTCCTCTTGGCACCTGTCCTTAGGTAATTATAAACATTGTTGAGATCCCTTCTCAGTCTTCTCCAGGCTAACAGACTCAGGTCGCAGACTTTCCTCATGAGACAGGTGGTCCAGTCCCCTGATCTTTTTGTATCCCTCCACTGGACTCTTTCCAGTTTAAAACTGCTACCCCTTGTCCTGTTGCTACACTCTCTCATAAGAAGTCCCCACCCTCCTGTACGCTCCCTTCAGTACTGGTAGGCAACTGTGATGTCCCCCCGGTGCCTTCTCTTCTCCAGTTTGAACAATCCCAAATATCTCAGCCTGTCCTCACAGGAGACTTGCTCCAGCCCTCTGGTCATCTTCATGGCCCTCCTCTGGACCTGTTCCAACGAGTCCATGTCCTTCTTGTGCGGAGGGCTTCAGAGACAGACACAGTATTCCAGTTGGGGTCTCACTAGAGAGAGTAGAGGGGCAGAATCACCTTCCATGATCTACTGACCACACTTATCTTGATGTAGCCCAGAATATAGTAGGCCTTCTGGGCTACAATCGTGTATCACCAGCTCATCATGAGCTTTTCATCAACCATCACCTCCATGTCCTTCTCCTCAGGTCTCCTCTCAATTCAGCCTGTATTTGTACTTGGGATTGTCATGACCCAGGTGCAGGACTTTGCACTTGGCCTTGTTGAACTTGATGAGGTTTGACAGGCCTGCTTCTCTGGCTTGTCCATCCCTCTGGCATGTCAACTGCACCACTCAACTTGGTGTCGTCTGCAAACTTGCTGAGGGTGCAATCAATCCCATTGCCCATGTTTCTGATAAAAATGTTGAATAGCATCAGTCCCAGTAACACCTGAGGAATTCACCTCATCACTGGGTTCATCACTTGGACATTGACCATAACCCCTTTAGCACAGCCAAGGAGCCAATTCTTCATGCACTGAGTCCTCCATCCATCATACCTCCAACATCTCTCCATTTTAGAGATGAAGATGTCATGTGGGATAGGCTCAAATGCTTTCCACAAGTCCAGGTACATGGTATCTGTTGCTCTTCCCTTATCCCACCAGCTCTTCCCATCAGCTGTTTCTGCCTTGAGGATGCAGAGAGGGCCACAATGCACTGCAGTAGTTAATACTTCCACTGTCCTGGGCAAATGGGATGAGTGAGGCTGCATGGTTTTGCCAGGCTGCATGCCATGGACTGACAGAGCTGGCATTTACATTTTAGAGGATGAACACACCATAAATGTTGTCTGAATTTCCTTACTTGTATTTTTTACTCAATAATCCAGTATTTTGTGACTCCTCCTACCCACACAATAGGTTTGATTTTCATTATCATGCACCAAAACGTATTTTTCTTGTGATATCATGAATATTTGAAATACGCATATATATTTTTCAATTACAAAAAGTATTGTTTAGGACAAAGCAGCACATCAATCTAATCTGAGCCCAAATTAAATTCTCAAAGGATATTACAATTCCACACACTAATAGTGTGGGCTGACAATATACTAATTACTCTGGCTCTAGAAGATCAGGCTGGTATTTTAATCACCCAAACTCTAATAGCCCGCCTTGCTGGTATTATAATTGTGATGGCACTAATAGCCTGGGCAAGATGGTATTTTAATAATTCTGGATCACAGCCTAGAGTTGTTAGTTTTTCACATTTTTGTCTTTTTATCAAGGTTAACAAGAGTTCTACTGCAGCTATTATCAATTACAAAATGCAGAAATCACTATCTTAACTAAAAATAATCAAACTTGTGAATCTTGTCACTTATAGGAGTAGACACTTTTCCGTTGCATCACCTCTTTCCCTTCTTTCTTATTTTTTTTTTTTTAAAGTTCTTTTCCCTGCAGCCAGCTTAAACCACTTGAGTAAGCTAGAGTGTGCTATGCTGGAGTGTTTGCACTTCCAGATGATATAATGAACTCTCTACAAAATCCAGCTAATGCAGTCCAGATATTTTTACCTCACACAAAGAAATTGCTCTCACTGCTGTTGAAATTCTAAGAAAATAATTCAGATTGTCAACAGTTCAGTTTATATTTATGAGTCACCAATTGGTTACCTGTTGACCTTTCACTGATTTCAAAGAGACTGCTTCATCTTTTCTGTTACATAGTGCCAGTCACAAACAGAAGGATTTTTCAGGCAGATTTTATGGCCAAGTTTCATTTTTATCCCCATTAATTTGAGTTGGGAATGCTGCAGGCTGGGGAGACATATTAAGAGGAAATTGACATTTTTCCTCCAAGTGCTGAGGAGTGCAACATTGCAATGCCTAGAAAAATTTAATCAAATCATTGGAATTGGAAAAATTTTCATAAAAATTAACTACGGTTAATACTTTGAATTTTGTTCTATATTCCTCATAAAGAAAATCTACTGAGATTTTCTGCAATGTTAAAAATAATTCAAGCTCCCTTATAACTTCTGAACTGGATCCATGATGCAAATGTAACATATTGCCATTTGAGGGAGATTTCATTATGGTAATTATCATGAGCTGCATGAGGGTGATGAAACCATTTGCCCCAGACCTGGTGGAATGTCGCAGCATCAGGGGTGAGTGATGGGGTGTGAAGAGAAGGCTCAGGGGGGACCTCAAAGTAGCTTATCAATACCTGAAGGGGACTTACAGAAAGGCAGGGGTAACACTTTTTAATAAAATATGCAATAGGAGGACTAGAAATAATGGATGTAAATTGGAAGAAGGTAGATTCAGGCAAGACATAAGAAAGAAATTCTTTACAGTGAGGGTGGTGAAACACTGGATGAGGTTGTGGATGCCCCTCTCTGGAGGTGTTCAAGGCCAGGCTGGATAAGGCACTGAGCAGCCTGATCTAGTGGGAGGCGTCCCTGCCTATGGCAGGGTGGTAGGAACTAGATGATCTTTAAAGTCCCTTCCAACCCAAACTATTCTGTGATTCTATTCTATGATTCTATGAGTTTGGCTGCCCACAGCCCAGTGCTGCTCAGTGAGAGCCTATCTCTCCTCACCCTGTCACAAGAACCCCAGCAGGGGATGTTGGAGATGTCTTGTTTGAAGAGAAGAGAGGTGAAATAAAAGAGGCAAGGAAGTAAGAATTCTCACTGAGTAAGGAGGTGGCTGAATTTCTGAAGGTACCATTCTTGTGGGCAACTCTTTTGAGTGTTTGGCTGCACTTCACCTGTGTCAATGCCAATAGAAGTCACACCAAACTCAGCAGCAGCAATGAGCCTTCTAATTTTACTTGTTTTTCACAGCTGGGATGGTAAATTAATCTATCAACTACTTACTTTTGCCCTCGTTTTAAAATGTCGCTGGAGGCACATTACCCCTCCACCTGCCCCTGCTGTGGGAAGCCCAGCTGCTCTTTCAGGCTCAGTTTCCAGACAGGGGGCTGCCCTCAGCTCATGTTCTTTCTTCCATAAGAAGATTGTTAATAATGCCAGCAGTTGCTAGTCTTTTTTTTTTTTTAACTCAAGGAAGGGAATTACAAAGGAAAACACTTCATGCCTGCTTGTTAAAAAAGATTTGAACACTTTGTGAGAGGATGGCTTTTTTTTTGTTATCTCTTCAATTTCATGTCCCTCCACTGCCTCCTATCCTATCAGTGCTCCCTGTGTCGTCTGTGGCTTCATTCCCGCTCCATGTATGGATTTTATTTCTGCTTCCAGGGCCAGATGTTGATAAACAGGACTGATGTTACCTCACTGACCTATGTGGCCAGCACAGCCCTGGTCAGTGGCAGACCCGTGGGCGGAGCAAGCCCTCATTCCTGGAGTGCTACCACCTTGGAGCCCATGCTGTCAGCAGCTAAACTTAGGAGCAGCACGACAAATGTGTGAGATCATTGTGCTGCAGGAGCTTATGCAGTGGGGAAATGTTTTGGAGACTGGCACCGCATGTTTTCCCAGCCAAACAGTCTGCTCTGCCTGGTTACAATGTCTTTTTGTGTACTTGAACTCAGAGAGCATTGAGTGACTGCAGTGAACTTCAGTAAAGCTGGTGATCACCAGAAAAACGTGTTTTCCCTGATCCCTGTACTACAAAAGGCAATGCTGCAAGGCCAGTTTTTTTGCCTACTTATGCTCAGCCCCTCTTGACCTTTCATGGTCAGAACTCTTAATATAAGGATGGTGGCCTTCTCTGGCCTATTGGTTGTGATAACACAAATAATTTAACTTGCTGTCAGAGGCACTTTAATGTGAAACAGACTCCTTTTCCTTGGAAGATTAATACATCTTATTCTACAACACTGCAGATGCTTCAGTGTTTCCAGTGTCAGTGTAACCTTCAGCATGAGAGAAGTTGGCTTCAGCTCCTTGGCAGGAAAATAGTTTTTTAAACCAAAAGCAGCCGAGTCATAGTAAAGGCCAGGAGTTTTCTAAGGAGTCGCCCTCTGTAGGAAGCTGCAATAGCACTGTGCTTTCCTCCCATCACTATTTGTTTTCTCTGCCTCTGTAGGCGTTACCCTGCGGACAAGCTATTTCCAGTGCATCATCTGTGCAGCCAAGGTCTAGTGAAGCAAAAGAGAGCTCCACATTCCCTAGAAATCCCTGATCTCATACTTTTGGCCAGTGAAATGCTTTATTAGTAGAGTGGTTTTGGTGAAGACTGGAGGGATGATTGTGGCAATGGGTTGCAAACCCATAGGAACAGAGAGTCCTCTGCACTGATGTGTTCAAAAGAAGCAGGACAGGCAAGATTAGTGGAGCCCTCAAAAGAAAGGTTTCTTGATTTTTCTTGGAGGTCAACCTGACAGGTTAACATTGATGACTTAGGTGTAAGATCCAAGATCTAAAATCTTAGAAATTACTCAAACAATTCTGTGTGATCTTTTTTTAATTCAAAGTTGCACTTCAGATCCCTGATGCTTCAGAGCTCTGATCCATGCAGAGCTGATGGCATTAATAGGAGTTTGAATGTGAAGTATATAAGCAGCCATGTTTTAAAATGAGCAAGTGCTGATAGCTACTTGTGATGACTTGGAAAAGAGAAACTAAACTGAGGATGCTACTAATAGCATACAGAATTCTGAGTCTTGATGTAATCAGCACCAAAAAAATTCATCTAAAGTAGTCCTAAAAAGTTCAAGCATTGCTTGCTGTTGGTAAAGGAGAGTGGCAGCAGATTAGTAAGGGATTTTATGAAAGCTTCTATGTAGACAGTTTTCAGAGGAGACTTCTTTAAATTGTGAACATTTGAAATGTAAACACTCTTTGACACAGCTGGATAGTTCAAACATGAAAGAAATAGATAGAGAACCTGTTACTTCTTTTGTCTAAACTGAAAGAAATGAAAAAAATGAAGAAATAATGCAACATAATGTCAGGAAATTAAGCTGAATGAAACAGAAAAAGTTACAAAATTGGTTCTCTCACAGGAGATACATACTTCAGACACAAATTATGCCTGGAAGAGCAACCTTCAAAATGTGTTGGTTTAGCCTTATACCTCAGTATCCCTCTTTGTCTAACAACTGCCCTGCGCCTGCAGTTTGTGCCGTGCATCTGTAACTTGAGGTTGGTGAGGACCGTATCTCTTTAAAAAAAAAAACAACATCACAGACAAAGAAGGAAAAACCCAGGCCGGGAAGGGGGAGCCAAAGCCTCTGCTGCATTGGGCTGTTTGGATACATAGCTGCAGCAGCAGTGGTCACGCATCTCTCCGCAGCCTGCTGATTTTGCAAAAGACCATCGTTTTTTTGGGCCAGATGCTGTCAAACACAAGGAACCAAGAGAAGAACTGTCACAATGAGCAGACAAGCATGTGGAAGCAGTTTATGAAGAAATAGTTACACACCGAGCTTTGTCCCGGCTGATGCTGTAAGTACGAGCCCCATAAGCAGATCCCGTGGTCACTGCGGTTGTTTGTAGGAGATGTTTTACGGGTATCCTGATGCTTTTAGCACTCACAGGTGGAAAGCGCACCGTCTGTGACACATTTAATAGTGCATTGAGGCATATAACTGTATTGTCTGTGTTGCCACAGGATTTCTGGGTGATTCACGAGCTGCAGGGAACTGGCAGGGCTAGTGAAGCACAGGACCACTCATGAGCTTGTTCTCTGCGAATGACTTGTCTGGGCTCCTCTCTGTAGATGGGTTTGCAGATTGCTGCAGTACCACCCTCCCTGGGCAAAGGCCTCTCACTCAATTTCAGCAGTGCCTTCAAGCACCGGGATAAACAATACAGTTTTTCATGCTACAGTGACTGACTTGATTTAAAAAAAACATCCTAGAATTCTTTGTTATGCAAACTTACGTAACGCCAGATACTCTACTCCCAATTTTTTCTTATGGATGTAATCATAGCTTATGAAATTCCAGCAGCTTTTTGTGTTACCATTGGGACTGGTTCTTAACATAGCTCTCCCAAAGAGAGTTCCAAGTATGATTTATTACTCAAAGGAATGAACATATTCCTATTTTTGGTCTGTTTCTAGCTGAAGTAGATTAAAATGTAAATACTTGCTCCTATAGAAATACTACATGCCCCTAGTACAGCATGAAAAGTAGAAAATAAAATAGCTAAAGCAAGTTTATGGCACTGTGTTTTACAGTAAAGTTTTTTAATAGTAGCTAAACTACAGATGTCAGCAGAGTAAAAACATAAGTAATGAGTAATGAGTATTTTTCTTGTTATTTTATGGGGATATTAATTTCATTTTCATATTAGTACTATGTAAGAATGTTGTGATTTGCTCTGAAACAAAGAATATCACATATTTGATGGTCTCTCTGGTTGTACCTTGGTACTTACACACTGCTGCAGAAACCCCTGGGAGATCTCACTCGGCAACAGGGGATGCTACAGAGCGGTTGTTGTGATGAGCAGCCTGCACTGATGTGTAAGGAGAGTGAGTAGGTGATGCAAGGAGGAGCTGCTTTTTGTGCATTTCTTTTGTGGCTCTGCAGAACTGCTGCCCCTAGTGCTGATGTAACTACAGGTAGTTTCACATTTAATGGCACATCATGCTGACCACCTCAGTGAAAACATAAGTTAGAGCCTCCTTTACACTGAGAAACCCACAGGGAAGTTTTCCCATCATAGCTTTTGGAGTAGCTTTCACCTGGTATTCTCAGAGCTATTGTATCTCTGTCAGCTATTTATTTGCAAACCAGCTTCTTAGTCCTTGCTACCAGAAACTGAATTAGAAGAGACCCAATTTAGCCCTTAAAGTTACTACAAAATACTGTTACCTAGGGAGTGCTCCAGCCAGGAATGTGAATGCTGAGACTGTGGTATTGTTAGTGTTCATTCTTGGCCCTTCCTCTCCTCTGTCAGGATTGTCACCCTCCTGACAGCATCTCTGGTTGGAAACAGCATTTCCAGAGATAAAGAGAGTAATCTTTGGCATTGTCACGTGCTTGTTGTAAGAATACAAAACTAATACAAATCCCACATAATATATTTCTGTTCTCGTACTGGAAATGTGCAGGACCATGATATAATTTAATTAGATAAAATTGTTTTATAGGCTGCCTACTGTTGTTTGAAGACAGTGGGAAAAGTTCAGCTCATGTGTGCTTCCATTGTTTACAGCAGAATTACACTAGGGATGAATTTGACATTTTTGGGGCCAACTGGAGAACTTTTTCTTTCTCCTTCCCTTTTTCTTAATTGTTTTCCCGCTTCTCAGAGAAGATTTTTCAATGGCCTGTTGGGTAGCAGGCCAAGATTTGTGAAAAAGGTGATGAGGAGAATGTAAGATGCCCAAGTTAGGACCATGTTTGCCTGAGGCTCCCTGAAAACCTAAGAAAAACACATGGGCACTTCCAGGAAAACTGACATACCATCTACCTAAAATTGATCAGTGGTCATTGCACTTTGCAGTGGCTGGGGGATCACTTGAACCCTATGCTCAGATCCACACTTTCTGAAATAATGGATCAACTTTTATGTTAAAATATTTGAAAATGTAGGTTTTTATAATCCAAAGAGAGTTTTCTTGAAAAGGTGGAACAGTGTCTAGCTGCCCAGTTCATATGAACCCTTGGAATAACATACAGAATTGAAAAAATACGTGCTAGATTTTGTAGTATTTGATCTTTTGGGAAATTCAATCTTTTTAGAAATATGTCTTAATTAGTTCAGCAATTATTTTTGCTATACACACAATTATTATGCAATTATTTCTGCCTCAGCTAAGAAATATAACAAGTCACACATTAATTTGTTGAAGTACAGTTTCTCTTAGCCCATTTTCATTTTTTCTTCTAAGTGTGTATTTTATGTATAAGTTTGCATTTCAGTAGTCTTGAACTAGAACTTTAAATGGGTTGGTCTAGTTTATTAGCATTTCTCTCCTTCTTTTTGGTCAGCTCAACAGAAGAGTGCTTAGTAAGTGTGCTGCTGGCTGTGATGGCAGTGCCCTAGAGGTTTCACACCGCTTGTGAAGACCTATGTGTGTTTATATGCAAAGAAATGAGCAGCCATGAATGTCAGTCTAGAAGTAAATGAGGCTTTGTTGTCTTCCATAAACTTAGCTGTAGAAATTTCCTCTAACAAGGTGATACCAAAATTAAAGGTGTTTTGAGTTCCCCTGGTGACCTCTCAGGAGGGTATGAATATGCCCTTGGCTCTTTTTAGTGGTAAGATTTAGCTTCTTTTTTCTTACAGGAGAATGATACAGCTGGTTACATACCCCAATCATCACCTATTTGACATAAGGCAGCTGATGGAAAATACTAAAGGTCAGAGCTTTAATGCTCTGCTCTCCCACGAAGGAGGAAATAATAATACTAGTATTTAAATTACCTATTTTAGTTAAAGCTTCAGTGAAGTGAAAGTAGCAGCTTGCACCTTGTTTTAGAACAGGCTCATTTACCTGGCTTTCACTTTGTTAGTTAAAGATCTGTGTTATGCAGTGGAGATTTGCAGCATTGACAGCAAAATTACTGTCAGATTTTAACTAATGTAAGCTGAGATCCTGGAGAACATGATAGTATTAGCTTCAGTGTGGTCTGCTGTGCTTTACAATTAGGCACCAGCTGTCACTGAATCCTCTTCCATAAAATTTACCCTATGAAAGGAATTGCTAATGTCAGGAGATGTATGGAAACCTGCTGGGAGAGAAGGAGAATTGAAGTACTGGGATTGATAGGCTCTCAATCCTTGCTTATGCTGATACCAAAAAAGGACTGTAAAGAAACTTTCTAACACAGAATTTTGTATTAGAAAGCAAGCATTCTTCATTACAGCGCTAGATATGCTGAGGACAATTTCCTCAAATTGTGCACACTTCATGTCTCTCCCTCCCCAGTTTATATTTGGCTTTGTGTATTACATATTCAGTATTTACTAGAAATATTAATTACAATTCTGGGAAATCATTATCATAAGTATCTTCCCATTTGAGCACGCCCAGTTATATGTAGTTCCTGGTGGTATTTCACTGTATCCAGCCCTCTTCCTCACTGTGTACCATGTTTGACCTCTGAAGCTCTGTTCATCAAAGTTGCATTGCCTGGTGCCTTGCCAGCAGTCCAGCAGGATGGCCATTGCTCAGACCAGCTGCATCAGTGGTCTAGCAGGATGGCCTTCAGACCAGCTGCATCTTGCTGTGATAAGGTGTTTAAGAAATACTCCCTTCATTCTCCCTGAGTTTTATGGCATCCTGCCTGGGCTATTGTAACGGGCAGGATGAATGCTGAACTAAAAAAATACATAAATTTAGTCCAACTTCTCATTAGGCTAACAATAGTTCTACTTAATTAAAAAGTCTGCTTGATTTAACAGGCTGAATTGTATCTATGCTTTTCCCATAAACTGCCTTCCTGTCAACCTTCCCCTTCCTTCTCAAATTTCTCTTTATTGTTCTTTTTCTTTTTTTGTCTTCCATCCTAGGGCAATTCCTATGTGACCACTTCTGATCAGCTCTCCTGAGTTTTTTTTTGTAACAGCAGTGTTCTCAGCTTTCCCCAAGCTTCCAGTAGCATCTCTCATTTCTCCTATTCCCCAAATGTGAGCTGGAAGGCGCTGGCCATATCTGTGCTGCTAAATATGAGAACTAGGGAGGAAAAGCCTGTCCAGGACTGCAGCACTCTCCTTTGAGTTCAGAGGCTCCTGCCGACACAGGACTAGGACAAGTATGTGCTGAACCAGGCTCTCTGTCTAGAGTAATCAACAGGCAGGAGGTGGAGATGGAGCAAGCTGTGTGGTAGAGGGTGATTTCTTTTTTTTTTTCTTTTATTTTTCCTTTTTTTTTGCACTACAGAGTGATGTGGAGCCTCTTTCCAGGCACTAACAAGTATTTTTTACCTCATTACCTTCATGATTGTACTGGACTGGCATTGGAAATGCTTCCCTGGCTTTGGACACAGGCTTATCCTACCCCAGCAGTGCCATGCAGTATCTCAACCTAATGGTGTTGATCCACCAAGGCGAATTAGATTTAAGAGCTGGATAACTTAAAGTGCTTTCTGGTTTGCTTTGGTAACTTGTGTAACCAAGTGGGTGCTAAACATATCTCTTTAAGTCATATTGGTTGGCTTATGTTTATACAACATATGTACATTTACATGAGGACTTCCCCCGGGCAGCAGTAGTCGTGTGCACAGATCAGGATTTTGAGATGTATACCATCATAATATCATATATTATTTGGTTTCATATGTTAGAGAGAACTCCTTTACTGAAGCAAAAAAGATCATGAGAACTGAAAGAGTTTTTTCATCTCTTCTACAATGCCACAAACCCCAATTTATTTCAGTTTCTCATTACTGTGACAAGGATGATGTCAGAAAATTTGTGCATGCCCTGTCATATAAATAAAAAATGAGAAGGACCACATCTCTTCTTTCACTAATGGATTTGGGTTATAGCCTGCTTTCTGGAATATAATGGAGACTTGGCTGAGTGTATTGATCCTGAGGCTCTTGCTTGCCCCTTCATCTTGATCTCTGGCATCTCTCTCATCATATTGTAAAATATTACTTGTACGGAGAGAAACAACAATAAGCTTTTAAAGTTTTAGTAAAAAATGGAAATAATAGCATAAAATAGCTTGTTCTTTTTGTTCAAGCTAAATTTTTGAATATAAAAATCTTCCAAATACTATTTCAGTGGAGCTTTATGTATTTACTCCAGATTTAGCCATCTGAAATGGCTTCTTGTTTCTTTCTTTCTTTCTTTCTATTGCAGTGCTTGCAGAGAGAGCTTTGTTGTTGTAAGCTTCTCATTAATCATAATTTTCACTAATAAGGTGCTGCTTAATCAAGTAGTTCAAAGCACTCTGTAAACACTCATGATTGCAGGTTTCTGATACCCCTGTTGCTTAATACAGCTGTTTATAGGCAATATTATTTCTGTCTCGTGCTGAAATGTCCATATTCAGCCCCTTGGTCATTTGTTTTCAGTTTAAAGCCACCTTTTTAACCTTTCTAATTGGAGAGAAAAAAATAAGAGTAACAGAAAAATCTGTTTAGAAAGTAATATTTAGAATTAGTTATGTTGTGAAGCAATAGAAGAAGAGATGTCATGGGTACAACAATCTCATCAGAGATCTTCAAAGAACATTTTTCAACAACAGTTGGTGTTGAGAACAACACTTGGCCCCATACTTAGGTCAGAAGAAATTTGGAAGGACCACAGTCCTTTCCCTCATTAGCACAAGTCATGGTCCCTCATATGCCTAAGCATGAGATAAGCATAAGAAGGAGAAGAAATACTCCACAGAACCATTCACATCTGCCATGGGCTTCTCTGGATCAAACAACACCAGAGTGGTGACCAGACACTGGGAGGCAGTTGGGAGGTCTACCCCGGTGCAGACTCCTCTTCTCCAGCCTCAACAGCTCCAGCTCTCTCAGCCTGTCCTCACAGCAGAGGTGACTCCAGCCCTCGCATCATCCTGGTGACCTCTTCTGGTCCCTCTCCAATAGCTCCATGTCCTCATTGTGCTGAGGGCTCCAGAGCTGAAGGTAGTAACTCCTGGTGGGCTCTCACAAGAGCCTAACAGAGTACAGTCATGGGACAAAATAGTTTCTTGAAGGTAACAGGATAAGCAGAGGATCTCTTGGAGAGGAGACCTCCTGTTTCTCCAAGTGTCAGCTCATCCCAACTTGATGTGACACTGATTTCCCTGTGGCACCTTGTGTGAGTACACACAAAGCAAGGGGAGCCTGGGCACATCCTCACTGTCCAGACCTGAGCTATCAGCCCACAGCTTGTCAGGTCTACGGTAAATTGGTAATTAAACAAATTTAGAAGGTAAAGAGCAAACTCTTGGGCTGCATGTGAGCTATAGATGGGCCTGTGATGACCCAGGTATTTCACCAAAGCCACTGCCTCATAAGCCCACTGGAGATGCTGGTGAGTGAAGCAGCGCCATGGAAAATCCAAGCCTGTCGTAGAATGGTTTGGGTTGGAGTGCTTTCACACTTGCTGCAGCATCAGCCAAGGAATTAAGTATTCTCAGCTTTCAAAAGAGTTTTCTACCCACTGTCTTGGCATGCTATATCAAGACAAATCTCTGTCTTGATCTTCCATCTGCAACATTTGGCATCCTTAGATGAAAATTTTCAGCATAGTGTGTCCCAATTTAGAAACAAGCACTCCTACTTATGAAGAAATGTATATAGCTAAATTCCCTGCTTAAAACATACTAGTCATAGATAGAAAATGCCATATCAATTGTCATCAAGTTAGGCTGACAAATGGCATAGAGATGAAAAAACTTCTGGTTGTGTCTGTCAAACTCTATCCATACTTGTACAAGTATGCAGTGATCTTAAGAGCCTCTTCCTGCTGCTTTCATAAGAACCTAGGCTTGGAGGAACAGAAGAGAAGAAAGAAAATCATAGAATCGTAGAATGGTTTGGGTTGGAAGGGACCTTTAAGATCATCTAGTTCCAACTCACCTGCCATGGGCAGGGGCACAGATGTGCTTATTTTTTATTAATGTTAGCAACTGAAAATAAAATTTGTCCTTTCAAGAAACACTTCAGAAGTATTTATCTGTTGGTCAAACAACAGTCTTTCCCAGGCAGATGAACAGCACTTATCAAAATTTGTCTCACCTTTGAGACTGATTCTGAAATAGCTCTCTGTATTTTCCAAGATTAGTCTGACTCCTATGTAGATTGTTTTCTGGAGAAAAAAGATAGCCACCAACATTTTCTCTACTGCTTGTTTATAGACCTGTCTCATTGGCATGAGTTAGGGAGGAACACAGCATTAAGTCTATGGTAGTGACTTTATGCTATAAATTCACTGTCATTATTTCAAATCTTTTAGACTAAAAAATACCCTCCCGTTCCCTCAAAACTCCCTTGGATATGCCAAGTCCTCAAGGAAGTCACATGGATCAGAGACTGAGGAGCAGGGATAGAAATTGGGCCTGTGGCCTAGACCTAGCCTGGTCCTGTCCACTAGCATGTTAGTCAGAGGCACTATTAGAGTGGGATTATGTCCTACTTTTGGGGCAGAAGGCTGTAATAGTGTACATACATATGGTGGAAGTGTTGTATATGTTTCCAAGATGGAAAGAAAGTGTCCAGCTGGTCTTAAGGCTATTTACGACGTGAGTTGCCTATCCTTACTTTTAAAGCCTTTGCAGCCCTCATGCATGCTCTCCTATAGCACTGTGAAGCTGACCGCCCTTTTTAATTGTGAGAGTGAGAGTTGTAATGTTCCCATGAGTTTTTTTGTTTGTTTGTTTTTTTCATCACAACCTCTCAGTATTCTCTCCCACACAAGTTCAGAAGTTATTGTGTGGTGATCTGAATCAAGTAAGGATAAGGAGGAACTGCACAGCTTGAGTCTGAAACACATCACATAAGGTGGCTGTACGCCCTGACCAGCAAATGCTAATAGAAGGAAGGAAACTGCAGTTGCCTTTATCTCCTCCCTGCCTTCCTTGTTATTGTTTTCTTCCAAAAATATCATAGCAAATTCTAGTTTAGCAGTGAAGTATTAAAAATGGACAACCATTCAGCTGCTTCACCATGTCCTGCTAACAGGACTGCAGGCTCTGTTTCTAGGAGTCAGTACTGGGATGTTGTGACTGTCCCTACCAGGGAATTGGGAACTGCTGTGGGCAGAGTTTTCTCAGATACCAGGCAAGTCTCTACACCTCAAACAAGCTATTTTTACTCAAGTACAACTTGAGTAACAACAAAATTCGAAGTATTAATCACACATGCATGTCAAACCCAAGGGATCAGGTGAAGATATGAAGATCATAGAATCATAGAATAGTTTGGGTTGGAAAGGACCTCCCACTAGACCAGGTTGCTCAGTGTCTTGGCAACTTGGCCTTAAACACTTCCAGAGAGGGGGCATCCACAGCCTCTCTGGGCAACCTGTTCCAGTGTTTCACCACAGTCATTGTTAAGGATTTCTTTCTTATCTCTAGCCTGAATCTACCCTCTTCCAAATTACATCTGTTATTCCTAGTCCTGACATCACATATTCTATTATAAAGTGCTATCCCTACCTTTCTGTAGGCCCCATTGATAAGCTACAATGAGGTCACTCCTGAGCCTTCCCTTCTCCAGGCTGAGCAGCCCAAACTCCTTCAGCTGGTCCTCATAAGGGAGTTGCTCCAGCCCTTTGATTATCTTCATAGCCCTCCTCTGGATCTGCTCCAAAGGAATGGAGCACCTCTCTTGTGGGGAAAGACTGAGAGACCTGGGTCTGTTTAGCCTGGAGAAGTTGAGAGGGGATCTTACCAATGCTTATAAACATCTAAAGGATGGGTGTCAAGACGCTGTGGTCAATTACTTTCAGTGGTGTCCAGCAACAGCACAAGAGACAATGAGCACAAATTGGAACACACGAGATTCTATCTCAACATTAGAAAAATTTCGAGGGTGACAGAGAACCTGAATGGGCTGTCCAGAGAGGTCTGGAGTCTCCTTCTCTGTAGATAGGCAAAACATGCCTCAATGTATTCCTGTGCAGCCTACTCTAGGTGAACTCCTCCAACTCCCTGGCAGGGGGGGTGGACTAAATGATCTCCAAAGGTCCTTTCCAATTCCTATTGTCCTGTGCTTCTGTGTAAAATACTGTCAATCTAATGCTGCCTGGTTGGTCCTGATGGCCATATTATTTGATTGCTTAGTCTCTGAGGCTGGAATAGCTGAACTTGATAGCTGTTCAAGGGGGGATGCAGAAATTAAAGGGTGTTGCTTCTGTTTTCCCTAAGAGGTATTGCTAGAGTTCATATGCAGTCTTACATAGGTCAGAACTGGTCTGAAGTAATATCTCCTCTGCTCACAGCTCTGGTCTGTTCATTCAGCGTGGTTGCTGATTACGTGATTCCTAACAGTTGGAGATAAACTAACTTTAGTCTAACTTTAGTCTATATTATGCAACTATACCAAACAAACAGCTATTTCATCAGGCAGTCCTATGGCATTTCGGGGTGCAAGGCAAAATGGACGTTTCTTTCTTTTCTCCCTTAAATTGGGCAGTCCTGTGGTTTGCCTGGGTGCAAGTAAATAGAACAAAATCTCCAAAATCAACACTGAAATTCCTTGCTGGCTGACTGAACATCAGAATGAGTTTCTGTTTTAGGAGAATATACTGAAACAATTTTTGACATAATGTGTCCATTCATTTCTGGTTTCGACCTGTACATTTAGCAGCTATTAGATGCCCAAGTGAGCTTTTTTAAAATAAAGCCTTGTTGACAATAGAAAAGTATACCCAAACCATAAATATAAGATCATTTCATTCAGTCCAGTACTATTAGAGAAATTAAGAGTGAATGCAGTGACTTGGTAACATGTCCCACAAGCCAGTGAACTGAGTTGCTCTTAGGTAAGAGAACAGATGGGAATTTTATAGTTAAGAGCTTCTCCTCACTCCTCCCTAGCTGCCATTTTCCAGATATACTAATTTAGTCACTGTCTGCCTACTTGTCCCAAATGATTTCCATGGCTTGGCTGTGCAAAGAGGAGCTCTGTGGGATTGGAAGGGATCTCCTGGATGCTCTGATGTCATAGGCTCTGGGAGCTTTTTTCATAAGAAAGCTGATCCGTTTCCAATGCTGACACTTTGCCTGCATCTTGTTTTGGAGGGCTGCCTTAGAACCTCGCCACTTTTATGGTTCATCTTTCCCCACTTTAGACTCAATTTATTGTAGAATAATTTAAACCTCAATGTTTTTATTTCTCCAAGATATTACAGGTTAAATGGGACAGCTTTTTTTCCCATGCTTATTTATCTTACAGATTTACAAAGGATAATCTCACTTCACTATCTTTTCTTTCATTCTTGTTGGCTAAAAAGGCCATTTTCTCTTAGTCTCTGCATGGAGGAAAAGCTTTGATTCCATTGGTTGTCCATGTGGTTTCACAATTTTATCTTGAGGGAACTCTCATTGGCTTCTTATAGTAATTTGCCATAGAACTGGTTCTGTATCTACCATTACTGTAATAATTTCCATATTTTCCCACTAAATTGATAGTTTTCATTGTGGTCAGTGTTTCTAAACTTCAGAAGATGAGATTTTTGCCAGGTCCCTTCTCTGGAAAATAACTTTGTGACAGAGGATATAAAGCCAACTTTGCATATTTTTTTGTCTTTTAATTCATTTTGCATTTCACAGAGTCATAGAATCACAGAATGTCAGGGACCTGGAGAGATCATCTAGTCCAGCCCCCTGCCAGAGCAGGAACACCTAGACGAGGTCACACAGGAAAGCATCCAGGTGGTTTTGGATGTCTCAAGAGAAGGTGACTCTGCAACCTCTCTGGGCAACCCGTCCCACTGTCCTGTCACCTTCACTGGGAAAAAGTTTTTTCTCATATTTCTGTGGATCCTCCAATGTTCCAGCTTGCACCCACTGCCCATTGTCCTGTCATTAGAGGTCACTGAAAAGAGCCTGGCTCCTTCCTCCTAACACTCACCTTTTACATAAACATTAATGACGTCACTCCTCAGTCTCCTCCAAGCTGAAGAGACCCAGCTGTCTCAGACTTTCCTCACAAGGGAGATGCTCCAATGCCTTAATCATCTTTGTGGCTCTGTGCTGGACCCTTGAACTGTCTTTAATGTCTGGCCCTTTCATGTCTTTAATTAGTCTTTATTTCTAAAGCTTTGCATGCTATTTATGTTGCACAAAGGATTGATAGTTGCCCACACCACTTTCCCCCAGTCATATAATACTAATCTGTCTGATTTATTAAACATGTTTTCTACTAAAACTGCAGTTTTGTTTTCCAGAGTTCTTGAACAGAGATAATTGAAATTTCTGCATGCTGAACTCTAAAAATAAATGCGAACGCTACTTGACTCTGTTGCACAGTCTTAGTTAGACTGTGTCCCCGAGGCATTTTAAGTAAAAAATACCACATCTCAAATTGTGCCCAGAAATAATTTGGATGCTTTTGCAGAGTAAGATATGCATCATTTGGTGAAGGGCAGGACTGCACACGGGCTGCAGTTCAAAACAGCTGTGAAGGTCCCTGACATGATGAATCAGAGCTCAGTTTCATTAGATGCAGTTATGTCAGCAGTACACACTTGTCTCACCTGAAAATCCCTCAAACCAGGCTTGTCTGCATGTTGCCTGCCTCCTGGAGGACAGAATGACTTGGCTTGTTATGTCATCAAGATTGTCCCATCATAAACTTTCCAGTAATTGAACATGCAAAAGTGCTCTTTGCAAAAGTAACTGAGGACGGGAGAAGAAGGCTTGGTTTCTTGAATGCTCCTTTTAGAGCAGCTAATATCTTCCACTCTATGAAAGTATCAGGAATATTCTATAACTCTAGACTTGACATTTCCTTGTTAGGCTTTTGTCAGTCAAATGCAGATTTCTGAGTTTTGGGTCTGAGAATTTCAACTTATCTCGAACCTCAATGGAGATACTGCAAAACACATGCATACAACACGTAAATACACAGATGTATATCTGATACAGGTTGGTGTTTTGTGTCTATTAGTCTTGTCTGAGTCCAAACATCTATAAGCAAAGGGGAGAACTTCCCTGCAATAATACTTATTTAATGAGAGAGAGAAGAAATGAATTAAGCACTTGAAACAGCTTTGCTTCTCAGGGCTATCAAATTACCATAGAAAGCAATTCTTTCTTCTCAATCATAAGCCTAGTAATGAAAAGACCCATAACTGCCCTTAAAAGACATAACGTCCAACCAAGACCATAACTGCTCCTAACAGCAGGCTAACATCCTTCCTTCCTGGCCATCTGTGCTGAAAAGTTGTCAAAGAGGAAGATGCTAAGGCAGAGAGGGGAGCGAGGCCATTTGTCATATTGATCGCTGAGGTTGCGCAGTGTTCAGGGAACAGTAAGGCCTAAGCCAAACACAATGGCTCAATGCCGATTGAAGGCAATTTTAAAAAAAGATCTGAGCCCATCTGCTCTTAATTTCAATGTTGAAATAAGATCAGTAGGAAGATGTGAATATAGCTAAACTCTTCAGTTGAAGGTAAAATAAAAATTATTTTTAAAATATTATGTGAAAGGATAACTTTACATATAGGTGTGTTACTCGTGATAATTATTTGGAGCTTGACTTACTTAATAGGTAAGAAATCTTTCTAAGTGTGTTTTTTATGCATTAGATACTTGAACATAGACAAAGAAGTAATTACTTATAATAATATGAAACAAATAACACAAATTGTATTTGGATTCAGGGTACTTGAGCCTGAGCTCCCTCTCAGTAGTTTGCATGGTAAGTAAGAGGCAAAATAAAGCCTTCCAATGCTAAGATTAAGTATTCAGAATTTTGAGCACAGCAGACTTTGTGGTAAATAAACATTCTTCCTAAGTTCATTTTTAAAGTTAAGTTCATTTAATGTTTCATCATAAGTACATTTCTGCAAAGTGGATTTCTGGCACACTCTTAGGCTTCATGTACCTGCTGTAATGGTCTTCTGTGTACAGTGCTGTAAAAAGGGCATTTGGCTTTCCAGATCATTCAACCACTAAGAAATATGAAGAACAATCTGTGCATTTTCCAGGCTAATCCTGTAGAAGAGTGCTCAAGGGAGCTGAAAGAAGCATCCTCATAATCCAAACAAAATCTAATTAAAACAAAAACAAAGAGAAAGGAATCTGTAAAAGTACTCACTCCCCCCTAGGGAATCATGTTTTCAGAACACTTGATTGACTACTTTTCCTTTCATCCCTGTGAGATGAGATTGACTATAGCAAAAACTGCTGCTGCCATAACAGTTCTCAAATTTTAGTATTTTATGTACAAGGGCTCGGTTCTTACCCTGTACTTAATCTGATTTCTCATCAGGAACCCATGAGATTCACATCCTACTATTAAATAATTCTTTTGTATTGGCAAGTTTGCAGAAAGCAATGTACTTCTGTGGTAGAAGGTCTGGCCTGTCTCAGATAGTAGAAGTGATGTAGCTGCATTTAGTCCTGTGTTAAGGTTGGACTTAATGTCTCTGCTTAAGAGCTAACAGAGCTTATCAATGAAGCTGGACATCTCTAAATACCATTATATTATGCAGCCAAGTCATAATCCACATTTCCACAATTTTTTCTCATCTTCATAGCAACATTATTCATATACTTTTGACTGCAAAGCTCTTTCAGTTCCTGTATTATGATTCATAGGCAGCCTGGGTTTCCTGTTTCTTTGGAAAACCCATCAAATTGTTCAGAAGTAACTTTAAGCACAAATGGTTCACCAAAAGCAAGTCCCACTTGATCAACCCAGTGGCTTTCTAAAATAGAGTAATTTAAAAATACAATCAGTGGACATGGGAAGAGTAATGGATGTTGTCTATCTGGAATTCTGCAAGGCCTTTGACATGTTTCCCCACAGCATCCTTATTCCTAAGTTGGAGAGGTATGGACTGTTTACTGGATAAGGAACTGGCTCCAGGGTCACATCCAGAGGGTGGCTGTCAATGGCTCAATGCCCACATGGAAAGGAGTAATGAGTGGTGTCCCTCAGGGATCCACACTGGCACTGGTGTTGTCTCTATCAATAGACAGTGGCATCGAGTGCACCCTCAGCAAGTTTGCACATGACACCAAGGTGCAGTCAACACACCAGAGGGATGGGATGTCATCCAGAGGGACCTGGTCAGGCTAGAGGGGTGTGTCTGTGTCTGACCTCATGAAGTCAAACAAGGACAAGTGCAGGGTGCTGCACCTCGGTCAGGACAATCCTTTTTATCAGTACTGGCTAGAAGATGATGTAACAGAGAGCAGTCTTGTGGGAAAGGACTTGGGGGTGCCGGTGGATGCAAAGCTGAACATGAGCCAGCAGTGTGTTCCTGCAGCCCAGAATGCCAACTGTGTCCTGGGCTTCATCAGAAGAGCCATGGCCAGCAGATCAAGAGAGATTNCCAGAGGGATGGGATGTCATCCAGAGGGACCTGGTCAGGCTAGAGGGGTGTGTCTGTGCAAACCTCACGAAGTCAAACAAGGACAAGTGCAGGGTGCTGCACCTCGGTCAGGACAATCCTTTTTATCAGTACTGGCTAGAAGATGATGTAACAGAGAGCAGTCTTGTGGGAAAGGACTTGGGGGTGCTGGTGGATGCAAAGCTGAACATGAGCCAGCAGTGTGTTCCTGCAGCCCAGAAGGCCAACTGTATCCTGGGCTTCATCAGAAGAGCCATGGCCAGCAGATCAAGAGAGATTATTCTGCCCCTTTACTCGGCTCTTGTGAGATACCACCTGGAGTACTGTGCCCAGCATTGGTGCCCTCAGTACAAGAGGGAAATGGGCCTGTTGGGGAGGATCCAGAGGAGGGCCACAAGGATGATCAGGTCTTACAAGAACCGGCTGAGGGAGCTGAGGCTGTTCAGCCTGGTGATGGGAGGCTGTGTGGAGGGAGACCTCACAGTGGCCTGCTGGCAGCAGAAGAAGCCTACAGGAAAGCTGGAGGGGGACTGTTTTCAAGGAATGTGGTGATGGAGTCAGTGTTTTTAAGCTACAGCAGAGCAGGTTTAGATCAGATATTAGGAAGAAGTCCTTTCAAAATGAGGATGAGGCACTGGTACAGGTTGCCAAAAGAGGTGGTGGAGGCCTCATCCTTGGAAACATCCAAGACCAGTTTTTTTGTGGCTCTGAGCAACCTGATCGAGGACAGGGTGTCCCTGCTTACTGCAGGGGAGTTGGACAAGATGGCCTTTGAAGGTCCCTTCCAATATGACGCATTCTATGTGGTTCTCCTCCTGCTAGTCCTTTTGTGTGGCACCCATTGCTTTCAGTTTCAAAGGAGAGGCTTAAATGTCTCCAGGTTTCTGGCTCTTTCCCTTAGTAACAATACACAGCTGCTGTGTATTGTTAAGAAATCACTGAGTCATTTTCATATGATATCTTAAAACTTACTTCATCAAATTCTGATGAAAGGATTCTTTATACATAATTCCACCACACATTCCCAAATGGTTACTGCAAGATTATTTGAATACCACACTGTGAATTAGTCATATATCTAAAATATTGTCAGTAAGTAAGTCATATCTATTAAATTATTTTTAGAGCTTTCATATTGTTGCATCTAGTTATACTTCCTGAGTCACCTTCTCCATAACTAAAGCATTGCAAATGTGTTAAGCACACTTGCTTATTGAGAATTGCATTTCTTTTGTTCCTTTGAGAAAGAAATAGATGAAGTTGGCACAGGACCTAATTTTTTCAGTTAGCTTACCGTTATTCTTGAGAATAAGTACTGTATGGTTTGTTTTGGCCTCTGAGACAAATTTCCATTACTCTGTGGCTTGGAGCAGTGGTGAACTTAGTTGATGCGTTCACGCAGTGTTGAGCTGTGAGGAGATTCTGATTTAATCTTGAGAATAATTTGGGTGTCAGCTCTGCTAACTACAGCACTGAATCCTTACTGATTGTGTGAGCTGATACCAGCAAGGCACAGGAACAACCACCAAACTGTTGAAGAAAGACTAAGACCAAGTTTGATTTTGATACCCCACAGACAGGGGGAACTCCAAAGCAACACCCAGGCAGAGGTACACAAGCAGGTTGTGTCACTGTGCTTTGATGATCTTCAGCAACAGAGTGGATTCTCAAGTGGCTAGATTAGGTGTCCCTGCGTCCATTGTAGCATTATGTTATCTAAATGCAGATGTTCTACTTGCTGCTACATAAGACTGAAAAATTAGTGTGATATATGTGTTGTCCAGCACCCCACATGTGACTTGCTTGAGTGTATTTACAACTCTCCTCGCCAGTCTTCTGTTACTCTCCCATACTGAACCACTGCTTGAAGTTTTGGAGGCAGCAGAGTCTCCATTTGCTCAAGTAACTCTCATCTTGAATTTACTACTTACTATTGGGGGCTAAATTCAATTCCTGCTGGTATATGTGGTCTTTTTCAGTGATGAGTTTCAATAATTCATAAACTTCAGTGACTGTCAGATGACCACTGTGCTGTGAAGCAGAGCAGGTTGTATCAACTGTGGGGGAACTATGTCACTTTGCTGGAGATAACAGTCTTTAATTTTGCTTTGAATTTACTGTGGACCCTGTGTTTTGATGAGCACTGTGTCTGTGCTCTCAGATGTGCTCTTGCTGCTGCAGCTTTTTTTCTCATTTGATGTATGTGGTTTGAGTAAGTATTAAAACTGCCTAAATGTGAAGCAGTGGCTATTAATTCCTGGAACACCTTCATAAACCAGACTTTCCTGTGCCTCTTTAGAAATGTGAGCACTGAGCTAAATCGTCTTGGTTTTATTTTACAAGAAAACTCCCCATTGGATAAATTTGTGTTGGAGATTATTATCTTGCAGAGTGCTTCCTCTTTTTGCGGGCATCTTTTTGTGGATGTAGGCAGACACGAATGCAGAACTTTCTGTGCCATGATTAGACTGGTGCTATACCTGCTTGAAAATGCATTAGTGATACTGTCTTTTGAAGAGATAGGGCTTTCAGAAATAGCTTTCAGAAATAGCCTTAACCACCACCCTCATGGACTTGTGGATCAAGGCTGAAATGTTTTTTAAACTGCCTACTGATAGCTGGCACTTTGAAGAAGACTTCCTGCAAGGACCATGCTATTAGCTTGGCTTGATGTGGCTTATCTATTTCTGGCATCAAAATGGACAGAAAGGTACTCAATCATCCTGCCTTGGGATTTGTCCTTGGAACAGACAAAGAAGTCAAAAATAATACGTTTGGAGACCCTGATTAATATATCAATATATATGTGTATTTGGAAGACATTGGAACACTGTGACAAGCCTTGCTTCTGAGTTTCTGCTGGTGCCTGGAGGGCTCAGGAACAAAGGATTCCTCTCTTCTGCCCTTTGGTGACTGTTTCTGACTGCGCATTTTGGCATTTTCTTTTAGCTTTAATTTGAGGCACAGGAGATGATTTATTAAAGGCAGGCAGAAAATGAAGATGCACTGGTACATCAGATGTCATTGCAGTCTCTCATATACCTTGTTTGGATTCTGATTCATACATTCAAGGTTAAATACCTTCCCAGGTTTGTGATTATCTTGGCAGAGTCTTGTGTGTTTTTTTCCCCCTTGCTCCTCATGTGGCATATGGTCATTGACTCAGGTTAAAATGTGAATTGTCTTTGTTTATCGAACTTCCTGCTATTCTAGGAGTCTGTGGCAATTAGGAGTTGATGGAGAGTGCTTATACTACTCCATGGGATCTTAGAGGGGGAGCTGCTGCTCTTTCTTTTGCTGGTGAAGTCTTGGAGGGGATAGACACTAACAATATTTGGTTCAAGAAGGCAATGACTACAAAATGTGATTCATTTCATCTGTTAAATATTTTTATCCCGGTTCATACATTTGTCATGTTTCATCAAGAAGGAACAATGCCTACAGTGCCAAATGCATTAAAATCAACACACTCTAGGAAACTAATAACTTCTGTACAGCTCTATCAATTTGTTCTCTATATAATAATAATTT
>VZTY01004270.1:79846-193172 GCA_013400935.1 Turnix velox
ATTACAATATTAATAGAATTAACAATATAGTATTCATATTATTGATGCTACCAGTAGTATAAGTAGTCTTGGCATTTTTGAACACTTACAGATTACTTTTAATTTTAAAATTGCTTGTGACCAAGCATGAAATCTAATGTATACAAAACAGTATAAATGCTGAGCAATATACTTCTCTGATGGGACTGATATATATCTGCTGGTGGCCTGGACTACTCATTTCAGTTGAATTTGCTGTCTAGATGATAAACACATTAAGAACATATCTACTTCAGCATTTCTAGCTTGCTGGCATATTACTACATTGTTATGAGTTCTATCTGAAATTTCTTCAGAACAGCTGTTGCTGAGAGACAACTACATTTGTGTGGTACTTGCAGTTGTGCTGTAGTCTTGAACTCAATTTAACCTTTGATAGAAATACATTTTGATGTATTTCTACATCAAAAATGTATTTCTATCAAAGAAATATTTTGATATTTTGATAGAAATACATTTTGAACCCAGATAGGGTACTTGTGCATTGGCAGGATGAATTTGTATTTACAGAATCACAGAATCACAGAATGTCAGGGAATGGAAGGGACCTTGAAAGATCATCTAGTCCAATCCCCCTGCCCGAGCAGGAACACCTAGATCAGGTCACACAGGAAAACATCCAGGTGGGTTTGAATGTCTCCAGAGAAGGAGACTCCACAACCTCTCTGGGCAGCCTGTTCCAGCATTCTGTCACCCTCACTGGGAAAAAGTTTTTTCTTACATTTCTGTGGAACCTCCTTCCTATGTTCCAGCTTCCACCCATTGCTCTGAGTTCTGTCACTGGCTGTCACTGAGAAGAGCCTGGCTCCATCCACTTGACATTCACCCTAAACATATTTATGAACATTAATGAGGTCACCCGTACACAGCTGAAGACACACAGCTCCATCAGCTTTTCCTTGTAAGGGAGATGCTCCAATCCCTTCATCATCTTCATGGTTCTGCACTGGACTCTCTCAAGCAGTTCCATGTCCTTCTTGAACTGAGGGCCCCAAAACTGGATACAATATTCCAGATGTGGCCTCACCAGGGCAGAGTAGAAGGGGAGGAGTTTGCAAAACAAACTAACTAGTAGGAGATTTCCTTTAGTAACATGTCTCCTCAGATTTCTGATAGACCTATTTCAGGCTGTCTTTAACCCGGTATGACTGAAACACTGGAATCTAAATTTGCTGAACATGTATATACAGGTTCTATACAAATTTCTGTATCCAGTTCCGCACATACACCTAAGAGTACTATATCATAATGTACAATAGTAGATTGACATTATCAGTATTAAAAGTTGATGGTGTAGCACCACGAATCATTGCCTGTCCCATTCTCTTTACCAAACATTGTTACATGTGTAGTGAGTGTGGTCTAGGCTCATTCAGACCTACTGCAGCTTGTTCATGGAATGAGATTTTGATTGTGAGAATTAAACTTGTCATATGCTCCTGCCTCGTAAGTCCAGGAGAATTTAGGGAGACAATGGAGCCATTCTGTATTTATGATGGTATGCAGGAGATTAAATATCAACCCTGGGATGACCCTATACTGCTTGAGATCAGAGATTAAGACCTCAGGCATAACTGCTTTCCTGTTTGTTCTGCCTCAGTTGGCGCTCATTTGTCAGCCTTCAGTTTTTACTGGTATCATAGGTTTTTTCTTTTTAAAGAGACGTTTCTTTCATGGTCACAGGTTTAACAGAAAAAAATGCAAGCTTTTGTTGTGTACCTCAAGTCACATTGCCCTAAATTTGCTAATAGACCTGTTAGTGGTAAAAGCAAATGGATGTCATATTCATGAGATGAGAGTAGTACATTTCCATTCAACTTAAACCTTGACAAGAAACCATTTTGGGGAGAGTGAAATCTCCTAAATCAAAAAACGTGTTTACCCTCCATCCCCTTTACACATGAACCATTTCTATCTGTGATACCACAAAGAGCTGCAATTAACTTGAGGTGATTGTGCCATGGAGTATCCTTGAATCTAGTAGACAAATACCTGAGACAAATTTACTCCTGAATGCAGCAGATGCACAGGATACTTTTGAGTGTGCACATCCCACTACAGCTCTGGTCAGGTCAGCTTGCTCTTGTGCTATGCTGCACACTATAAATATGCATGTGTGTATATCTCCTGTTGTTTATTCCAGTCCAGTAGAAGTCAGCACAGCAGTTCTATGACAAGACTGTACTTTTAAATGGTATAAAATGTTTGCTACTGCTTTATGTTTTTTTCACAGATTTTCTCCAGTGAATTTTGGACTGTGTTCAGTAATTCTGATGGTTCTCACAGGATTTCCATGCTGCTGGATGTAATGTTAGCAGTTTTGATTTAGATGTTTTTCTTGAGGAAGTAAACTTGTGTAGTATGGATACGGAGCAAATACATAGATAGTCAGATAACCACTAATGATTTTCACATCAGAAATTTCTTTATTAGTATTAATATATACATATCTATGTAATTTTCAGGCAAAATTAGGTATTTGCATAGCTATGCATTAGTACTAGTGTAGCCTGTGGCCTGTGGCTTTACAGTGAGGGTGGTGAAACACTGGAACAGGTTGCCCAGAGAGGTTGTGGACACCCCCTCTCTGGAGGTGTTTAAGGCCAGGCTGGACGAGGCACTGAGCAACCTGATCTAGTGGGAAGTGTCCCTGTCTTATGCAGGGGGGTTGGAACTCGATGATCTTTAAGGTCCCTTCCAACCCAAACTATTCTATGATTCTGTGATTCTATGATTCACACCTACAACTAATCACAAGCATCCACAAAGCTGAAGGGTGTTTTTTACTATTAAGCTTCCCCCCCAAAATTCAATTAAAATCAGATAAAAAATCCTCCAGCAAAAAGTGTTTACTTTAAAATCTAAGAAATTCCACAGTAGAAAATTGGCATAGACAATCATTGTAATTGTTTTTTTCTCCAGTAGACATTTATGGATACCTTTACCAATGAATTCAACGAAAGTAACTTCTCAGGTGTTGCTGTGCAATATCATATAAGACTATAAGGTAACCTGTACGACCACATGAGGCACTGAAGAAGTACAAGGTCAGGAAGTCAGTGTGCCAGGGTCAATGTTATCTGGTGTTTGCGAGCCAAGTTGGCTCTCTTTCTTATCATAGGAGCTAACATAGAGATGGTCGTGTCAAAATCTTTCTAGTATTGTAATGTGATCTGAAAGCAAACTGACAGCATCATTTGGTTGCATCCATATCCACAAGATCAAGCTACTTCGAGGACCATCAGAATGATTTGCTACTGTAAAGATGTCAGTTCATGCTGTGATATAATTTGCTCTTCTTCTTTAGTCCACTGTTATTGAATAATTTTTAGGCTGCATATAGATAGTAAGGACCTATCTCTTTTCTGGACAAGGTGTCATTATAAACAATCCTAGAATATAGTTCTGTGTTCCTAGGGTGAGCAAGTAATATATCAATTGTTTAGAAAAAAGTGTCTTTTCAGTTCAAGGAGAAATGCAGCAGTTACTCCCTTACTAAGATAATGGATTTAGCTAAAGTCTTGTCATCATGCAAGTCATGTACAGTCCTATGTGCGAAATCATGCACAACATTGCAATGAGTTAAAAAGCTTCCCCACAGCAGCATAATAAGGGTAGCTTTTGAAAGGCAAAGCCTAGAAATAGAATGCAGACAGAGAAAGTGTGTCACTTTCTAATTATGGAAAGTCTGTATCTTAAAGTCATAGTTAGTTTTTTATTAGAAACCTAGTTTTTTTCTTTTTTTCTTTCCTAAGGCAATTGAAACTGATGAAATAACTTTAAACATTTTACCTGTCTGATTTTACTAATGAGTTTTGAAGGGAAACAGTACAAGATGGCCTCGTCTTCCAACTGTGGTTTGTACCATGGATTGCCAGGACCCCCTTGAGCCTGGCTATCCACTGCAGGCAAAATGCTTTTCCTTGGTGCTGTCCTCCCAACTGCAACCCATTATATAGCAAGGCTGTCCTGGTTTTACTCTCTATGGGATCATTAATTTCTGAGCAAATGAGGCTGGATTTGCATGGCTGTTTGCTTTAGGCTTTACTACTTAAGTATGACTTCAGTGTGGAACTTTTCTTTGGAATACATACTATATATAAATTTCAGTATCTGTAGAAGTAGGAAATTATATTGAAACCATTGTGAAACACGTTATGCTAACTACAGTAAATTCTCAATGCTTTTCATGGTAAACATGGATTCAAAATGCATCTTCAGTCTAAATACTTTGATTTTACTAACGGAGTAAGTAAATTCCTAACTAAATAAAGGTATTCAAGGCACAATTTCTACCCTTCTTTATTTTATACCATTTGCATTTCAATGCCACACTTAAATAGTAAACTAATTTACCTTTTGAAGTTTAGCCACCATTGTTTCCCTTTCTGGGTCAGGAAAGAATGTCTCCATTACTGTGAGGTATGAAAACACTTGCCAACATTGTCAGATGCTCAGAGAAAGATTTACATACAATACATACAATAATGGAATACCACTGTCATCCTCCCAGCCCTCAAACATAATGTCCTTGCGTAATAACAAGTATATTAAATCAGACCTTTTCTGCTGCTTGGTAGCTCATGTCTTGACTCACTTATACACTGTTATGGTGCTAAAAAAATTCCATGTGACAGCTTGAAGGAAATAGTTACTGAAGGGATATGCAGTAGGTGTTGATGTGTTTCACTGGGAGTATTAGCTGGGAAGACTTTGGATTCTCCCTATGGAAAGTCATTGCAAGAGAGTTAATCTCTTCCCTTAGCTGCAAACTGTTTCAACAGGGGCAAAATCCCTCTCCATAAATGTTCTGCTCAGCCTGTTATTTTCTTGGCACAATTTTATATCAAGACTGTGATATATATCCTAGAGACATTTTTAAGCAGATACTGATGCAAAGGAAGAAACTGAAAACTTGGCCATTTATTCAGCATAATTACAGCCACATTTTCTAGTTATTGTACTGATAGAATGACACTACTGGAGAAGTAGGAAACATCTCTTTTCAGTTCTCCATGTGCTTACAAGTACTGTAATGCACAAGGCAGTATATAATTAGTATCATGACTCACTAAATACTAGTAACTGCAACTATGCCCTCAGAGGAAATGACTTTTCCATACCCTTCATTTCAAATGCATTTTGTATTAATGATCCATTCATTTTCTCCTGTCTCTCTTCTTCCAGAACTTCTGAGCTGATGTTAAGTGGCTTCTAGGAGGTGTGAGGGAGAAGGCAAGTCAAACTTTGGTCCTCACAACGACTCTTCCAAGTGTGCCTGCTTCCAGAAAAAAAGGGAGACAAAGGAGAAAGAGCAGCTTCCAGCATTCCACTTCTCTAGAGGATAAATATAAATCAACTGCACAAGGACAAAGCGTGAATTCAGTTAAGGAAATTAAACAAGACCTCTGCGCTTTCTGAGATCTGTCCTGTTGAGTGTATTCTTGATTATAAAAGAATGAACTATGTGAACAGTTAAGTAAGTGGCTTCAAAGAAGAGCTGGAGCAGAAGGAGACAGTGAGGCACACAGACTTTTTTGGTATTTTAGGGATGGAGTGAACACTGAGTTTCACATGCTTGGGCTTTCTAGCGTCCATTGAAGAGATGACGAGCCACCACGAAAAGAAGATTAAATAATTAAATAATTATTTACTAATTTATAAATTCATTATCTGCTTCATGTCTGTATTGGGAAGACATCAAAGAAAAAGAGAAAATGGAGATCAAGGATAAGAAAAGGTAAAAAAAAAAATTAACTCCTGAAAGAATTTTCTGACATGTTCTTGCTCAAACACCCTTGGTAAGGAAGTTAAAGACTGAGCCTAAACTTGTTTATAATTGCCACTTTTAAAGGTGAGATTAATTTCTAAAGTTAGAATACATAGGTGCCAGGTTCTGCTCCATTTACTTGTGAATGTTCTCTGTAAAATTAATGAGAACTGCTTGAAAAAATTTATCACTTTCAGTTTACATGTACGTTCTATATTCACTGTAACATTTTTTGAGAACAAGAGAAAAAGTTTTCTACCTGCATGCTTTGAATTCAACAGTTTTAGTGGGAAGATACTATGATCTTGGTAACAGCTAAAAAGCAAAGCAAGTTCCTTGTGTGAATAGTGTATAAACAAATTTTGTGAAATAAATGCTTATTTGGGTGCTAACTTATTAGGAATGTTCTTTTTTGCTGTCAGTGGGCCTACATGAAGGCAACATCAGCCCTCAGCCTTACAATCTGCAGAATCCCCACTGATTAGCCATGCTGTAATGTACAGTCTGCTTTTTCTGTGTGTTAAGTAGATGGGCTTTGCATTGTGTTGGAAAGCTGGTGCTAGTAACACCTGACTACTATTTCATAGTCTCTTACAGTAGGATAAAAATCCTTTAAAATGATGTATTCTCACTGCAAGGTGACTGTAGAATAGAGAACGTAGGGGGATCACATCTATCTTTTTCTTTTACATCAGTTAACCTGGCCTTTCTAATGCATATTTTGTACATCTCTGAGGCTTCATGCAGTTTATGTTTTTTTATAGAAATCTCAGCTAAACTGAGTATCTTATCTAAACTTCAGCTTTAATGTGAATAGGTTCTTTTTAATTGCAGTCAAGTCTCAATTTGCACATCTGTGCACAAAAGTAGGGCTTCAGCTGCCTAAACTGAAGCAAATACAGACCTTTAGCACACCTTGTGATGCCATACCAAGTGACATAAAATTCTTGTATGCCCTTCCTCCAGCATGTCTTTAGTCCACTGCAAATAGATGCTTTCTGGGACAGAGCCAAGCTTTTATGCTTTTTATTGGTTTTGTACAGTGTCAATAAGACTATACTACTAGACAGAGCTTTGTGGAGTTCATGCAATATACACAAAACCAGTAGGTGAAGTACCAACTTCTTGTCCAGATTTTTAAGTTATAGAGCTCTTCCTTCATGGTATATATATATATTTGATACTATTAAGTTAATTAATGTAATAGAGAAGCAATTCCCTAAACTTCCCATCCTCATTCCTCTTTCAATCAACAAGCAAATGCAATATAAATACTAAATTAATTCCTGCTCCAGTACGGGGATTGGACTAGATGATCTCTTGAGGTCCCTTCCAATCCCTGACATTCTGTGTGATTCTGTGTGAAATTTGAATGATTTAACTTCTCCAGAAAGGCTTCCTTGATTATGCTGCAGAGAGGTTTTACTAAAATACCAGTTTTGATTAACCATATGCTCCTTTAACCTGGTTACTATGTATCTATAAAAATCTTGGGGTACTGAAGTGCTTTATGCTGGTCCATGACGGGAGGGAGTATAGTCATACCATGGGTTTAGTTTCCACGACCAATTGGCTGCTATTCCAATGTTCACTGACTGTGAAATCCTATATTGCTGCAATTTTATTTTTCAGTGTAGCTGCTTCTGTTCAAGACACAGAGGAGCAGGGTAACTGCAGAGTAGTTAACACGGGCTTAGTTAACTTTGCACTTAACTCATACCCATATTTCAATAAAGATTTTATATAATATTAAACATATTGAACCTAATCAAGTATTTCCATAAAAAAACAAGGCCTGGATATATTATGTGTAAATATGAACACATATGAATAATAAATAAGCTTATAATCTGCTGTACACTTAACTCTTTTAACTTTTTAGAAAACTCCCTTAACTTACACATTTCCTGCTTTGCTTGTGTCCAGATATACCGAGGTATGCCAGGCAGCATGCCATATTGCTTCTGTCACACTGACAGAGATGTAAACAATGACAGCACTTTCAAAAGCACCCTGTCCCTAATTAGTGAAAGTTTTGCCACCTACTTTGCTAGAAGCAGTTCAGATGTATATAAGTCTCACCCTTGCTGAAGCTACAGGCTAGCACATCCCCTTGTGCTGACAGTATCACAGATGCCTTGTGCTTTGCACCTTAGCTCCGTTGAAATGGACCAAATTAGTGTAAACAATCCAAATTGAAAGATATTCTTGAATTAGGTGTTTTCATCTGAACCAGGGCAAGGGGAAATTATGTAAGAAGCTCTACCACTAAATCAGAAAGAAGAATGAAATGCAGTGGGAATGCAGGAGGCTGGAGATACTCGATGGTTTGCCTAGTGCTGCCTTACACAGAATGGGACATGGGAGAAATGGAATCTGATTCCCAGTGAATGATTCTTCAGTTCTTCTGTTTGGCGTAGTATATGCCTTACCAATTACAGCTGTGTGGCTGAACTGGTCATGTAACTCAGGAATCCCCTTCACTTCTCTGTGTTTTACCAGAAGAGAATGCCCTGCATAATTTCTTCCCTGTTTGCCCCCTTCGTACTGAGCCTCCTATATGGTTCACGTGCCACCCAGCCTTCTATTGGCCAAAGAATGAATTGTTGCTTGTATTTCTGCATGAATCCCTGTTGTGAATGAGACAAATATAGAGCTAGAACTATCTGAGAGAATATTACTTGGTATTACTTACTGTCTGATGTAGATACTTGCATAGTGTGGGTCTTGCTTGAATTTGTGACTTTTCATAACTTCAAGGAAATTATCTTGTGGTTTGTTGTTTAATTTTCACCAAATACATAGGGCTCCATTCACTGATGCCTAGAAAATACTGTAAATTTTTGGAATGTGAATAGATGCAGTATTTAGAAGCAATAGGGATGGAGAAATACTTCTTAAAATGATTAATGTGTGCATAGTCTGGAGGCACTGATCTCATTTTAGTTATTGAACAGATTTTCCTCACTTATGCAAAAGGATAAGACCTTCATTAAGTACTCTGGAATAAAAATAAGAAAAATGTCTTAAAGTAGTATGGGAAAAAATACCTTTCATAAGCTGATTACTGCGTGTCGTAAATGGAGGCAAAAAAACATGGCCTGGATTTATTATGATGTTTAGGAAGCTAATTAGGCGCTGAAGTAAATTTGAAAATTTAGGCTCTGCTTTTTTGATGTTTCAAGGTTAAAATATGTGTTCTAAATCTGATCCTTTTGGCACCAAAGGCTATAAAAAAATACACCAGTAATTTAACATATTGGTTATTAAAAATGTATGCCAACAGCAGCTCTTGCAACATTATAGTTTCTCCAAATGCAATTCTCTAAAGAGCAATTGAGGAGTTTATTTATATCTCTATTTTTGTTTTCTATTTTGCATAATTTGAAATGACAAGACTTTTCTACTGCCATTGTGCTACTTGTACCATCTGGAATAGAAAAACCTGAGATTCTTAGCAATTCAAATTTGTGGGGTAATGGTTACTGTTCTATAATTAACAGTAAGGTTAGGTCCTCTCTTTGAGGACTTAGTATTTTCCTACAGTTAGATCTAAGAGGCAATCTTACTTTGGCACTTGATGAGATTTTGGAATTTTGTCACTTATTTGTACCACCTTGCTCTGCTATTTATTTTCAAACAACAAACTGAAACTGAGTACTTTCTGTTAGCATGTGCTTTGCTCCATCAAGGCATGAGCATTAAAGCAATAACTGAGAGATCAAAATCATTAGATGGAAAGAAATGGCTGTTCCTGGCCTCTCTGCTCTTAAATCTTTTGTTTACTGTTACTGGTATTTCAAAAGCATCCTGTTCTTTTGATATTTAATGTTTAGAAACACATCAGTGTGCAAAAGGAATGAGATAGTACTTGTCTTAAGTACTTTAATATTTGACTAAGTCATGATTGTACAGATACTTAGCTTAGAAGCTGCCTATAATAGTTTCACATGAGGAATGCAGAGTAGGAGAATTGATTTAAACCCACTGCACTTCACAATAAAACATTTAGTTTGAGTCAGATGCTTCACAGGCCAGTGGGAGTTTCTGTGGTCATTTGCACCAGATAAGACAGATAACTATTTCAGAGATTTCTTTTAAGAAAAAGAATTACTTGTTTTCTGTTATCCATAGAATCATAAAATGTGTTGAGTTGAGGAAGGTCAGCTAGTTCAACCCCCCCAGCAGTGAGCAGGGACATCATGCACTGGATCAGGTTGCTCAGAGCCTCAGCAAGCCTGGCCTTAATGGAGCTATTCAAATGAAATAGAAACTTTCCAGTAAGGGGTGGCATTTCAATGGAGTAGCACATGTGTCATCAGCAAGTGGTAGGTTTATTTGCAAACTTCTTGAAAAGGCAATATAAGCAAGCTTATGGCAGTGACTACAGACCAGTGTAATTGATAATCTCTGGCTAACGTAAAATATATACAAGACAGCGTTTAAAACATCAGTTAGAAACACCTAAGAAATTGAATTAAGAATGAAGGTATGTGCTCACTGTGTTGCAGATAGTTTTGATTTTTTTCTTTGGTGTGTGCTGTCTCAAATCTAGATGTAGCTGTTGAGTCACTTCCACTTGCCTGCCAGCATTGCTGAATGTTACTTGCACTGTACCGCAGTGGGTTTCCTCTCGTGACCTCATCATGTTTGTTTCTTAAAAGACCACATACTCCTTTTACAGACTGCATTCCATCTAAGCAGTGATAAAGAAGTAAGGGGCTGGCACCCATTTCTTTCTCTTACTGCACACTTACTTTAAATTATTGGCAATCATTCTGCAGCACACTATTTTCTCTTTTGAATGAAAAAATCATCATAAAAATGGCTTTACTTTAATTTTAGAACACTTTGATATTGCAGAGATTCTTTCAGGTTTTGTCATTGCATGTCCCTTCTTGTAGGGGTTCTGTGACCTCATTCTGCACCAAATAGAACTCCCTCTTTTATAGTCCCTTGTGTGTATTTTAAAAATCAAAATGTTGTTCTGCTTGCAAAAGTAATTATAAAAATGTTATCCTACATATTCCTATTGGTACCACATAATTTATCAAATTATTTCCAATAGTTTTATCTTTAAAAGGTATTTATTTTTCTAATTGTCATGGTTATAAAATTCCCACCAGGTCAGGTCCAATGAATTTTTTTACATTGACATCTTCAATCTTTAATAGTAGTTCTGCATTACAAATATGTATGTGACACTTTTAATTTCACTTGAGTTACACAGCTACTACTGTTCTGTTTTCCAGAGATTAATATTAGAAAGCTTAGTATTTCTTTGTTGTTGTTCTGAATATCTGCAAGGATTACATACTCGTTTTTGTTCACTGTAATTTCTGTAAGGTTGCTTTTCTTGGATATTTTTATTTAGGTATTGGGGGAAAAAAAGTGTTTACAAATGTCACTGTCATAAGATGTAAAAAAGACTGTGTGACCAGCAGATCAAGAGGGGTGATTCTGTCTCTCTACTCAGCTCTGGTGAGGTCCCTCCTGGAGTACTGTGTCCAGTTCTGGAGCCCTCAACATAAGAAGGACATTGATCTGTTGGAGCAGGTCCAGAGGAGGGCCACCAAGATTATCAAAGGGCTAGAGCAACCCCCTTATGAGGACAGGCTGAAGGAGTTGGGGTTGTTCAACCTAGAGAAGAGAAGGTTCAGAGAGGACCTCATAGTAGCTTAACAATACTTGAAGGGGACCTACAGAAAGGCAGGGGTAGGACTTTTCAATAGGATATGTCATATACGGACTAGGAATAATGGATGTATATTGGAAGAGGGTAGATTCAGGATAGATATAAGAAAGAAATTCTTTATAGTGAGGGTGGTGAAACACTGGACCAGAGAGGTTGTGGATGCCCCCTCTCTGGAGGTGTTTAAGGCCAGGCACTGAACAACCTGATCTAGTGGGAGGTGCCTTCCTGCCTGGGCCCAGCAGTCCTGCCCTCCCTTCCCTGCCCTTCTCCTGCCTCTCCCCTCAGCCCTTGCCCACCCACCTGCTCACTTCCACTCTGGGCTCCATTCTCTGCCTGCTGTGGGTGGGTGCCCCTGTCACCAACCCTTGTAACTTGGCCACCAGTAACATTCTGTCCGCTGTGACAGTGGCTACCACCCCACCAGGTGTTCTAGAGCTGATGAAAGGTTGAGCTCTTGGCCAACCAGGGAAAAAATTTTCAGCCTTGTTCAAATACAACAGCCTGGACAAACGTCACAATTCAGGCCCATGGAGAAAATGCCCAACCTGGAGTGCCCACTGTCCCTCCTGTGTCTGTGGACACAGCCTCCTGCACAGGATTCTGGTCACCTCACAGCCCCTCACTGTCCTATGGCACACCTTGTCCTCTGGGTCTCCTCCTTGCTGTGTTAGGGGCAGGACAGAGCAAGAGGTAGTGCAGTATGAGGAAGCAGACAAATAAATGTGAAGTCAAAACACCCATGGGCAATTTCAGTATTTAATATATTGACTAAGTAGCACTTTGATGTAGTCTTAATGCTTCATATACCATGGATATACATGAAACTAGCAGGTGCTACTGTAATCACATCTGGCAGCACCGAGTAGGGTCTGGGTATCTGGAAAGAGGCTCTGCAGTGTCACCTTGGGGCTGTGAGGAGCCACACCTGAGCTGTAGCTGCTGCACCCAAGCCGGGCAGGGCTGGTGTGAACTTGGTACTATGCCAGTCTGCTCTGCCTGGAGGTCTCAGACACCCCACCAGCTCCCCATGTGTGCTAAGTATTTATTGGTTTGGACCTGAACACACTATACAGATTAATTCATGAGCTTGATGCTGTGTCTCTGTGGCACATTAGACCCCCTGGGCCACTTCAGACATCTTTCATAGATGCTGTGTTACCTATGACAGCTTTATAGCCAGGAGGAGCTAAAGGCCAAGGAGGGAGTTGAGGCTGAATAAAGGCAGTGAAGGAATTTCTTTATTTTTTGTCTTTGTTTCTCACTACCCAGGCCTCACTTAATTAGAAATAAGTTTTCCCAAGATGAGCCTACTCTGTCCATGTCACTGACTTGTAAGGAATCTCTCTGTCTTTCTCCAGAGCCAGGAGCATTCTCTTCCTATTTTCTCACCTGGATGAATAAGGGAGGAGCCAGTGGGCACCTGGCAGCCACCCAAGGTTAACCTGCCCCATTGTGTCATGTCCTGCAGTAGGGCTGTTTGGAGCATATTTAGTATAGATACAAGGGAAGAATAGTGGTTGTTTTCACTTAGTAACTGTTCTGATGTATGTTTCTCAAATTATTATTGTTCTTAATACTGTAAAAATTTGAACACATATGTAAGCCTGTTTCTCTACATTGAAGAGTCCACATATAAGAAGTTGGCCATATCTCATTTTCCTTGGAATTATCCACATCTACTGTCACCTGAAAATCTGGCTCTTACCTTTGTTACTTTTGTGATTAGCATGAAGTATCAAAGAACGTACTTCTGCATCTGTTCATAATCAAAATGTAGTAAGAAATAGAGATTAATTTCTCAAGAAAGACTCTCATTAGAAAGAGCAGATTGAACTGATGCAGTTGATTAGACCTGGAACTAAACTGCACAATTTATTAACCCTGATGCTGGCTTCCTTGAGCATACTTAAGCAGTCCTGCAGTCTAGTTTGTAAAAAGATACATGAAAAATCCTTGTAGATATTAATCAGTGCTCAGTTATGCTATACACTGATGAAATCATATAAATTTCTTGATGGTGTTTAATAAGTGATGCAATTCTACTAGGAGATGCATTAACAAATTCCCAGTAACTGTAATCAGGTGAAATTCACATGGTCACTCACTTCAGACTGGAAACCCTCAAGCAGAATGACATCACAATCTCCTTAGCATTTGCTGCTCTTGCTATTGTAGATAGGTCTTGGAATTCCCCAGTCAAGTACTGCACCAAGACTGGCAGTGCAGCCAGAGCTATTTAAAAGTAAACTCTTAACCCATACCTATTTTTCAACTATTGCCACCTACTTAAAAACTCAAAATGATATTAAAATATTACTGAGAAGGCAGGTTAGATCCCATTACACAGAATAAATATCAGGGAATGGAAGGGACCTCAAGAGATCATCTAGTCCTTCAGGTATCCATGATCAATAAAATGACTGCATAAGAGCAGAAAAATAAGGGGTTTTTTTCCTGTGTTTTGCACCCTTGAGAAACGTGCGGTTTGTCAGAGCTAGCTTCGCTCCTTGTGCTGGTGCCTGAATGTTGGGAATTGCATGAAGTATCCGTGTGTGAAGGTCTCCCTGCTGAAGGAGGAATTTCTATGCCGTAACATCTCTGGATCTCTGCGTTTGTCTCAGCTCTGGCCCCGTGGGCCGAGACGAGCCGCAGTCTGCCCCTCGCCCCAGGGCCCCGGCAGCCGGCGGGAGAGAGGAGCCCCGCGGACCGGGCAGGCAGCCGCGGGCAGCACGGGAAATCCCGCTTGCGGGGGCAGACACGGGGCCAGGACACCGGCCGCCGCGAGAGTGAACCCCTTGAAGGGCCGGGGGAGCCTTCTCCGCCGCCGCAGTTCTTAGGTTGGCTCCTCCGCCCGCTGCCTCCCACTCTCCTTCCTCTTCCTCCGCTGGGCAGACCTCAGGGCGGCTCGGGCCCCACCCCTTCCCCATGCAGTGAGCGGCGGCAGCGGCAGCAGCTAACGGTCCTTTGTGTGCCGCGGCATGTGAGTGGCGGCGGGGCAGGACGAGACAGAACAGGGGGCCACTGGCACTCCGTGCTGCGCGAGCCATTCCGCTCGAAGGCCGGGCGGCTCCTTCCCCCGTGGCAAGCGCCGGCTCCCCGGGGACCGGGGGAGGGCGGCTGGGTGGCGTGGGCTGGGCGTTGCGTGACCCCCTCTTCAGCTTGGTGTCTGTCGTGTTGTCTGCCGCAGGCTGGCCCGGGTGACTGTTCTCCATGACTGCTTGGGCTGCAGGACCTTCGAGCTGCCACCTTCCGCCGCTGTGGGGAACGTGAAAGAGTGGGTGGAGGCGGAAGGGGGCTTCCCCCGCGCCGAGCAGCGGCTGTGGCACCGCGGCAGAGAGGTGAGGCGGCGCGGCGGGGCGGGGCGGGCTGGGGACGCTTCGGCAGCTCGGGTGGCCTCTCCGTGGGGCTGAAGTCCCCATGTGGAAGCTACCTGTGTCGTGACAGGTCTGGTGGGTGGGCAGCGCAGCATCTGCGCGGCCTTAGGTGTGGGTCCCTCAAGGGAAGCATTATTTGGAGGAGCAGCTAACCCTCATACTTCTCTTATTGGTGGCACCAGAGAGGGAAAGAGAAAGAGAAATGAATGAATGACCTTGTTCTGCAGAAGGCAGCAGCCTGGTGTCACCGTTTCAGTGCTGCCTGAAGTGCTTCTGGGCACACCTTTGGGAAATAGGAACCTGGAAATATTGGTGGGGTAGGATGAGCAGAGGCAGGAAAGGGAGAGAGGATTTTGGAAATTAGGTTTAAACAATACAAGGGGACTTTCAAACACGTAACGAAGATGACTTTGGTGAGACCCTATTATGACCTTTCAACATATAAAAAGGGCTTATAATAACGATGGGGAGAGATTTTATACTAAAATATATAGTAACAGGTCAAGGTGCAGTGGTTTTAAACTGAATTAAGGTAGGTTTAGGTTGGATGCAAGGAAGAAATATTTTGTGATGAGAATGGTTAGACACTGTGACAGGTTGCTCAGGAAAGTTGGGATTGCCTCATCCCTAGGAGTGTTCAAGGCCAGACTGGACAAGACTTCAAGCAACCTGCACTTGGGGAAGGTCTCTTCCAACCCAAAATATTCTATGATGCTAGGAATGAAGTAGATGTATTTGTATTGCTCAAGGAGCTTTTAAGAACTTATAGGGGAAACATGAGTAATATTCAAGTGATCAGGTTTGAAACAAACTGCTCATGTACTTTATCTTTTGTTTGCTTGCCTGTTTTTGTGTGTCCTTGATTTTGTTCTTTCCAGGCCTTCCTGTTTTGGGAGGGTGGATGTCTGTGTATCACTTTCTAAAATATGTCTGCAAATGAAGATCTGAGTAGCAGACTGTCTGGCACAGAAAACTATCTTTTTGCAGGGAACAGTCAGCAACTAGACTGTAATAGTTATTCTGATTTCTTTTTTGCAAATATTAAACTAAAATACATATGAGAATATTTGTACAGTAGCAATTTTGAGAACCCTTTATAAAGTTTAGAACTCTTGTTTACTATGATCCAGTTATTTTTTAATAACCTGATAATAAACTTAATAACTGTTATTAACTTGATATCAAGCTATTTTTTAATAACTCAATATTTTAAAATTATACTACTGAGGTAGTGGAATACCCATCAGTAAATCTTTTTTTACATGAAAGCCTCTACTTTCAATTTACAGTTGTTGAATAAAATCCAGTATGTCTCTCATAGTTCCTTAGTGTTATTAATTCTCCTAATTTCTGCAAGCGTTTTGCTACAAAAATCCTGAGAACATTTAATTGCTCTATCCCTGTAATACTTTTTTATATGTTACCACATTCTGTGAGTTCTTTATTATAATGAGTCCTGAGTGGGTGGTATACCTAGTTTAACCTGGTTTGGGTCTTGAGACAATATCATCTCAATAACGTTTCTGTAGAAGCTTACAAAAAATGCATGTTTACCAATTTAAAATTGGTAAAATTGGTAAAAAGGGACATAATTTTTTTCTTCTCAGATTTTTAGATTATGACTACATAGTATGGACTAGGACTATTGCTTATTAAATGTAGGTAGATTGCAAGCGTTTCCATCTGTGTAGGCACCTACTTTTTTCTAGTGATTTGTTTTTAACCATCAAAGTGAGGAAAGAGTCCTCAACTGTGTTATAAACTGAGGCTAATATAATAATATATTTTTATTGAATAGAATTTTAATATAGTATGCTTTCAATGGCATCTAATTTGAATTGGTTAAATATTAATTAGACCTGTATAACTTCTAATTCTGCATTTGTTACTGCATTATGCAGGATAGCATGGTATATGGTAACATTGTTTCACGTATGTCTGGGACACACATATAATATGCAATTAGAATTGCAACAAAGCCATTATGTGCTCTAATTAGTAAGTAGTTCTACCAATGTATACTATGGAATTTGTTACTTTGTTTTCTCTAGTTTCCCACTGAGGCCATAGGTCTGCATATGGAGGTAATGAGGAGATAAGGCTGTCAAATTTTTCAGGGGTGTTTCTGTGACATATTTGTCTCTGCACTTTCTGCATTATTAGCTGCTTTGAACCCTTACTCCTGTGTTTAATTTCTATGAAATTGCATACTCACATGTACTCTTTGAAGTATGTACACCACATACTTCCTGTATGTGTTTATTTTCTCTATGGGCTTGCACCTTAGAACAGTAACTCTTTTTAGTTATGTGCATCTGAAAGTTCCTGGAACATAGAACTTTTCTAGTGCTATGTCTTTGTATGCGTCTACAGGCAGGTTTCCTCCTAATTTTTTTTTTCGGTCCTGTCGCTGATGAACTGAAACTTTGTCTCAGAAGTATCAGTAGGCAAAAAAGACCATCCCAGTCCTCAGGGACCAAAAGTGATGCCCGAAGTGGATACTTGATATTTCAGTTTGTATACTTTCAGATAAACCCAGTCTTCATAGAGTGTAGGAAATGAAGCTGCACTAAATATACATGTTGCAGAGTGTGCTGATCAAGCTGTGTCTTTTTTTTTTAATTTCAGCTGTCTGATGGCACTAAGATTGTGGATCTTCCAAAGTCTCAAAATCAAGTTTTTCTGGAGCTTCAGTCAAAAGGGTTAAGAGGAGGAGGTATGAAAAATAGTTGTCTCTGTTTATAAACTGGAAGGTAAAAGCATTTCCTAACACAGTTAATTGAAATTATTCTTGTCTTTAAATGGGAAGCAATTATTCTTCTTTTAAGTCCTAGGTATCCCTTCACTTGTTCTTTACATTCTGCTCCAAGAAAATTGAACTAAGTGCTTAAATTTTCTTCATAATTTCATGTATAAAAATTAGAATATTGCTATCCTTTAGAATCAGTCAAACTTGCCTTGCAATAGCATTAATAGCTGTTGCTCATATAAAATAAGCTGAGTATTTATAAGCAGTTCAGATACTGAAAGACTGTCTTTGTAAGTAAAGAAAACTATATCATTGGTAGAGAGTTTTTGATTTCCTCTGATTTTTTTTGTTGTTGATTTGTCTTTCTTTTAATTCTACATGTTTGGTTACATTTTTATTACAAAAATTGCTCGTATATCCATGTAGATGGTATCCAGAATAAGAGTATGATTCTTGAATATCTCCAGAAGTGCTCTAATTAAAATTATTATGTTACTTGATTGCTAGCATTAATGTAAGAGAATTAAATGAAAGGGTAGAATGAAGAAGTAAGCTTTTCATTCAGATACTTTAGTGTCACAAAATCTTGTATTACTTACCCTATGCAAGACATGAGTGTACTAGCTGATGGTTCTATACTGACAGAGGGAAACAAAACATTTGTATATTAGCCGGAAATTTGTGTTCTCATTCTCTAGAACCTGCAATGGTTAGAAAACATCTATGGAAGCAGACCACGTGATTCTGTGACACCAAATGTTTTTCTTTCTCTTATTCTTGACTGTTTACTCTGATAATTTTATACTGTATGTAGGCTGGGAAAGACCAATGAGATCAATTTCTTTTCTGAGTTGTTTCTATGATGCGCAAGTGTCTGGAGAAAATAGTGTAATAGCTCTAACAAATCATTCATTGGGAAAAAAACCCTACTGTTGCTGGTTTTTGTGCCTAAGAATGGAATATTTGGCTATGAGATTTTCTTTTAGATCATTTTAGACAGTCCGTGTCTCGATAAAGCAGTTAACGTTTTTCTGAATCTCAACTCTGGTGTAAGTCAATCTAAAAGATCCGAAGTCTTTAGTAACCAACCTTTTGTGTTCATTCTGGAGTCTTTCAGTCCTGAGGTTTTTTCTTACAGCAGATGAACCAAGAAAGGCCCTGAATTGTGAACTTCAGGCAATGTGTAGTCAGTAGAGACAAGCATGTTGGTTGCTGAAGTACTCTGAAGATCACCCATGTTTTGCTCATCACTGATGTCTATTGAAGAATTAATAATTTTTTCATATGTTCATGTTGGAGGGGATATCAGTTCTCTATTCCAACTTACTGCTGAAAGCTGTGTCAGCTCTAAAGGTAGATCAAATTGCTCAAGGATTCTCTTGTCCAGTGTGGAAAGCCACAGAATGCCTTTAAGACTCGTGGAACCAGTTTTGTGTTAAGTATGACCTACTGTAATACTCTAGAAAAATCAAGCCAGCCTTTGACAGGATGCAGGAAGTTGTGATCTCAAGATAGAGTAATTCTTGTGATATACATAGAGCAGCTCTGCTTTATGCAGATGTAAAGAGTTAGAATAATGTATTTCTTCAGTCTTATCACTTCAGAGTTACTTGTCTGGCTTTGTGGTTTCCATAGTGGAACATTTTTAGATACTCGCCTGCCTACCCAAGTTAACCTTAGATTCTTTAGTCTTAGGAGTATTTTTTCCTAAGAAAACAAATACCTAAACCTTCATCGGTTCACCTGATTTTGGAAGTCTGCATATTGCATATCAACTTTCATATACTTCTATGTACTGTAAAAAGAAATAATAGAAGTTCTGAAATGCTTTCCACACTTTGAGCTGTGAATTGCAATTTTTTGAATTTATTTATGCTATTATATTGCCTTAAATAAAGAGTGATATGAAAATTCTGTAAATATGTTTGTCATGTTTAATTGATATTTTATTGCGAAACAATTGTCTTGTATCTGTCCCCTTTTTCCACATTGTCAAGTATTCTGTGTTGCTTCTTCATCTAATTTTTTATTCCATCTTATATATAATGTCTGTGGTTGAATCTGTGTACTTCATTAACACACATATATGCAGAAGGGAAAGGAGACAGAATAAATAGTTCTGATAAACTTTAAAGGGGCTGTAATTGAACATCCACTTGTTGAAGTTGGGGTTGAGCAGATGCAGAGACTTAGCCCCAAATTTCTTTCATCTAGATATGAAACAGCATGCTGGCTACTAACATCAAGACTGCTATTTTTTTTAATTAAAAGATTTATAATGGAGGAAATATAAGATTTGACAGTATCAGGCCTTGAGTTAATTCTTTTTTAATTTATTAGTTTTAAAAATTCTCAGCAATTATTTAGTACTTTTTTATTTTTTAAATCTGAAATTAATTGCATCATAACATAATACACAGGTAATTTTTTTGTGTTTTAGGTCGTTTTGGACAAACAACTCCACCACTTGTTGACTTTCTTAAGGATATCTTAAGAAGATACCCAGAGGGAGGACAGATACTTAAGGTATTCTCAGTAATCATTTAATATGCATGACACAATACCATTAATCTAACGTTTTCCATCAAATCTTGAAGTTGTCATGCCTCGTAAGTTACTCATCCTAGCCCAGGAGATCGATGTTTTCACTTCAGTGGACAGCACAAAGTCAATTGTGTAGCTTTTTAGTGTGAGTCTTTAATGTCTCTAAGTTTGCTTGTCACAGACACCATTGTAATTTTTAAAGAAGTAGAGGTAAAATTCAGATAATATAACTGTCAGAGACTTCATGATATACTTCATGTGAGTGAGCTATCTAATGTGATGGCTTTACTTATAAAACCATATACTAGTATATGCAGTTATTTGCGAGGGATTATCATAGTATAAGATTGGGATAAGGTGGAGTTTTTAATACAAAATTTTGCTGTAGAATTTCTGGATTGCTAAGCAGTTTTCTTCAGTGAACTTTGACAATGTCACAAAGTTTCATCATTAGATTAAAAGCACTTTTAAGATGGGAATCTGAGTCATAGGACTTGCTCTAGAGTGAAAAGAGTGATGAACCCATCGGTTTTGTATGTGCTGTAAAAAATTTTTGGTGTAGACATTGGGTTTTATTACCAAAGAATGTCACAGTATTCTCTGAACCACGGTTTGCAACAGTAGAGGTTATTATGTTGTAATGCTACAGATTTGAATGTTGTGTGTACAAGCCTAATAATGGAAATTACAGCATTGAAATTAGAACTCAAATAATTTTCAGTAAACAGCATGGTGAACTAGTAGAGTGGAGTTCACGTCATCTTACTTCGGTTGTGGCTGGAATGTGTCTCTGGAGAAACACTGAGAGTTGTAATTGTTCACTCTGGAGAAGAGAAGGCTCTAGTGAGATCCTATTCCAGACTGGAAACTATCACAAAGTGAAAAATTGAAGAGTTTTACTTTTGATATTATGTAACAATTAGCTTACTTTAATGTCAATAGTATATTGAAATGCAACCTAATTGAAATATCTGCAGCTGGTTAATGTGTTTTTAAAGTAACATTAGTTTTGCTGGTAAGTCTTTTATTTTTATGCATAATTGAGTGAAATTCATATTGTATGAATACATTGAATGTGGTGTGATGTGTCCACATAGCTTTTCAGTTCAGCTGTGATCGCTCCCTGTGTCATACTTATAAACATATTTGATACATGTGAGTACATGTCTATGTATGTACTTATGAGTTTGTGACTTAGGAGCCCTGATGCACTTTGATACACTTTAAGAGTGCACCGTGTAAAGCTCTTATCCTATAGATATTTATAATCATGCTTATGTGTTCACACTGTATAATGCTATTGATCTAAGTGTTACTGGATAGGCGTATTTTATTAATGGCAATGTTTAGGAAATTATTGTGTTGACATTTTAGTTATTATTTTTCCATAACTTTCACCGCAGATAATACTACAAAATGCTCAATCTTAACATAAGCCTCTTTCTAGACTGTGAGCTTCATTCAACGTGTGAGCTCTGTTGGTTCATGATTTGCAGTTGCTGGTCAGAACTGTTTTGCAGGACTTTGCTGATGGATTGTTAGAAATTATCACCGTGGCTGTTGAACAATTATTTCTTACTTAAAAATGTTTACTTAAACAGAATTAATTGGATTTTAACAAGAGTTCTGTATATTGTCCTTTTGCAGCTTGTTGCCTCATTGTTGTCTTATGGTTGTTGTATGGCCTTAACAGTGAACTTAAATATTTTTTTTTGTATTTTTTCTCTTCTGCTATCTGTCATTGTTTTGAGACTTGTACAGACCTATCTCATTTGTGATAATGTGGTCATAGTAATAACAGTTTAGTAGCTTATTTTTAAAAATTACTACTTGGATGTGGTTTGTAATGTCTACTTTCATTGAGGTACACTGGATAAAATTATTTTGGTTGAAAAGTGTGAAAATGGTTGAGACAGTTGCTTGTTCCTTTCTGTAGTTTAAGTTGGAAAGCCATTGCTAGAATTTGTACAACATCACTGCACTGTAATTTTTTGCTTGTACTTCTTTGCTTTCTCAGGAACTGATACAGAATGCAGAAGATGCTGGTGCCACAGAGGTTAGGTTTTTATATGATGAAACTCAGTATGGAACAGAAACTCTATGGTCAAAGGACATGGCACAATATCAGGGTAAATATTATTCTTATTAATAATGACTATTACTCTTTAATATGCCTATGGCTCTATGTTTTTCTCCTTGTTGTATGGAGATGACCAAATAGGGATGGCTCATTTCTCCCAGAGTGACTGTGTATTCTGGTGTTTATTTTGCTGGGTTCATTATGTATCCCAAAACAGAAAAAAATTTCAGTAGAGCAAGTAAACAAAATTGAATAAGTAAGACATATGATAAAAGAATGTTTGGGGCATTAAGCAATCATGTTCAGCTTTTTTACACATTAACCTCTACCTTTTGAGATTTGCCTCCAGCTCGTAATGTAAAGATAACCCTAGCCCCTTACATTTCAGCACTCTCCAGGCTTTTCTGGTTCTTGTTCTGTCTCTTGATCTCCACCCTTAATACCAAATTTACTCTATACAAAGATTTTGACATCACCTAATATGACTTTGTGTAATAGGGGTCAGTTATTTGCCAATCAAATTAGTTTGTGTGATAATCTCAAAAGGCATTCAGTTGTGATCTGAAGATTTCATTGATAAATTGTCTGCTACTGCTTACTTCCATCTTTTTTCAGTTGCTAATCTGCCTCATTATGTCTCCTAATTTGAATCTGTCTTAATGCTAGACACAGGTTATTTTTATGTATTACCATGTATTCCTTTTCATTGGTGGTATTATTAGTCTGTAATTTAACAGACTGAACAAATTGAGTTTAAGTGTTTTGCCACGGAACATTTCTTTTACAAGTTTCTTTGGTTTCTGCTTGCTGTTCAGTTTTCAGAATCATTCATTTAAAATGTGAAACTAGACACAGTATAACAATATAAATCTTTTAAGTACCGTGTACAGGGGTAAATTCATCTTCTTGCTTCTGTTTTTGCTGTGACTCTGCACCTTACTTTCGCGCCCAAGCATAATTTGATGTCAGCTTTAGTTGTAGAATCCCCATTAAATTTGCATGTGTACTTAAAAACACTTTCTTAGTTCTGTAAGTTTGTTTTCTAGAAATTTTAAACAGGAAATTATTTTCTATGATTACCTTTTTAACTCTTGCCTATTATGATAGGACCAGCATTTTATGCATACAATGATGCAGTTTTCACTCCTGAGGACTGGCACGGTATACAAGAAATAGCAAGAAGCAGGAAGAAAGATGATCCTCTGAAGGTTGGAAGATTTGGAATTGGCTTTAATTCAGTTTATCATATAACAGGTACTCTCAGTAAATATGTTAAAATGGAAGTGTTGAAATTGTGAATAGTTTAATTATTTTAGACCTTCATCAAACACAGTCCATTTTTAAATTAGATTCCTGGCTAAGTTTCCTTAAAAAGCATTTGTGTTTTTCTAAAGCTCTGCAAGGTATCTTTTGTATTTTGAAAGTCTTTGGAGGAGATTTATTACTTCTAGTAACATTGTTTGTCCCTTATATTGAAGTAAACACTGCTTTGCACTGTTAATTCAATTACGAACTGCTGTTCATATTAGAGGCTCATGATACAGAGTAGATATGCAAGTAGAAGTGTGAAAGTTTAGACTTGACTAAAACTTCTATGCAGGTTCTTTGCATAATAAGCAGCAATTTTTTTTCATGATATAAAAGATACTCCAGAATAGAGTTATATGGATATTTACTTTTGAGAGAGATAGTACAACTTCTTTCAAAAGTTAGGAATATAATCTTGGAATGTGTTATTTGTACGCAGTCTTTTTACTGCTGTGCAGAAAAAAAATGTAAATGCTGCTTATAGTCTATTTGGTAGTTAAAATAGGACAGGATAAGAGGCAAATTTTTGCTGAGATAAAGTTTGTAACTTGTAACAATTTTGTAAGACACAGGATTCTTTTCATAGCATTTCACCTCATAGAGTATGAATAAAAGCTTAGATAATACATTCAGTGGTTTGATAATTCTGAAAATTAAGGCTTCTAAGTGTATAAGATTATTGCTTGCAAGCCTTCAAGTTCTGCAAAATACGAATGTGATGAACTACATACTTAATAAATTAAACTGTTTTGTTCAATGGAAATATTGGGAAGATAGAAATACAGCTTGATAGAAAAAAAATATACTTTTCATTGCTAGTGGTTTATTAAAATGCAAATATTTAGGTGCAAACAATAGGGGTATGCTTGTTTCTTCCTGTCAGTAAGCACTGAGTTATATGTTAACAGATTCATAACAGGTTCTTCACAGTTCTATAACATTTATATCTTGCCATTTAAAAATTTATTCCTTAAGACAGTATTTGATAAGCCTGTCATTTTAGGATTAATAATACTTGTTTTTTTTGTATACAGACGTCCCTAGTATTTTCAGTGGTGACCAGATTGGAATGCTTGATCCTCATCAAACCCTTTTTGGACCTCATGAATCAGGCCAGTGCTGGAATCTAAAAGAAGATAGCAAGGAAATAAATGAACTTACAGACCAGTTTGCTCCATTCATTGGTGTATTTGGCAGCACTAAGGAAACCTTTAAGAATGGAAACTTTCCTGGTACTTTCTTTCGTTTCCCACTTCGTCTGCAGCCTTCGCAACTAAGCAGCAATGTTTATGACAAACAGAAGGTTTTGGAGCTCTTCGAATCCTTCAGAGCTGATGCAGACACGGTATTGCTCTTCTTGAAGAGTGTTCAGGATGTTTCATTGCATGTTAGGGAGGCTGATGGAACTGAGAGGCTTATTTTTAGAGTAACTGCTAGTGAGAATAAGGCCTTGAAACATGAGAGACCCAATTCTATCAAGATCTTAGGATCTGCAATAAATCAGTATTGTAAGGGAGTTCCAAGCAATAGCATAATCTGTGTAACATACCATGTAAATATAGTTGTAGAAGATGAGAGCGTTAAGGATGCACAGAAAACATCTTGGTTAGTGTGTAATTGTGTAGGTGGTCGAGGAATGTGTACTGAACTTGACAGTTTAGCTGATGACTTGAAATTTGTTCCTACTATTGGAATAGCCATGTCTCTATCAACTAATGAGGAAAAAGGAGCTGTAGCAGATTTTTCAGGAAGAGCATTTTGTTTTCTACCTTTGCCTCCAGGTGAAGAAAGCAAAACTGGACTGCCAGTTCATGTTAGTGGTTTCTTTGGTCTCACAGACAATAGGAGGAGTATCAAATGGCGAGAGCTGGATCAGTGGAGGGATCCAGCAGCTTTGTGGAATGATCTCCTTGTGGTGAATATTGTGCCAAAGGCATATACCACCCTTATTTTGGAAGCCATCAAACGAATGGAGACTGAAGAGAATGCTGATTTTCCATTGTCAGCTGAAAGTATTTATAGGTTGTGGCCTGATGAGAACAAAATCAGGGTACCTTGGAAACCAATTGTAGTACCTCTCTTTAAAGAGCTGCTCCAGCATACAGTTATTTACTCAATGAGTAACCAGTGGATACAGGTGGAACAGGTGCACTTTTCTGAACTGGATGAAAGTTTGCCGTACACACAGTCTGTTCTCAACTACCTCCAGAATTCAGGGAAACAGATTGCCAGGGTACCAGCAAATATTGCTAGTGCTGTGCATCTTACTATTTCTACTTCTAAAGCTGTGAAAAAAGTGACTCCTGCTCTAGTACGGCAAGTACTAAGGAAATCTGGGCACAGTGGATCTACTGAAGAAAAGCTTCATCTTTTAGAATTTGTGCTTTCCGATGGAGCCTACAGTGAACTGATTGGATTGGAGCTTTTGCCATTACAGAATGGAAATTATATTCCTTTTTCCTCATCTGTGTCTGAACAGGATGTAGTTTACATAACCTCAGAAGAATATCCCAGGTATACTTAATATTTTAAATACTGTTGGGTTTTTTGAGTTTGAATGCTAAAATAAAGCTTCAGGCTGCTACCTGCTTAGCAGCAAACAAGATGATATGCAGCAGCCTGGAATGTAATGGAGTAATGCTTTGACAGAACTCGGTATTCTGTATAAATGTATGTGTTTGTATGCATATGTCTAATTTGAAAAGTTTGATAGCTGCTTGCCATTATAAGTTTATAAACCATCCTGTCATCTAGGCTTTAACTCAATTCCTCAGGTTATATTTTGCATCAGCTTCCTTCTGAGAATTATCAATAGAAAGAGGTTAGAAATGTGTAGTTAGAAGTACATTAAATTAGATGTTGGTTAAAACTTTTGTCAGACTTGAAGCTTGAGATTGGTTCATCCTTTTTCTTTTTAACACAACACCCTTAGTTTCAGTGAAGGGCTTAGTACTAAATACTTACTGTTTTTTGCTACCATGGAAAGAAGTGGGCTTTTCATTCTTTCTAGTCCCTCCCAGTTAATTTTTGATCCTTGCTTATTTCCCAGCTGCATTTCCCAGTATTCCAATTAGTGTCACAACTCATGTGCCAAAACACCTTGCACTTACACTGGAGTGGTGGTAAGAAAGGGCAAGCTATCTGCAGTAAGTGACCTTGAGGTCACCAGAGGGGAAGCATGACTACTGCTTTCTTGGATTTGCATTGGATTTTCCATTTATAAAAGATGAATCTTAAAAACTGGACCCTTCTTCAAGTAAACTCTTAAAAGATGCTGCTTGAAGTCATCCGACACACCAAATATCTCATCTATAGCTCTTCTTTATCATAAAGAGTTGCCCATATCCTTCTCCTTTCCCTCAGTTCCACTGACTTTCATCTTGTGAGAGTGTGATGCTTGGCATGTGCTTTGCTGCTTTTACTGCCCTATGGACTGTTGGTTTGGGAAGCAAAGTGGTTTGGAGTGTGTTAATGTAGATATTATCAAGATAAAAAGTGGTCCAAGTAAAGTCCTTGTATGAATTGCAGTTTCAATGTATATGTAGGCAGTGTGAAGGAGCTGGATGCAGGTAGCTGCTCGTCACGTGTTGCTTGAGAAGGGTTTGCTTTTTTCACTTTTCTTGTTTATTTTTGTTCTTTTTCTATTGTATTCTGTAATCTGTCTTGTTGTAGGCAATTTAAGTATCAGAGGATTAACAGTACTTTGAGATTCTCTTGTCTTCTTTAAAGAAATAACAATACCATTAAAATAATTTTATCTGATGTCCTCTGGGAGATGATTTATCTTTTGTTACTCTTTCATTTTGTTCCTTCTTCCAGAAGTTAAGCCACTATAAACCAGTTCACAAAATGTTCCCTTGATGAAACTAACAAGTTACAGCCTATCTTGAGATTAGTAATAAGATACTTTTTTTGGAATTTAAAGATGCCATTATATCTTATCAGTTTGTGTTCTGTTGCTAACAGATTTAGCTTGGCTAGTTCTATAGAATTGATACAAAAATCTATATGCTAGCTATGATAATACAGAAATTCGAATCAGTAATGCTTGTCTCCTTTCTTGCTCTCAGTTGGTATTTTTAATTCTAATGTAAATATGGTAAATTATTTGTGCTAGATGTTTTAATGCACTTTAAACTTGAGAGTTTGACTCTGCGTATTTATATTTGGAGCCTGCTTAAAAAGCTGAAATAAAAAAAAAAAACTTAGTTAGACCTGCTTTGAAAGGATGAGTAGTTGGAAAAATTAGTTTCTTACTACTCTCTACTTATAAGTATGTGATTTTCTCATTTATAAGAAAATGGACAGTGAAAGCCTAACTCTGTGCAGGTAAGCAATTGCTTTGCTGTCTTACCATGATGATTACTGTGCTGGTAATTTCTATGCAGTAGCATAAATAAGCGCTATGCTTTGCTAAAGTATGTTTTGGTGGGGTTTGTTTGATTTATTATTATTTTTTTAAATGGTGTTCTTAGATCACTCTTTCCTGGCCTGGAAGGAAGGTTGCTTGCTGATGACCTGAAACCTGAGGTGCTAGCTGCTTTGAAAGAAGCTGCCAAGAGCCGAGGTAATGTATCTTTTGTATTCTTATGTAGTGAATGGTTGAAGCCATGCCTAAAGAATGTCTTTCTTGAATCTAAAAAGATGCATTCGACTGTGCTGTTTGATTTAGGACTGGCACAAATAAAGATTATGAATTAACAAAAAAGCAAAAGCAAGGGAAAAGTTGCAGTAAAAGAACAGATATTAACTCAATAAAGCATATGTTCAAGGTTCAATAACTTTGTGTAAATATTTTTCCACTTTAGACTCTATGAATGCTATTTTGTTTGTACTATCTGCATGTGCAATAGTTATGTCATGGTTTTGGTATTGTGGATTATTTCTTATCTCTCAATCACAAGAGATGACATCAGAGTGGGTTTTTTTAAAATCAAATGAAACTAGGTTAAACCACATAATTTCATTAAGTGCTCCCTAGTTTCTATTGCATCGCTCATGGTTGTGTTATTGTGGACCCATTGAAATCCTTCCAGTCTCGATCAAAAGACTTGGTGAGGAAGTTTACTGCGTCTGTGTATAAAAGATTTCAGATTTCATTTTTTTTTAACCTCTTCTCTAGTCAGACTTCACCTGTGTTTATTGTTCCATCCTTCTGTTTAATTATGTATTTGACTGGTAAATTTTAAGTGTGAGTCTCAGAAGTCATTCAGTGACATTACAAAGTCACTCCAACTAATTTTTAAATATGGCATTCTATGTACTTTTCAGAAGAGGATACTTAAATTTCTTATTTTTTTTAATATCTTATCAGAATGCTGTTTTTAGATGGAGACCATTAGAACTAGACATAGAATTCTATAAACCATTGTGCTGATTTACTTTTCCTGGTACCATATATCATTGTCTTCAATTATTCATTCAGAGTCTGTATTTCTTCAGTCTATGTTCTGATGTTTTTTTAATGCTTCACTCCTTTATATATTCTCTATTTATTATACTTCCTGTACTGTTGGAAAGTTACTCTGTCCTCCATGATATGGTCTTTACTTCGCTATCAAAGGTAACAGAAAAACTAAGATGATAAAATTTTGAAGTATGGCAAAGTGTCTGTAAAAAACCTGAAAGAATTTGGAGTGGCTTGTTGTACAGAGTAAACATTGTGAATGTCAAAAATACTATAAATTATACTAAAGTTATGAAGTCAGTTCTGGGACTTTCATTGAATATGAGGAAGAGCAAGTTTGAAACTACTACCAAGAAAGACTGTTCTGAAAAGCAGAATTCTCAAAGATTTTCAGTGATATAATAGGATAGGTGTTATGTCTACTGCTGCAGTAAAATATACTTGTTTTGTGCTGTTATTTTCCTACAGTACTGCTTTAAGTTTATTTTGTTTTGTTTTAACACAGACTGTTGAAAGTTGTGACTTCTTTACACTGCATATCCAAACAGCAGATATCCTTAACTCAGGATAGAACTCTAAAGAACTATTTTTGACTAGTAATTGCTGGGACATTAAAAGAACAGAAATTTGCAAGGATCAGGACAACCACAGTGAGGTTAGATAAGTGAAAGTTTTTATTTAAAGCAGGAATGTTAGCTTTGAATAATACCACTTCCTCATAGTGATATCTTACATTTGCTTTTCAGATGTATTATCCTAGACAAGTGAATTCTACAAGTGAATGTCACAAAACAGTTCAAAATCATGCTTAAATAAATAACCCTCTTAACCTCCCTCCCCCCCCCAAAACAAAACCACAATGAAAACAAAATAGATGTTTGAAAGACTATATGTTTGAATACACTTTAAGTGGAAAGAGCAGAGGTGACTAAAATGAAAAAAGGCTACCCTTACTGACAGTCCCTTACTGATTTCTTCTAGGACATTCCTTCATTTCCAGTCTTTGGTCTCTGAATTAAATAAAGTCTGTTGTGCCTTTTTAGTACCTGGGAAGATTTTTGATCACATTTGAGGTCTTCCTATCTCTTTTATTTCTCTGGCAGTTTCTTTGAATGATGCAGTACAAACTTTTTCTCTGTTGGTAGTGCATCTCTCATTGATTAGAAGAACTTAAGTTTGTAAATGAATATGCCAAGTAAAATTCTTCTGAATCTTCTAGAAATGCCTAAGGACTTTCAGGCAGTCCTTTGCAAGGTTATTGTAGTGGCCTATTTCTTATTCTGTCACCTCCTCAATTGTTCATTCTAAGATTTTGCATAATGGTAAAATATAACTGCAGTGTGATCAAAGTTTTACATTATTATAAATAATAAGTATGTGAGGGGTTTTTGGAAGGTTTTGAAACTTTAACGGTCAGGAATTTTACTTATGTATCTATAGAGAGTATCCTGATACAATTGCAGAAACTGAAACTTTCTACTTTGTGAAGAAATTTTCTTTGGGAAAATGGGATACATTCTTTTTTGTGTTATACAAAGACAAATAGATCTTATTTTTTCCACTCCTAAAATATGTACTGTATGTTGCTAGTTAATAACTGTTTCTATATTTAGTGTGCTAATGTGTAACTCAAAAGATGTTATCTAAAAATGGATTTGATTATATTCTAGCCCAACAGCTTCTCTGGGGATTTTCAGGTATGGTTGTTATCTGAAGATGTACTGGTTTGGTTTGAGGCTTGATATTTGTGTGAATTTGGTGACTAGCTATTCTTGTTGCCCCAGATTTCTTGTAAACAAAACATGTTAAATAGAGTTGCCAAAAGATAGCTACCAAAGATAATTATGAAAAGAGTTATAAGTACACTTGAGGGGTAAATGTGCATTGGTGAAGAAAACCTTGTAATTATCTTACACATAAATGATCCAAATTTTAATTGAATTTTAAATATAGGAAGATTTATAGTGTATGGAGATCGCATACAGAGATTTTAAAACAGTGTTTCTGAAACTCTGTACTCAGTTAAGCTTAATTTTTATGTAGATTCTTATCTTACTGGCCCACTGCTGCAAATGTGTTTTCTGTTTAGTAGAACTAACAGAATGTGTAGCTCTCTAACGCATGAAGTGAAATGGCAACATTTTTTCTCTGAAGGACATCTTACTACACATTTCCAGCAGAGTAGGGACTGAAGGTAGTATCTTTGGTTGAACTGCTTCTTTTAAGGAGAAGGTAGTGTTATCCAGAGGGAAGAAAGATCTGAAATTCAAATGTCTTGCTTCCATTTTTGTCACTGTTTTTGATGTTGTTGATCACAGTTGTATTTTTATACTCTGTACTATTTTCTTACTCCTAGACATTCTATAGTTTTTAAATATGAGCTGTCATAGTGATAATTAAGACTTGAATTCTAGCATGTATTTCTTTTAGTGACAACTTTGGTAAGTATTAAAGAACATATGTCTGCAGTCGTTGCACAACTGAGTTTTGTTGCTTAACTCTTTTATTGTAATATCATCTGAATCTGAGCTGCACTCTGCCATATCTAATAAATTATCTTTGAAATCTACTTGAATCTTTGCAGTTGTAGACAGGCAAATAATGGGTTATATTGTTATGTACTTCTGGGCAAATAGGTAGTGTTAAGAATCAACCAGGGAAAAATTATGCTTTAAGCTTCTACTTTGATTGTAAATCCATAGTTGCTGTGTATGCTGAGAACTCTTGTGTCCAACTAACAAATGTGATAACATATTAATAACTTCCAATTTATTTTTATACTAATATGGAATGCATTTGCCTTTAATTAACTCCAAAAAGGAGGGCATGCTGATATCTGCAGTTCTATTTAACAAATGGTGTTTTTCACAAAAAGAAAAGGCAGGGCATAAGTTAGAAGGTTACTTCTCTTTTTCTGCCTTCCTCCCAAATCGGAAGCACTTCTGTGATTTTCATTTTGCATTTTTGCTGTAATTTCAGGAAGGCCATGCACTCAGCTGCAGCTTCTGAACCCAGAAAGATTTGCCCGACTCATTAAAGAAGTTCTGAATAGCACGTGGCCCGGCAGAGACATGGTGGTACACTGGTATCCAGGTTTGGAGGACAAAAATCACCCATCGGTTTCGTGGCTTAAGATGGTCTGGAAGAACCTCTATATACACTTTTCTGATGACTTGAGTGTGTTTGATGACATGCCTCTTATCCCCAAGACACTGCTGGAGGAGAACCAGACATCAGTGGAACTGGTTAGACTTAGGAATCCATCACCTATCATTCTGGAAGATGAGTCTGAGACTCAGCTCCCAGAATATTTAGCTGATATCATTCCAAAAGTTGGTGGAGTTGTGCTTAAAAAGTTAGATATTTCTATCCAACATCCACTTATAAAGAAATATGTGCATCCACCATTACCAAGTGCTATTTTACAAATAATGGAAAAAATGTCCTTGCTAAAGCTGTGCAGTCAGGTTGCATCCTTCCCGCCAGCACATAAAGATGCTTTTAGGGCATTCTTAGCTAGTTTAACTGATGTTAGTGAAAAAGACAGAAGAATTATTCAGGAATTGCAAATATTTAAAAAAATTGAAAAATCATCTGATGAAGGTGTCCCTGTTTTTACTGGGCTGAAAGGTAGTAAGGTATTACACCACACTGCCAAAATTCCTCCTGGTCTAAGATTTTCTGTTCCAATAATTGACAGCAGTGATGAAGCTACTATTCGCTTAGCTAACTTGCTAAAAATAGAACAGCTAAAGAGCACAGATTGCTTGAAGTTGGTTATACAAGACATAAGGAGTGATTTTTATTCACATGATGAAACAACACAAATAATGCAGTGGGTTCTTGAAAATCTGACTTTTCTGAAAAATGAGAATACAGATGTGATAGATTGGCTGACGTCACTCAAGTTTATTAGGATTTCAGAGGAAAAGATAATGTCAGCAAATGAACTCTTTGATCCGGAGGTAGAGCTTCTGCAAAATTTGTTTTATGCTGAGGAGGAAATTTGCTTCCCTTCTGAATTTTTTACATCTTCAGATATTCTTCATTCTCTGAGACAAATAGGCTTAAAAAATGAGGCCAGTCTTGAGGAAAGTGATATTATGAGAGTGGCAAATAAAATTGAAAGTTTGCATGCTAACTCTGACACTGATCATGATTTGCTGTTAAGAAAAGCTAGAACTCTCTTGGTGGTTTTGAACAAAAACCATACGTTGCTTCACTCTTCTGAAACTAAAGCTGCACTGAAAAAAATAAAATGGATTCCTGCATGCAAGGAGAGACCTCCAAATTATCCAGGGTCCTTAGTTTGGAAAGGAGATCATTGCAATCTGTGTTCACCACCAGAAATGTGTGATGCAGCTCATGCAATTTTAGTTGGTTCCTCAGTTCCTCTTGTGGAAAATGTGCTGCTGGATACAGAAAAAGCACTTGGCATTCCCACCAAGCCAGGCATAAAAGCCGTCTTAAAGCATTTCAAAGTTGTAGTCGATTGGCACAGTTCTAAAACCTTCAGTGATGAGGACTATTATCAATTTCAGCATATCTTGCTTGAGATCTATGGGTTTATGCATGACCATCTAGAAGAAGGTAAAGAAGCCTTTAAAGCACTGAAATTTCCCTGGGTTTGGACAGGTAAAACATTTTGTTCCCTGGCACAGGCAGTAATAAAGTCAGTACCTGATCTTGATCTTCAACCTTACCTACATTATGTGCCAAAAACGATGGCAAAGTTTCATCAGTTGTTTATAAGTTGTGGTTCAATTGAGCAGTTAACACCAGACCATGTTTCTATGGTCATTCAGAAAATATATCTAAAAAGTGAGCAGTCCCTCTCAGAACAAGAGAGTAAACAAAATCTTCACATTATGCTGAGCATCATAAGATGGCTGTACAGCAATCAGATTCCTGCAAGTTTGCATACGCCCATGCCGCTCTACAGCGGCAAAATTCCTTATAAACTTGCTATGAGGCCCATTCATGAGTGCTGTTACTGTGATATCAAAGTTGATGATTTGAATGATTTGCTTGAAGATTCTGTTGAACCAATAATTTTGGTGCATGAAGATATACCAATGAAAACTGCTGAGTGGCTCAATGTCCCATGCCTTAGCACAAGGTTGATTAATCCAGAAAATATGGGATTTGAGCAATCTGGTCAAAGAGAGCCTCTGACTGTAAGAATTAAAAATATTTTGGAAGAATACCCTTCCATTTCGGATATCTTTAAAGAGCTTCTTCAAAATGCTGATGATGCTAACGCAACAGAGTGTAATTTCCTGATTGACATGAGAAGAAATATGGATATAAGAGAGAATCTTTTGGATCCAGGAATGGCAGCATGTCATGGTCCGGCATTATGGTCATTCAATAATTCTGAATTTTCTGACTCTGATTTCCTAAATATAACTCGATTAGGAGAGTCTTTAAAAAGGAGTGAAGTTGATAAAGTAGGAAAATTTGGACTGGGATTCAATTCTGTCTATCATATCACTGATGTTCCTATTATTTTGAGCAGGGAGTTCATGATTATGTTTGATCCTAATGTTAACCATATCAGTAAGCATATTCGAGATAAATCTAACCCTGGAATCAAAATCAATTGGAGTAAACAGCAGAAGAGGCTGCGGAAATTTCCCAATCAATTTAAGCCATTTATAGGGGTGTTTGGTTGCCAGCTGCCACTGACTGTAGAATCTCCATACAGCTACAAAGGAACTCTTTTCAGGCTGTCCTTTAGAACTCAGCAGGAAGCTAAAGTGAGTGAAGTCAGCAGTGCATCTTACAATACAGCAGACATATACTCTCTTGTGGATGAGTTTAGCATTTGTGGTCACAGACTGATAATATTTGCTCAGAGTGTAAATTCAATGGTTTTGAAATACTTGAAAATTGAAGCAGATGATCCTGGGATGGCACAAGATGTTGTCACTATCAAGAAAAATCTGTGTACTTCCAAAGCCTTGACTGCCCCAAATGTGAGTGTTTTAAAGGAAGCGGCTAGACTCATGAAGGTCTGCAGCAGCAGTAATAAAAAGCTTCCTGCTGAAACACCAAAGTCCTCCTGTATCTTACAGATAGTAGTTGAAGAATTTCACCATGTCTTTAGACGGATTGCTGATTTGCAGTCTCCCCTTTTCAGAGGTACGGAAGAAGATCCAGCTTCTTTCTTTGAAATGGCTAAATCAGGACAGGGGAAAAGATCAGCTGATGACTTGCCACAGAAAACAGTAGATTCAACAACATGGCTTATATGTTCTTGCATGGACACTGGAGATGCTTTAAAATTTTCATTACATGAAAGTGGACGGAGACTAGGTCTCGTTCCCTGTGGTGGAGTAGGAGTGTTGCTCTCTGAAACCCAGGATCAAAAGTGGATTGTGAAACCGAATTGCAACAACATAGGTGAAGTATTCTGCTATTTACCTCTACGAATCAAAACAGGCTTACCTCTTCATATAAATGGCTGCTTTGCAGTTACTTCAAATCGCAAAGAGATCTGGAAAACGGACACAAAGGGAAGATGGAATATAGTATTCATGAGGCATGTTATTGTAAAAGCCTACATAGAAGCTCTTTGTGTTCTACGGGACATGGCAATCAATGGTGAGCTAGTTGACTACAATTACTGTGCAGTGTGGCCAGATCCTGATTCAGTTCATGATGATTTTTCCATTATCTGTCAAGGATTTTATGAAGACATAGCTCACATGAAAGGCAAAGAAGGGATCAAAGTATTTTCGGATGGTTTCTCTTGGGTTTCCATGAAAAATGTGAGGTTTTTAGATGACTCTATACTGAAAAGACCAGATGTTGGACCGTCAGCCTTTAAAATCTTTCTGAAGTACCTTAAAAAAACTGGCTCAAAAAATCTGTGTGCTGTAGATCTTCCATCCTGGGTAAAGGCAGGATTTGAAGAAGCAGGATGCAAATACATATTACTGGAGAACACTTTTTCTGAGAAACAGTTCTTTTCTGAGGTATTTTTCCCTAATGTTCAGGAGATTGATGCAGAGCTGCGTGATCCTTTGATGCGTTATGTTCTCAACGAAAAAGTTGAGGAGTTCTCAGGAATTCTTCGTGTTACTCCATGTATTCCCTGTTCATTGGATGGACATCCATTAGTTACGCCGTCAAGACTGATCCATCCTGAAGGAAGAGTTGCAAAGTTATATGATGCTGAAGATGGAAGATTTCCTTACGGCACCACTCAGGATTATCTTAACCCAGTTATTTTGGTTAAACTTGTTCAATTGGGAATGGCAAAAGATGATATTTTATGGGAAGATCTGATAGAACGTGCAGAGTCAGTAGCTGAAATTAACAAGACCGATCATGCTGCAGCTTGTCTTAGAAGCAGTATTATATTGAGTCTTGTTGATGAAAAACTAAAATCTAGGGACCCTAGAGCTAAAGAATTTGCTACAAAATGTCAAACCATCCCTTTTCTTCCTTTCCTTAGCAAACCAGCAGGCTTCTCACTGCACTGGAAAGGCAGTGATTTTGAGCCTGAAGCAATGTTTTCAGCAACCGATCTTTTCACTGCTGATCATCAAGATACAGTTTGTCTAATACAACCAATTCTCAATGAGAATTCCCACTCCTTTAGAGGATGTGGTGCTTTGTCATTAGCTGTCAAAGAATTTTTGGGTTTACTGAAGAAACCAGATGTTAATTTGGTCATAAATCAGTTAGAAGAAGTTGCAAAGTCATTTGATGGGATCACATTATATCAAGAAAATATCACTAATGCTTGTTACAAATATTTACATGAAGCAATGTTACAGAATGAATCGACAAAAACAATGATAATTGAACAGTTGTCAAACTCTAGTTTTATTCTGATAGAGAATGTGTATGTTGATCCAACAAAAGTGTCTTTTCATTTGAATTTTGAAGCAGCACCCTACCTCTATCAGTTGCCTAATAAATACAAAAATAGCTTCCGTGAGCTATTTGAAAGTGTGGGTGTAAGACAGGCTTTTACAGTTGAAGATTTTGCTGTAGTTCTGGAATTAATAGATCAGGAAAGAGGGACCAAACAGCTGACAGAAGAGAACTTTCAGCTTTGTAGGAGAATAATTAGTGAAGGAATATGGGGTCTCATTAGAGAGAAGAAGCAGGAATTTTGTGTGAAAAATTATGGTGTGATTTTGTTACCTGATACTCGTCTTGCACTTTTGCCTGCAAAATCTCTCTGTTACAATGACTGTCCATGGATTAAAGTTAAAGACACAACTGTTAAATACTGTCATGGTGATATTCCAAGAGAAGTTGCAGTAAAGCTTGGAGCAGTGCCAAAACGCCATAAAGCTTTGGAGCGATACGCATCCAATATCTGTTTTACTACCCTTGGAACAGAATTTGGCCAGAAGGAAAAACTGACAAGTAGAATTAAGAGCATTCTTAATGCTTACCCTTCAGAAAAAGAAATGCTGAAAGAGCTCCTTCAGAATGCAGATGATGCAAAAGCTACTGAGATCTGTTTTGTGTTCGATCCTAGGCAGCATCCAGCTGATAGAATATTTGATGAGAAATGGGCACCACTTCAAGGACCAGCACTATGTGTTTACAACAATCAGCCTTTTACAGAAGATGATATTCGAGGAATTCAGAACCTTGGAAAAGGTACAAAAGTAGGAAATCCCTGCAAAACTGGACAATATGGTATTGGTTTCAATTCTGTTTATCACATTACTGATTGCCCTTCTTTCCTCTCTGGCAATGACATACTTTGTATTTTTGATCCTCATGCTAGATATGCACCAGGTTCAACATCAACAAGTCCTGGGCGTATGTTCAGAGATTTAGATGCAGATTTCAGAACACAGTTCTCAGATGTACTGGACCTCTACCTAGGAAATCACTTTAAACTGGATAATTGCACAATGTTTAGATTTCCTCTTCGAAACGGAGAAATGGCGAAAGTATCGGAAATTTCCTCAGTTCCTTGCTCAGATAGAATGGTCCAGAATCTCTTAGATAAGCTGCGTAGTGATGGAGCAGAACTCTTAATGTTCTTGAACCATATGGAAAAAATTTCAATTTGTGAAATAGAAAAAACAACAGGAGAACTGAATGTGTTGTATTCTGTACAAGGCAAAATCACTGATGGAGACAGACTGAAACGAAAGCAATTCCATGCATCTGTAATTGACAGTGTAACTAAAAAAAAACAGCTCAGTGAAATACCTGTGCAACAGATCACTTACACAATGGATACTGAAGACTCTGAAGGAAATCTTACAACCTGGTTGATTTGTAATAGATCAGGGTTTTCTGACATGGAAAAGGTATCCAAAAGTGTGGTTTCAGCCCACAAGAACGAGGACATTACTCTTTTTCCACGTGGTGGTGTAGCAGCTTGCATTACTCATAATTACAAAAAACCCCACAGAGCGTTCTGTTTCTTACCATTATCACTAGAAACTGGGTTACCTTTTCACGTGAATGGACACTTTGCTCTGGATTCTGCAAGAAGAAATCTGTGGCGTGATGATAATGGTGTTGGAGTAAGAAGTGACTGGAATAGTAGCCTAATGACAGCCCTGATAGCACCAGCCTATGTTGAACTGCTAATTCAATTGAAGAAACGGTATTTCCCAGGCACTGACCCTACAGTGTCAGTGCTGCAAAGCACACCTGTTCATGTTGTGAAAGACACTTTAAAAAAATTTTTATCCTTTTTTCCAGTTAATAGACTTGATATACAACCGGATTGGTATTGCTTAGTGAAAGCAGTTTACTGTTGCATTTATGAGGATCTGAAACGTCTTTTACCTGTCATGCGAGCTCCAAATATTGATGGTTCCGATTTGCATTCTGCTGTTATTATCACATGGGTTAACATGTCTACTGCCAACAAAGGCAGGCCATTCTTTGACAATTTACTACAAGATGAATTGCAACATCTCAAAAATACAGAATACAACATCACAACGCGAAAGACAGTGGCTGAAAATGTGTACAGACTCAAGCATTTGCTCTTAGAAATTGGATTTAATTTGGTGTATAACTGTGATGAAACTGCAAATCTTTACCACTGCTTGGTGGATGCAGATATTCCTGTCTCCTATGTGACACCTGCTGATGTCCGACTGTTCCTGATGACATTTTCTTTTCCAGACTCTAATTGCCACATTGGAAAGTTACCCTGTCGTCTTCAGCAGACAAATTTGAAACTCTTCCATAGTCTCAAGCTTTTGGTTGACTACTGTTTTAAAGATGCAGAAGAAAGTGAAATCCAGATTGAGGGTTTACCACTCCTTATTACTCTTGATAATGTTTTGCAAGTTTTTGACTCTAAACGACCCAAGTTCTTAACAACATACCATGAACTTATTCCATCTCGTAAGGATCTCTTTATGAACACCTTGTATTTGAGATACAACACTATTTTATTTAGCAGTGAAGTAGCAAAAGTCTTCGATATCAAAAGTTTTGCTGAATTGTTGTCATCTGTGTTGCCTAGAGAATATAAAACTAGAAATTGTATGAAATGGAAGGAAAACTTCGCAAGTGAATCTTGGCTTAAAAACACCTGGCATTTTATTAGTGAGTCTATAAATATTAAGGAAGAGCAAGAAGATATGCTAGCAAAATTTGATGATGTTGTTGAAACTTTGAAGGACTGGACTTTGCTCCCCGGTGTAAGGTTTACTGTCTCAGCAAATCAACTTGTTGTGCCAGAGTGTGATGTTTTGCTGCCTCTCAGCATTATGCATATAGCTGTTTTTCCAAATGCTCAGAGTGACAAAGTCTTTCATGCCTTGATGAAAACAGGTTGTATTCAGCTGGCATTGAACAAAATTTGCTCCAAAGACAGTGCTTTAGTGCCTTTGTTATCAGCACGTACAGCAAATATAGATAATCCTTCAAGCATTCTGAAAGCCATACAATATATGGTACAGACATCAAGTTTCAGGACTGAAAAGTTAGCAGAAAGTGACTTTGAGGCTCTCTTAATGTACTTCAATTGCAATTTATGTCATTTGACTTCTCAGGATGACATTAAGACTTTAAAGACTCTACCATGTTACAAATCAATCAGTGGCCGATACATCAGCATTGCAAAGTATGGGACGTGTTATGTCCTCACAAAAAGCATCCCATCAGTAGAAGTAGACAGATGGACACAGTCAACTTCCTCAGCCTTTCTTGAAGAGAAGGTTCATTTGACAGACTTGTATACTGTGCTTGGCTGTGTCTCTGTGGATGATCTTGAAGTTTACTTGAAACACCTTTTGCCAAAAATTGAAAGTCTGTCTTATGATGCAAAATTGGAGCACTTGATCTACTTAAAGAATAGGCTAACTAGCATTGAAGAAAGTTCAGAAATTAAAGAACAGCTGTTTGAAAAGCTTGAGAGCATTTTGATCATTCATGATGCAGGCAATAGATTAAAACCTGCAAAATACTTTTATGACAGGACTGTAAAAGTCTTTGAAGTTATGCTTCCTGAAAAGTTTTTCATACCTCAAGATTTTTTTAAGAAACTAGAGCAACTTACAAAACCGAAAAATCAAGCTGCATTTCTTCCATCTTGGGTAACTTTTCTACGACATATTGGATTGAAATTCATCATTTCACAGCAACAGTTACTGCAGTTCGCTAAGGAGATCAGCATGAGAGCAAACACAGAAAACTGGTCTAAAGAAACGCTACAGAATACTGTTGATGTCCTCCTTCATCACATATTTCAGGAAAGAGCTGACCTTTTGTCAGGAAATTTCCTGAAAGAATTGTCATTAATTCCTTTTCTGTGCCCTGAACGAGCGCCAGCAGAATTTGTTAGATTCCATCCTCAGTATCAAGAGGTTAATGGGACTCTTCCTCTCATACGATTCAATGGGGCTCAGGTGAATCCTAAATTTAAACAGGCTGATGTGTTACAGTTGCTGTGGACTTCCTGTCCCATTCTTCCCGAGAAAGCAACACCTTTAAGCATCAAAGAGCAAGAGGGAAGTAGTCTCGGTGCACAAGAACAACTTGAGCAAGTTTTGACTATGTTGAATGTTAATTTGGACCCTCCCCTGGACAAAGTTATCAATAACTGCAGGAATATCTGCAATATAACAACTTTGGATGAGGACATGGTGAAAACTAGGGCCAAGGTCCTAAGAAGCATTTATGAATTTCTTAGTACAGAGAAAAGGGAATTCCGCTTTCAGCTTCGAGGAGTTTCTTTTATAATGGTAGAAGAAGGTTGGAAGCTTCTTAAGCCTGAGGAGGTGGTAATAAACCTCGAGTATGAATCTGATTTTAAACCCTATCTTTACAAACTTCCTTTAGAACTTGGTACTTTCCATCAGTTATTTAAACATTTGGGTACTGAAGATGTTATTTCAACAAAGCAGTACGTTGAAGTTTTAGGTCGCATATTCAAGAGCTCAGAAGGAAAGCAATTGGATCCAAATGAAATGCGCACAGTTAAAAGAGTAGTTTCAGGCCTGTTCAAAAGTCTTCAGAATGATTCTGTCAAGGTTAGGAATGACCTTGAGAATATGAGGGATTTTCCCCTTTATCTTCCAAGCCAAGATGGTAGGTTGGTAAAGTCTAGTATTTTAGTTTTTGATGACGCACCTCACTACAAAAGCAGAATCCAAGGTAACATTGGTGTGCAAATGCTTGTTGATCTTAGCCAGTGTTACTTAGGCAAAGACCATGGTTTTCACACTAAATTGATAATGTTATTCCCTCAGAAATTGAGGCCTCGCTTACTTAGCAGTATTCTTGAAGAGCAGTTGGATGAAGAGTCTCCCAAAATTTGTCAGTTTGGAGCATTATGTTCTTTGCAGGGAAGGTTACAATTACTGTTGTCTTCAGAACAATTCATCACAGGACTCATTAGGATCATGAAGCATGAAAATGACAATGCTTTTTTAGCTAATGAAGAAAAAGCAGTAAGACTTTGCAAAGCTTTACGTGAAGGTTTGAAAGTTTCCTGTTTTGAGAAGTTGCAAACAACGTTAAGAGTGAAAGGTTTTCCTCCTATTCCTCACAGTAAAAGTGAAACATTTGCTTTCCTGAAGAGGTATGGAAATGCAGTCATACTTCTTTACATACAGCATTCTGACAGCAAAGACATAAATTTCTTGTTAGCATTAGCAATGACCTTAAAATCTGCAACTGACAACCTGATCTCTGATACCTCATATTTAATTGCCATGCTGGGTTGTAATGATATTTACAGGATCAGTGAGAAGCTTGACAGTTTGGGGGTGAAGTATGACTCTTCTGAACCATCCAAACTTGAACTACCAACACCTGGCACTCCTATACCAGCTGAAATTCACTACACGCTTCTTATGGATCCAATGAATGTATTTTACCCTGGTGAGTATGTTGGTTACCTTGTTGATGCTGAAGGTGGCGATATATATGGATCATATCAACCAACTTACACCTATGCAATCATTGTACAAGAAGTAGAAAGAGAAGATGATGAAAGTCACAGTTTTCTAGGGAAGATTTACCAGATTGATATTGGATATAGTGAATATAAGATAGTGAGCTCTCTTGACTTGTACAAATTTTCAAGACCGGAGGAAAGTTCTCAAAGCAGGGATAGCACACCTTCTACCCCAACCAGTCCTACAGAATTTCCAGCACATGGACCGAGGACTATTCCACCTCTCTTCGCTGGCAGAGAGAGCCACAAAACACTGTCCTCGAAACATCATTCTCCAAAAAAGATAAAGTCAAGCTCATTGCCAGAAATATTAAGAGAAGTGACATCAGTGATTGAACAAGCCTGGAAGCTTCCAGAATCTGAAAGAAAAAAGATTATTAGGAGGCTGTATCTTAAATGGCATCCAGATAAAAATTCCGAGAATCTTGATATAGCTAATGAGGTTTTCAAACATTTACAGAATGAGATTAATAGGTTAGAAAAACAGGCCTTTATGGATCAAAATATGGACAGAGCCTCAAGGCGGCCATTTTCATCCTCCGCTTCTCGATTTCAGTCAGATAAATTTTCATTTCAGAGATTTTATACTTCATGGAATCAAGAAGCAACAAGCCACAAATCTGAAAGGCAACAGTATAAAGAAAAGTGTCCGTCTTCCACAGGTCCATCTCACTCACAACGCTTTTTTGTCCCACCAACGTTCAGGTCTGTTGGCAATCCTGTAGAGGCACGTCGATGGCTTAGGCAGGCCCGAGCTAACTTCTCAGCTGCAAGAAATGACCTTCATAAAAATGCCAATGAATGGGTATGCTTCAAATGTTACCTTTCTACTAAACTAGCCTTGATTGCAGCTGACTATGCTGTGAAGGGCAAGTCGGACAAAGATGTAAAACCAGCAGCCCTGGCCCAAAAAATAGAGGAATATAGTCAGCAGCTTGAAGGGCTCACAAATGATGTTCAGACGTTGGAAGCTTATGGAGTAGATAGCTTAAAAACTAGGTATCCTGACTTACTTCCTTTTCCACAGATTCCTAATGATAGGTTTACTTCAGAAGTTGCAATGAGAGTGATGGAATGTACTGCTTGTATCATAATAAAACTTGAGAACTTTATACAACAAAAAGTCTAAATGATTTGAAGAGGTTGGGGAACTGTTTTGTCAAGAGTTTAGGTATTTCATGTGGTGGGAGACAAGTGCAATTGTGCAGATTGCTGAACATCCAAGAGGTTACATGTTGCCCAGCAGTTTAGAAGTGTAGTGCACAAAGTTGGATGGGACTGAAGTTAAATGGTTTTTTTTTTTTAAACTGAGCCGGCTGTATAAGCAAATTGTAAAACATGAATATTTTTAAAAATTTGCAAGCAAACTGAGCTGCAAAAATTAGCTATATGTACAATATTGTAATTAATTGGCATATTACTGAACTGCACTTTATATAACCAAAGCTTAGCTTTCTGTTAGATGAAGCCTGTAATTATAACTTATTAGATTTTTATTTCATTTAATATTATGTTTCAAAAATGGTAATGTCAGCTTTCAGTGTACTAATCTTAAGACTGGACGTACTATGAAATGGGGGGTGGGATGGAAATTCAAATTCAAACATCAGAGGTATTGCTCCAAGGTATTTCTGTATTTTTTTGTGTTCTGTGGACATTGGTGTCACTCAGCAATACTCTTATCAGCTGGATCTGATCATAAATTTGCTGCAACATCACATTGTCAAAGGATTGTTTAATACCTCTGAACTGGTACAATTATTTTAATGCTGAATAATGATACTTGATTGAACATGCAACTTCATGTCCTGCATTGACTGTATTTACTTTATTATAAAATAATTATTTAATTTACTTTTTTTCTGGGGTCTGTCTTCTTTTGTTTTATTAAAAATGCACGTGGATGACATAAAATTGATGAACATTATGGTGTCTTATGATTTTTTTTAACACCAAACCTCAGTTTTCAGGTGTGTTATTTTTTTTTCCTGTGTGTGTGCCTTTGTGTGTGTACATATATACATATATATTTTTCCACAAACAAACATTGATAATAGTACAATTCTGTAACCCATTTTTGGTGTACACTGAAAACTGTTTTTTGTTACACATTTAAAGGTGCTGCAATGCAATGCTCTTTATTTTGTTGTTCACTACAGCCCTAGAGAAGTTTGATTTTTAGTTCACAGCCTTTCTTTTATAGTTTGTAATACTTTTGGTAATGTCATGCAATTTGTTCAACATTAGCTATTTGTAAGAAAATCAATAAAAAAAAAAAAAGGAAGGATGATGCTAAATGGAAGGATTTTTCTTTTCTGGCTCAGCTACATTTAATGTAAATGTTAAATATTTTCCAGTAACACGTTATTACAGTTGTTTACTTCACAGCACAGTGATACTGATTTAACTTGCAGAATACCAAGGATAATAAACAATAATGTGCTTCTAGGGCTAAAAATGCTGCCATGGTCTTGTAACCCAAAAATGGAAAATCATGGTGAAGGCTTCTCCAGTTTTTTGTGAATTATAATGGCCTTGTTTCTATTCTGAAAAAACTTGCAAGTTGTAGTGGGTAAGATGTGATGTTTGAGAAACGATACTACTTCTGACTGTGAAGCCCTAGCATTATTTCTGCTATTAAGTGCCATAATTTTAATAAAGAAAAATGCAAACATCATATATTTCAGTCTGATGTGCTCTGGTTTTGTAAGATAGACTGAATTCACTATAGATACACAACCTCTTTTGAATTTCTAAGTAGTTGCACTAGTATTAAAATACTATTAAAAAGGAAAAATGCTTTTTTCTTGCAATGGCAAATGTTTGCAGTTTTCTCCAAGAAATTGTTATATTTTGCTGAATTTTGCAATAAATATCATATTAGCAAACCGCAAATCTTAGTGTGCCATAAACCAAATTAATTTAGTGTAATTCTTTGTGTTTTTCAAACAGATTCCTTTGTGGCTCTTGTGTACTTTGTGCACAAAGTCAGATGAATAGTATTCAGGGTTAGCAGAATACTAACAAAAGGAAACTGTCCCCATTGTATTTTTCAGTTTAAATGGAGCTAAAACATAAAGTAACAGAGTAGCATGAAAACAATTATCAGGACCAACATTAACACTTTCATGTTTTTAGGTGAGATCTTTAGGAAAGAAATAGGTGAAGCACAGAACTAAGTTTTCAAAGCAACTTAAGTTGCCTTACCAATATTATTATGCTCCATTAAAATGGCTGTGGAGATATAGTAAGTTTTTTTCTGATGTTTCTTTTGTACATATTGTTGAGTGCTGACATTGTGCGAGAGACAATGGTCCCACGTGTTAGGAAGCTAATGCTTTGAAGTAATTTTAAATCTTGAGCCAAGGTGAGCAAGAAAAGCTGAATGACAAAGAAAAATTTGCTTATTCTCTTATTCCTAGACTGATACAATCTATCAGTTGAAATGAACTTTACATATGGATGCAGAGAGTCAGGGAAGAGTAGAAAAGCGAGAGTGATGTCTCAATCAGAAGGTTCTTCTTTTATTATTTATTTGCTTAACAGATCATAAAAGAGGCCTTATGAGACCAGAAAACTGCATTGCAATAGAAAACTGATTTCATAAGTGCCATTTAATTCCTGTTTATAAATAAAGCTTATTTCATGCTTCCTTTTAGCTCAGCTGACGGCCTTGCAAAATACAAAGTAAGATACTTATTCCTAAATTGGAACCATTAGCTGATTCCTTAGTTAGGGTCTGTAGAAGTAAATGTTAGCATGTAGATTCCACAAAAACACACTTTATAAGTAGTTCTGCATATTACACAAATCCACAAGACAAAAAAAAAGATCTTTTCAGCCAGGAGTATTGTTGTAGTTATCTTCCATGAGTACCGGTAACATACCTAGGAAAAGCAGCTTCAGTGATCCTGTCTCCCAGGAGTTAGGTTTAGCAAAGTTCAGGAAAATGATTGAGCTCTAGATTTAGTAGCTTAAATCTAAGGAAAAATGGTTGCAACAAGCTTGGAAGGTTTGTTACTACTACTACAAAAGCTTTAAAAGTTTTCTGCTAAAACGATATTAGCACCTGTTCTGAAAAGCCCTGGTAATTCAAGTCAGCAATTAGTGACAAAAAAACAGACCTTTTGTTTTTGTTTTTTTTTTGCTTAGGGGAAAATATTTTTGCACTGTCAGTTTCTAAAATAAATGAATTTTAGAAAGAAATGCAACTTTGCACTAAAAGTTACTGTGGTTTCGATTTGTTATTGTGGTTTAAGATTCATTACTACACAAATGCATTAATTTGCTAATTGGGTTGCTTTGAATGAGGCTTTTATAAAATTTACTGTAATTGCTCCAATAAAAATAAAGGAGGGTGGTACCAACTTTGAGATTTCCTGTTGCTGGATTGGAACACTTCGAGGATGGCTGGATTGGGATTGTGGAACATGGCAGAAGGAGTGATTGAAAAATAATTAAACTTGGTGGTCAAAGTGGATATTTCATTTGAAGAAGACACACTTTTCTGTAACATGGAGATGTCAACAACTTTTTCATCATAATTCATCTTTATTTGGTTTGCTTTCTGGATGATTAATTCAGTAGCACTAGTGTATTTTTTCACTTTCACCTACTAGAGACGAAGAAAAAGGAATTCCAGATGTCCAAAGAAAACTAACTCTAAAGCATTTTCTAAGTTCTGGAAAGTAAATTTTTAATTAGAGCAAACATTTTAAAATAATGAACATCTCACATTCTTTGCATTTCAGGAAGATAATTCTGTTTTAAAAATGAAAACATTCTGTTTAGCTGTCTTTCATTTGAACACAAAATGAAAAGCAGACTTTTCGAAATGTATAAAGTTTATTCAAGAACTCAGTATTCAGTTAATTTTTGCAGTTTCTTTTTGCATAAAGCTATAGAAAGACAGACAAATGTTAACACTAGTGGATTGTGGAATTGGCAACATGGGGTTGTGTTTGGGCATTCATCAGTAAAGTTTTACTATCATTTTGATATTTTTAGTTTTCCACCTGTATATAAATCCCAATCAGTTACCAGAACTGCTGTAAATAATTCTCTTTGAGAGGAAAAATATGCAATCAATACAGTTTACTATGCTGGGTAGAGGTTTGGGTTTTTTTTTCTCCATTTGGATAATGTTCTTGAAAATAAACTTGATGTGTGTACTCGCAATTTCCTGTGCCGTAATTTTCTGTTATTCTGTAAGTAATTCCTGACATTTGATTCAAGTAGAAACAATAAGGTTTTAAGTATTAAAGAGAGATGGAAAGACACACACATGGAATTATCAGAAACTATAATTTAGTGATTTATAAACTATATTAACAACAATTCAGATGACAGCATCAAGTTGATAACACTGGTAGTTTTATCATAAACTTTGTTTCTCCATTAATTCCTGGCAAAAGAAAAAAAATCCCCGAAATATTAGTCAGTAACAAGACTTTCCATTTGTTACTTTAGAAAACCTGCCCAACTGTATCTTCAATGTCAATTTTGTAGCTTTACACCTGAATGATGAAGAGGGGCCAGCAGGTGATTTGGAAGATGGCAGAGCTCAGGATACAGCAGACCTGTTAAGTTTTTGGTGCTGCTCAGAATCTAGCTGTGAACTGAGGCAAGTGCCAATGGTTGGTTTAACTCTACAAGAAGGAGCTGTAGCTACTGCAGTGTCTAATGGAAGGGCCATAATACCCAGTGGTGTTATTAGTTGGGGAACTGAACTCCAGGTTTCCCATCTGTTACACCTCATCTTTGGAGAGCAGAACCACTTCAACGCAAGAAGATGCAACAGAAGTGTCTTTCAAATACCAAGTAGTTTAGGAGTTAGGTTATTCTTGTGATACGTGGAAAGCCTGGATTCAATCCCTTGATCTTCATTAGTTGGCATATCACATTTGGAAATGTGCCTCCAAAACAAAAGCTTAAAATGAGTGACTTAAAATGCTATTTCCACTGCCAGTAGAATAGGCAGATTGTAAATGATGTACTTATTTACAGTATCTGGCTAACATCTGGAGATTAGATGAGGTGATTGAGTAGTTTATTACCACATGGAAGTGGGCATATGTTCCTTGATGTAAGAAACATAGGTGTGAGGTCGGTTCAAATGCCCCTGAAACTAGAGAGCACCTGAATTCTCCAAGGACTGGCTTTGCTATAAAAGACTAGATATTACAGCCTTCTGGGTTACTTGTAGCAATGGGTTTTAGATATCTGGCCCATGCAATGGGATTTGCTATCCTTTAGGTAAATACACACATTTTCTAGTCAATTAATAGCCCAGACCTTGCATGTGAGGTTGTAACCAGCTAAAATGACTTAAAAGGAATGCTGAAAGCTGTTTCTGTACCTAAATAAATCCTCAGCCCAAGATACAACTGAGAGATAGAATTGTAGAGTAGAGGGATGTCCCCCTCTCTTTAGGACCAGCAGCCCTCTAACTCACTCCTGAAGGTAGATATCTAAGCCCAGGAAAAAGGGATTTCAGAAATGGAAGCCCTGTGGCTTCTCCCTATGTCAGTCAGTATGTAAGCAATCAGAGCACTTTCCAAATAACATGGGAGACCTTGATTCACTTGCCTCCTTTTCCTGAAGGGACTCCAAAGGTCAGCTTAGTATTTTTCTTAGTACTTTTCCTATTGAAGCTTTTCACATTTACATTAACTGCTGAGACCTCAGACCTGCTAATGAAGGGCAATTGCAGTATTGTACATCAGACACATCGGATAAAATATAAAGGCAACCCTAGAGGCAGGGACTACCTAGGTCTTCACTAAAACAGTAGTGGATGCTGTTAGTTGGGGCCTTTTTCTCATCTCATAATTTTGTGGTTCTCTGGATCATAACTGAGAGTTAGACTTCTTTGCTTGTCCACCAGAGATGAAGTAGCAAGTTTAAAAAATGGCCTATTTCTATGCTATTCTTTTGTTCGGATTATCCTGCCTTAAGGATGACAATCATTTTCTCTAAATGATGGACATTCTGTGGCTTAATAACGATTACTGATAAAAATCTTCCTGTAACTACACAGCAAGGCACTATGTGATAACAGCTCCTACCTGGGTAGTAATATCATCAAGTATATACAAAACAGCTTCAAAGGAGGTAAAAACCTGTGCAATTTAAGCAACAGACTATCAAATGCAATATTCTGCTGCCCAGAGGTGTGCAAATGATTTATTTGTGCTCAGTGCAAAGCTGTGCAGCGGAGTGGGTCTGCAGCTGGGTTAGTCTAAAAGGTCAATAAATGGTTTGTCAACTCTGGTGAGCATTTGTCGAAAGTTCCTACAAGAAAAACAGTATGAGTTTTACCCTCTCTGAGATGGAGTCCCACTTGGACAGGATCAGAAAAACCCGTCAGTTGCTGCAGATGGAAACAAAAGAGTCCTCTTAATTGAATCCTGTGGGCTGCAAAAAAGGATTATATATTTTTTTCCCCACCACCCAAACTGTTCCTTGTGTCACAGTCTGGAGCCACAGTGAGGACTTGTTTTTTCATTTTACTGGTCCAGCTGGCAGAGCAAATTGCCTTGTTGTGTTAGTGTGTTCTAAAATATAAGAGTTTAAACGAGTATAATGGCACAGGCAGTACAACAAACTATTGCTATTATAAAAAATACTAGCATATTTCTCTGTCGTACAGTGAACATATCTGAGACACAGGGAGGTGTAAATGATGTCTGGAGAGTTTTGTATTAGTTATTTTATATGAATCTCAGTAATAAGCAAATCAGAATGTATTTTGCCAAATTAAAATAGAAAGCTGTAAGCAAATTAACACCTTTTACACAGGACTTATACAAATACCACATTTTTCATATCTTGTGTTATTGCAAGAACAAAATTGCATAGACCATTTGCTGGCACTTTCAGAATTCTTCAAATAACACTTTGTCTTAGCAAATAGTTCAAGTGGTTCTCCCAATTTAATTTCACCCACTAATGCAGGGCATGTTTACATGTAGTGAGAGAAAAAAACCACAGAGCTCAAAGATATTAACAATGACATAACCATCTCACTGAATAATAGCTCAGCAAGGGGACATACTCCTTTTATTTTATTTTTATCTTCTCTGTAAGGCTGTTTTCAAAAGTGGTACTGACAGAACATGAAATCTGATTCAAGTCATTCTTCTGAAGCTGAAATGTCACTTGTGCTCTTCTTACCCTTCCACCCTGTAGTCCAGTTTCGTAGATAAAGATTTATTTCCTAAACTGAAGTACTCTGTTTTTAGAACTCTGAAAATTCTGCTTTCAGTAATGCTCTTTAGCTGTAATACAAAACTCAGAGTAGCAAGGGGGTGTGTGGCCTTTTCTGGTGCCTCACTGGCAGACACGGCTGTACTCTTGGCAGGTGGAGCCCACACCAGCCACTGACAAGTAGAGCTTTCCGTCTGGACACACGCAGATTTCATAAAGCCCCTGAGAAATACCAGCTCCACCTCTTGTCCCTTCAGGCAATTTGGGCAGTCGCACAGTTTCAGCATCAAGCAAAAGCTGCATGGGAGAAAGTGGGACACATGGGCTCGTTAGAGATAATAATGCAACAGCTTGCCATAAATCAACTTTATCTAGGCAGTGGTTTAAGAACAGCCTCCTACCCAGACATATACAAAACTGGTCTGAGGCTCAGGCTTTTGGCTCACACTGTAACATGGGAGAGGAATAAGTTGTTGCCCAGCCTCAGGAGAGATCTCATAAAGTTCAACAAGGCAAAGTGCAATGTCCTGCAGCTGGGCTGGGGCAATCCCAAGTACAAACACAGTCTGGTTAATGAGTGGATTGAGAATAGCCCTGAGGAGGAGGACTTAGGGATACTGGTAGAAGAAGAACTAAGTATGACCTGGCAATGACTGCTGTGCTAGGAACTCAGAAAGCTAACATCTGAACTGCATCAAAAGCAGGTGGTGGGAAGTGCTCCTCAGCCTCTACTCTGCTGCCATGAGGCTCCCTGTGTCCAGCTCTGAGACACTCATGATGGATATGGATCTGTTGGATCAAGTCCAGAAGAGACCACAAAGATGATCAGAAGGATAGTGCACCTCTCCTATGATGACAAGCTGAGAGTTGGATTTGTTCAGCCTGGAGAAGAGAAGGCTCCAGAGAGACTTCATCAAAGCCTTCCAGTACCTGAAGGGGGCCTACAGGAAAGGTGGGAATTGATTCTGTATCAGGGAACATAGGGCACATGAGTAATGATTTCAACCTGAAAGGGAGTAGATTTAGATTAGACATCAGGAATAAATTCTTTACTGTGTGAGGGTGGTGAGACAGTGAAGTCACCCAGGGAAGTTGTGGATATTCCAACCCTGGAAGTGTTGAGTCAGATTGGATGGGCCTCTGAGCAATCTGGTATAGTGGAAGGTGTCTCTGTCATGGCAGCGGGGCTGGAACTGAATGATCTTGAAGTTCACTTCTAACGCAAATCAGTTCATAATTCTGTAATAAGAGAGGAGGCTCCTGTCTGTGCACTCAATACATATTCAGACAGCAAGATCAAGGATAAATAATGGAAACAGAGGGACTTGTACTTACCACCCCATCACTGCTATGTAGCTTGATATCCATCTGAGAAAGGGCTTCAATGTTCCCAGCTTGTGCTTTGATATTAATTCCTCGTGGTGCATCCATGCTTAAAGATCGAGTTGGTGATTCCAGCCTGTAAGTAGAGGCAGGAAATGTCACAGTAGCACATTCTTGTATGTTCTTTTGTTTTTGGAAAATTACAAGTAAACTTCCACTTGAAGGACCTTGCCTGAAGTCATAAAAAAGATGCAGCTTCTTTTTTACTTCAAGAAGACTTGTAAAAGGAGTAGCTATCTAAAACCAGCCTCAGAGTCACATGTTAAAAAAAAAAGTCTGTATGAATTTATAATAGAAATGTAAGATACTAATTCAGATATGAATTCAAATTATTTCAGTATAGTGGGAACTTATTCATCCAGACAGACTGAAACTCATTTTTACATTCTTCAATTTGAATTCTTCAATTTTAAATTTTGACAGGAAGAGATATTGAAATGAACATAATCAGGGCAGTCTGGAAGTTTCTTAATTGCAAGCACTTTGAAACTGCTGTCAGTCACATCAAGATTTCACTGCCTCTGAGTGTTCTGTTTAACTAGGTGGTATCTGAAACTTAAAACCCAATAATTTAATTTGAAATAAAAATTATGCAATGTAACAGAAAGATGCAGACCCTGCAGTGCCACAAGATGGCAGGAAGGTACCGTATTAGCTGAGTAATCACCTAATCATGTCATCTATGTAGGATTAATGATTTTTATATTCTGAAGAAATAAGAATTTCTTTGGAATGTTGGTATAATTTCCACAACAATTAGAAGGAATAGAATTATTAATTAAAATCATTAGAAGGAAAAAACAAAGGCCCAGCTCAGCTCAGCAGCAAGCCAATGATTATTTTGCTTCCTTTGACCATTACCTAGAACAGCTTCATCTAGAGGCACAGTGAACAACATGGGATCAGAGCTGATAACACCTGGGTTTTATTCTTCACTATTGGCTCATCCTACTTGATAACACCAGCTTGAATTTTACACAGTTAGCCATTATTAAGCAGGTGACTATTAAGGCGGGAGAAAATTTTTCAACTGATCTGAGTTTAGTTTACATCCATGTTACCTCCTAAATTCTATACATTGCCTGGACACATATGAAATAATGTGGGGCTCACCCTGTGCCCAGGTCTACTTATGTTCACTGATTGTATCTTCTGAAAATGTAGGGTGAGTGTGATGCCCCATCTCTGGAGGTGTTCAAGACTAGGCTGGACAGGGCACTGGGCAGCCTGGTCTAGTGGGAGGTGTCCCTGCCTATGGCAGGGGGGTTGGAACTCGATGATCTTTAAGGTCCCTTCCAACCCAAACTATTCTATGATTCTATGATTCGATGTATTCACCCCAAGCATGTGCTTGGCCCCATGTGTGCTCAACAGCTGTCCATCTGGATGAGTGGAGGACTGTGCCCCAGGAGGCCCTTTCATCAAGTGTCAGTGTCAGTTTAGATGCTGACTGCCTGTCGTGCTAAAGCAATGAAAGGACTTAACACACAGCTCTGATGTAGCTGTCTGATTGGTTTCATTTACTCAGATTGCTTCAATTCATCCTTTTTTTTTTTTTTTGCGGTTACATCATTAATACTAGACTTTAAAAGAAGTCAGTTTGTACTTGTGCAAAACTTTTCCTGTATCTTAGAGTTCTGAAGACACTAAATCCAGCTGATATCTTAAAACCTAAACACATGATAAATGAGCACAGTCAAGCACAGTCACTAAGACATCATTTTTTATCCCCAAATCTGAAAATAACTTGTGCAATATTGGCTTATCACTGCTGGACAGAGGTAATGGAAAATTCTATCTACTTTGATCTTCAAAGATCCCTTCCAACCCAAACCATTCTATGGCTCTATGTTTCTATGATCTGCCTTTCTGCAAAATCCCTTGATTTATTCTTCTTCAATTAGTCTAAACTCCAGACTGATAATATGAATTCCTAACAATAGATAACTCCACTATGGTTCCATATTAGGATGATACTTGTAAAATAGTTTGATGCTTTGTCCCATGAATCTCAGATGGTGCAAACCTGTGTCACGATCATGCTGAGTAAAAGGGCACGGGTATGAGTCCATCTTCCATCAGCTACCTAACATAGTAGTATTAATCTTTATTAAGCAGTGTTTATGATTTAACAATTTTTTTTGACTTTTTGATTTACATTTTTAAATTTAGACTTTCATGAAACTGCAAATCAATTTTTCCCTGAGCAATTTACATGGAAAGTTGACTTCTTGGGACCGTTTTCCAATGCATATTTGTATGTATTATATAATGAAAAATTTATCCTTGTTTGTATTTTTTATATTTGAAGTTTTATATATTTTCCTAAGTCAGTGTCAGGGTAGTTGAATACAATTGTTGCTTGTGTTTAAATTCAGTAAAAAGCCATAAACATTGAAATAGCTAATTTTTTTCTGTAAAAAAGTAAATCTCCTTAAGTAATTTATATATGAACATAAATTTTTATTTTTAAGCTCTGTAGAATATTACAAGAAGGTGGACTAGGACAGATTTTTGAAGATACTATCAGATCTGCAGTTTGAAAAGCAATCAAACACCAGAGAAATATTTCAAACGTTTGGCCTAAATTAATGCTGGAGAGAAGCCTACAGATTTTGGAAACACAGATTTATGATATGACATACATATAATTTCAATTATATGGTGGAATTACATTTGCTATATTAATCACAATCCTAAGTTCTTACTGTTTATACAGGTCCTATTTCTAGATTAACTACGAGTAGATTTACCTAATTTAGTCATTGGAGCTTCCTGGCAATGGAAGCTGTGCTGAAGCCTACGCAATGATTTAAAACCCTTCTGGAAATACTATGTGTGAGACTTAAGCAAAGGCAACATTCAGTAGGATTAATGATATATTTCCTCATTCAGCATTCAAAAGTTCAGTGCCACAAGTCCAGATGTAATCAAAGGGAAACTAGTTCTTAACACAGAAATGACATGAATACATCAAACCTTGAGTTTGAATGTTCCTTCTCAGTTCCGACTTGGTCTGAAGACACATGACTTCCTCAGCCCCTTAGGAATCACTCTCAAAGTCACCTAAAATTATTCAGCGGTCCTGACCCTGAGGTACTTCCAGTTTGCCTGGGGACCATAGACCTGCCCTAGCAGAAGAGCTGACTGGTGGAGATACTAGCCCAAACTCATGGTATCTCAGAAGGGTACAAATGGAGCACTGCAACTCTTAACACTGGTGGTGTTTAAATTATACATTAATACATCAAAGTGTGATTTTGATTTTACATGTATCAGGGAAGAGATGATGGGAAGAAGTTGCTCTGCATTGTGAATGATTGTGTCAGTCACAAGGAACTGGGTGTAGATAATGGCTGATGAGAAATTTTCAAGATCTATTGCCCAGGCAAAGGGGGATGACATTAGGCTGGGCTGCGCAAAATGCTGATGAGTGTCCCTCAAACATCTTGGCAAAACAAGAATTCAATTTGCTTGTAAATGCTGGAGGGTGCACGGACACACAGAGGACAGAAGCTGTTTGTCTTCAGAGGTTTTGCTCCTTTTCCAGTGTTTGTTTGAATTCAGACAGTAGAATGATGAGGGAACTTATTGTTACCAGTCACTTCACCTTTCTTAAAATTACAGGCATATAAATTACATTTAACAGAATGGAGTGAGTATCTTTATCATCTGGAGGAATTAATCTATGTAATGGGCTGTCCTAAATGAGATATCTGTCACAGGCTGCATCTCATTTGGGAAGATGGATACTGTACTTGTGAGTAGCTTCTGCAGTAGCTGTCAGAAGTTTATTAGCAAGTGGTGAGGTGCAAGAGGAGTAAATTGGGAGAGCACAACATTTATTTGAGGCCAAGGATCTGGCACCCCCTTTATATATGTTCAAAAGGAGTACTCTGGATCCCAAAGACTTGGTGCACAGAAAGGTTGGGAAATGTGAAGCAATCTCCAGGGGAGCACAACTTTCTGGTTAATTTAAACCAAATGCAATCTTGTTCATGTGCCTTGAGCAGTTTCCCAATGAGACTAAAGATTTGGGGAGCTCAGTTTGGAGTTCTCTCTTAAAAGCATGTTTGTAATTTTGAGTTATAACACTCATGTAGACATATTCATGGCACATGAAGCAATGGAAACCAATGGAAGCAATGGAAACTTGCAGATTGGTATTTGCTTTGTTCTCCTTCACCCTGATCTCACCTGAAGGTTTGTTGGCAAAGTGCAGGGAAACTGTTTTGTCTTGGCTAATGAAGAGCAGGGAAGGGATGGGAGGTAAGTGTTCCCTGCTTATATTTCAACATTCTGTCATCTGCTGGATATAGGTCCTCCAGCACGCTATTACAACTAAAGTGACCGACAAGGAAGGTTTTATTTTTATTGCTGTCTTCTTCCTTGCTGGTCAGACAGTTCCTTGGCTGGTTGCCAAGGAAATTTGGTGCAGAGGTGTTCATAATAATTTATGAAGCACTAAGTAAAAATCTTCTGGGGGAATCTGGACAATATCCAGGCTCTGGATCTGAAACTGTACCAGCAACCTATAGTCTTGGAGATTCCCAGCCTTTCCTAAAGGCATGCTGCTGTTTCATGGAGATACTGGGTCACCAGTTGGTTATGTTTAGCAAGGATGAGAGAGGAGTAACAACCTGTTTGGGTTGTGATAAAAAAGCAGTTGAGTTGAACCCTGACATTGAATGATCCTTCTCTGACAGTGCATGCTGCAGGAATATTGATCTCTTCTTTAATCTTCTTCTGGCAGAAGATGTAAAGATACCCTGCTGATCTAAGAACCACAATGCATTAGAAAGAAGATTTCAGCAGTGCCACATATTACCATAATCTTCTGGAGCTCAGATTTTCTACCACAATGTGAGGTGGCTTGACTCTTTGAGCAAGATGGAGGAACAAAATGGCTGTGAATTTGCAGAATAGTTTTTGCTTTCCTTCTGTGCAATTTTTGTCCCTTCCTTATGAGTCAGTATCTCTCCCGAATCCAACAGGGACAGAATTCCTGGATACGATTTTAGATAAAACTTCCCCAAACGAATCCATTCCTCCCAGCACCATGCAATCCTCCATGCAAGTGTTACTTGCATGACTAGGCTAATCTTTTTCTGAGATGAGAAATATTTGTAAATTTTATGTCCAACATTATTTTCTTGAGAGAAATAGGAAGAGCTAGGAGGGAAGTAGTCACAGGCCTTATTACAATCTTATAAAGAAGCAGAATTACTGAGGTTGCATAGGGGATAGGCTATGAAAATGGAGTACAGAACATTAGATAATGTGGATGGATGACTGAGCTAGCTTTTTCACATTGTAAAGTTAAGGAAAAAAACGCTATTACACCTTGGGTGTGCAGAAAGGAGTCTGGACATGGATGCCTGCCCTTGAGGTCAAGTCTGACTTCAAAGGTGTAAAGGGAACAGAGATGAAATTAGGCAGTGATCAGAGGTTGTGAAGCAGAGCAAGAATGCAATAAAAAAAGAATAAAAACATGAGGAAAAAAACAAGGAAAAGGAGACTCTTTAACTTGTCAAGAAACTGATGTCTTGAAAGTCAAAAAGCAACCTAGAGGATTCTGTGGGCTTAATTGGCCTTGGTTCTCTGTAGGTGTCTGCTATCAGCTCTGCTCTTTGAATGCATGTTAACCTTTAAAAGCCTATTTGCTTTCTGATTAGAGAGCAGTCTCATTCACTGGTGAAGAAGCTGGACATTGCAAGAGGGTAAACCATAGCCAGTTACAGGGGGAGAAGAAACTGTCACTATTTATTTATGGCTCAATGTGTGTGATTTAAAACCATGTTCTCTTTATGAGGTAGCTGGACTCTTTCCAACGTGAGCTGAGCAAAACTGAACTGGAGCTGCAGATGTGGATGGCAAGGAGCAGGCACACACTAATGCCAGCGGCCAGTTTCCAACCATGTTCACTCATCTCCCAGCAGGCTAGCAGGGAGGACAATCAGGATGTAGAAAGAAGAATACAGTTACTAAAAGCTGTATTCTCTGTGTTCTGCCTTGTGGTTTTTGGTTGTTTGCCAGCAGGTCCAAAGGCAAAGAAGGACAAAACAACAAGGGTGAGATCTCAGTCTCAGTATATGCCTCATTTCAGGTTTGTTTTGCAAAGCTACCTTCTTTGGAATGGCTCCTAAAATTACATTGGCTTTTTTGCAAACAGGAAAGATAAGTTTCACAGTATGATTTAGCAGCATACAATATAAGAACATGGAAGTATTAGTATTCAACAGTAATTCTGATAGCTCTTACTGAATGTCAAAACCCACAAAATACTCCTGAGCCATTAAATCTTCACTGATCAGTTTCTGAGCAGTAATGGAGATGCAGCAGTTACTTAGCCAAGCTTTGCTGCAAAACTGTGATTTGACGTAACTACAATAAACCTTTGAAATGCTGACTGGTTTTTCTTTCTAAAATGAACAGATTTTCACCACACTTACTGAATGTCTTCATTTGACGTGGAATAACTGTTTCCTATTGGGGTGTTTCTTTCACTTGGATACTCTGAGTCTGAGCTTCACTGAATTAAAGTAAATCAGCTATAATGAAAAAAACTTGACTGAAAACCACCATCTATTTTTCCCTGTCAAGTCCATTAGTTTACATCCTCCTGATTTTTCTAGCTTCATTCAAAGAGCCCATTTTCCTGGGAGTTGCGTATGTTAGGACATACATTTTGTTTCAGTAACACTAATAGCAGCATCTATAGCTCCCTTACCCTGAATTCCTATCTATTGTTTATGGTAAAATGTTAAAGAATCTAAATAAAATATTTAATCTGAATAAATTATTTAAAATTTAAAAAATAACTTCTATGTTGTTTCTTTCAAGTGCATATGACTATTTCATTGCAGTGAAATGCACAGGAAATACCACATAATATTACACTTGTACCCTCAACTTCAGTGTGCCCAGGCAATGCCTCTCCAAAATAAAGTTACTGTGCCAATACCAAAAAAGATCAATACCATCTTGTGAAAATACAAAAAAATTGTCTGATAATATCAGGAAAAAATGATAGAATGAATGATTTCAGAGAAACATCCAACGAAGGCATCTGTTCAGAGGCAAGTGTACAGACATTAGAAATGCATTTAATAAAAATTATGTGGCTTGAATGTCTGTACATAAAGCATCTCATTTACTACTACTTCAGGTAGTAATTCTGAAGTTTTTCTTTTAAATCTTCACTATTTTGCAATTTAGACACTATAAAATGATGGAACAATTTTTTGTAATTTGATTTTTGTCTCCATTTGTTGTAATTTTTTTTTTTTTACTCTCTTCTGCTTATTGTTTAAATCCATTAGCAAAAATGTCATTTTGGAAAGTCTATCATTTTGTCTTCAATACACTTGGGAAAGTCTCAAATTATGTTGGACTCTGCTGTCAGTTTGTAACAGCTCTGACCTCCGAAAAGCAGATGTAAATACACATTCTAATGCACATCCCAAATAGTTCAGTAACAGCAAAGCTACTCTGAAATAATTACAGATGAATGCAGTAGGATTTGCTGATTCTGGTAGCCTTTGTTCTTGGGACAACAATATTTTTAATTTTACATACAAGCTGATGCTGACAGCCCCAGTGAGTGAAGATGGCTGCTAAGTAAAGGACTTCAGTATGGCATGTGCAATATTGCTGCAGGATTCTATCTCTTAAATAAATAATTCCTTTTAGAAAAGAAATAGAATATTAAGCCAATTATTTTTGTGTTACATAAACAAGGTGGGAAGTGTTAATAGTGTATGATTACTAAGCTTAAAGAATAAATTCTGAAATCTGAAATGGATTCTAGATAGATAAGGCAAATACCAACTTTCAAGATCTTCTGTATTTTCTGGAGGGCACAAAGTTTACTAGAACCTGCTCCCAGATAGCTGTGTTGGTAAAGGTTAGGAGCATTTAATTACTCTATTGCTTCAGGTTTTTCTCAACTCTGCAGGGGAAAAAAGACTACTGATCCACTTGCATATTCTGTATTCTGCTAGCTCTCAGGAAGGAGCTGTCATCACACACTACACAGTTGGGCTTACTGTACTTGGCTGGAATAAAAGGTAGCTATGTGAAATTTAAAAAACCCCCTGGCAACAGTAAAGTCAATATTTCATGAAGAGCCATGTGATGGTGGAATGGAGAAATCAAGAATTGAGATCACAGATAATCACTGTCTCAACTAAGATAAAACAATCTTATAATGACCTCACAGAATCTCAAGCCAGTGCAGTAACAGATTCTTTGACTCTGTGTGTTTTAAATCAGACAGTAAAACTATAATTAATCAGATTCTCTGGGTAACTTCATTTGCCCACAGATAAATTATCCACCTACCCATGAACCTATGGGTTTAAATACATTATTTCATCCATGAACTCTTGACCTCTTACAAACAGCTTGGACAAGGAGTCAAGTCTGTTACTTGCTCTACTGCTGAATCAGGATGCCTCGATTTTAAGTATTGGAACATCAGAGTGAAAGGACTCAAGAAACCAAAATGGATTGTGTTCCTCTAATGACTTCTCTGTTAAGAACTAACTCCATGGAAGAAAAGCACTATCAAAAGGATCATTCTATCCACTCTTGTACTCTAGGCTGCAGGCAATCTGCTGATCCAAAATAAGAAGAGAGATTGTGCTGTTTTCCTGATATATAAATGTGCAGATTTCTAAGCTTTAAGAAAGAAGTAAATTGCAGGAAGACAATGGAGACGAGTGATGTAGAGTAGTACAGAAAATTAGAAGAAAATCTCAGGAACAAGAATTGCTACAGTCAATGGAATAACTTTAAAACATAATAAATAAACACGTAAATGCAAGCACAGGAGGCTGACACACAATTGCTAAAAGTATGAAAAAAGAAGTTTGAATTTGATGCAGAAGATTTTGAAGAAGAGATTCAGAAAATGAAGACATTAAGACTGGATTTTAAAATTCTCTAAGTCTTCAGTGAGTATAAGACAATTACATATTTTTACTAACTTATAAGGAAAAGACAATTATTTTAGGCAAATATGATGGTGTCATGACTTTTCTGAGAAGATAAGGTTCTAGCATGGCCAAAGCCTCCAAGCTAATTATGAGCTTGGAAGGACTCATTACCTCACATCTGATATCAAACAAGAGCCAGTAATTGACAGCTTTTGCTAATCCTAGTTACAAGGTTATATGAACTATGATTAACAATTTAGATGTATTTATGGAATACAGGGTTACAAGTGGAAAAGCTTTATACTGGGATTTGAACATTTCCCAGCACACATCATGGCCTTGTTCTCTACAAAGAATTTTCATTTATTCAGAGCTTAACCAAACAAGGCATAGTTGTGCATTTCTGAACTAATGTCATTGACTATAGAAAGAAGTATAGGTGATTCCCCAGTCACTCTTCAAAATTAGTTGAGAACTAGGCACTGATTTATTTGAGATGTAGATGTTAGGATAAAATGTAATATGCTCTAACACTGTTACCTTCTGCAAAGAGGTGATGAGCCCATGTCTGGATAGGTGCACTTCAGATGTCTACATGAGTTGGATTAATTCCACTTGGATTATCTGCCCAAGTATATCTCAGGGCCACGTTCCAGGTACATGACTGTTTCTGAAAATGCACCTGTCACACTTCAGTGAGTGAGTGAATGGATGGGATGGAGGAATGGATGGATGGATGGATGGTGGGTGAATCAGCATTTCTGTTTGAAGAGAGAGAATTCTAAATCTGAATGAGCATCTGAGATGAGCATCTGCTTATTATGGGCATATAATCAGACACATGAACAATGAGGAAAACATTTTGGATCAGCCAAAAAGACACAGCTCCAGATAAGGGGTTTTTAATTTGTTTTTGTTTCTTTAACCCTACTTTGTACATATAAAAGTGTCGCTGATTTTCAAATAACTAAGTCTGCTGGGGCTCTTTTTAAGCTTATCAAGGATAAAAGGTGGATACCTGAGGCACTCCATTCGTTTTGGGTAGCCTTCTTAAATGTTGGGAGTAATTGCTGCTCTTGAGAACGTCAGCTGATATGAGCTTCAGTATATTTTTCTTTCCTTTAACTTAAATTAAAATTCTTATAATTTTATTTCTTGAAATAGCCCATGTTCCAGATTTGCTTTGTATTCATGTTCTAAGGCTGCAATGAGAAGCAGCAGATGATTCCAGTAAATCTCAGTTATGAGATTGTGGATTCCAGGGAACTGTTCATCAAAAGAACAGCCACTACTTACACTGCTTGTGGCTTAGGGATGTAGCTTGTGCACAGCACAGTAACAAAGCCAGCTCAGAATTCCAGTTCTCAAGGTTTTATTTAACAGAAGTTATTTTATGTAAGCAATGTAAAAGAAATGTTCAAAGTCCTAGGACAAATGCACCTTCTCTGAAGAAGAGAAAAAAAGTGGCCAGATTTACTGCTACTTTGAATAGACCACAAAAGCAATTTAAAACAATAATTAATACAACCCATTCAAAACCACAGCTGATGTGATTATTACAGTGTAGTTATTTGTTTACTGATTCTCTCTCCATCTTAAATATTGAGCTGTTCTTCTGTTTGTCTACTGTCACTTATTACAGTTTTTGAAGGAATGAAAACTAAAGATCAGAGCTGAGATATGATTAAAATAGAAGCTTCTCTCAAGACTGACAGTTGTGATAAAGAGATGTAAGCAGAGCTAATTCAAAAGAGGTGTCTCTGATGACCTCAATTTTATGATGTGCTGACTCTCCAGGTAATTAAAAATAGCCAAGGCCCCAGTGAATGTGATTGAATCTGGCACATCACAGATGTTTCCAGCATAACTATAATTTTCAAATTACTTTAATGCTATTATAAACCAACATAAGATATTATGAAATTTCGCTCTCATATAGTAATACTTTTTGCATCACTGTTGTAAAAGTCTGGTTAGTATCTTTATTGTAGGTTTTCATTTCCATTGAATTATCTTCCAGGTTGAATTTTCTAGGCCTTTCTTCTATATACCTCAAGAAAAAATGTCTTCAATATGCAGAGGCATAAAAAGACTTCAAGCAACTGAAATTCTTCAGTACATGCTGTTCATAGTGTCCACTTGTTCTGCATGAAAAGAAACACTCAGATGAAGAGTTCTTTGCTGACAAGCAGGTCATGCCATTGCCCTCTTGTGATTCGTTACTGCTGTGGCTGAATGTGCCACTCTCTTCAGATTCCTTACAACTGAAGTATCTCCTCACAGATAGAGGGAGAGGGGAAAGAATGTGACCATGACTGCACACATACAGTATATCTTGGAAGAATTACTGTTATTACAAAATGCTTCCCTTTTTTCTTTCAATGTTTAAACATGCACATCATTATGGTGGATGATTCCTGTTCCAAGCCTCCCTCATCAGCTCCCTTGACATATGCACAGGCAGGCAGGTAGGTGGAAGATAATGTAAAGGATGCTCTGCCCAGCTCAGCATCATGTCTTAGACCAGTGACAGCACACAGACTTCCCAATAGAGCTCCAGGTGGTTGCCTGTAAGGTGCCTATAACTGCCACAATCACTAATGAAAATTTAATAGTAGCTTGTGCTCTGGTGGGGTATGCTGTAATCACTGATGACAAGTTCACTTCAGCAATCTCACCCAGCTGTCTGATGTTGTCAAGTACTCAGTTCAACTCTGTAGGTGTAGAAACCATTACACCTCTGCACTACTGACATAGGCAGCTATTGGAAAACTCATTAATGGCCTTATCAGGCAGAAGTGGTAGAAACAACTCCTACTGATTTTCATGGGTTCAGTTACACCTCTGAAAACCTAAGGTTTTAGGAAGAACATCAGCCACCTGAATGGCTTAAGGAAAAACCAGTGATGATGGTGAGCAGAAGAAACCTGGCATGTGTTCTCAGGGAGTGCCTGCCTAGCAAAAAGGCTATTAACATCGGGTCCATGTGTTACTTCTCCTGCTGCCACTGAGACATCTACCACTCCTGAATTTCATACACCAGCAGTCCTTCAAAACAGGAAATGTGTAGTAGGTGCTCAGGAGAGCAGCTCTCCCTGCCAGCATGGGCTCACATAGAGAGCTGAGGCTCTACTCCCACCATCACCCCATCACCAAATATCTCTCCTACCTCAGGAGGGAAGTATTTTCTATGAAAGCAGGACAGAGTGCCTCTGGAGGCTCATAATCACAGAAGATCTAATAAGTAGAGGTAAATCTATCTCCTAAGGCCACAGGGCCCATACACGGTCAATGGTATATAAGGCCTGCAGGTGAAGCACTGGAATTTGTTAACTACACTGCAATGTACAGGATTTTTCAAGAATGTGGGTGCATACAAGATGGAGAAAACTGATCATACTTGGAAAATTCTTCTCACTTTAATATTTTTGGGGGAAAACCCCTTGCTGAAAAGAAGATTAGATGGGAAGTAGTACCCAAGTCTTTGCTAATGCAGTATTTTTAAATATCTGGGTCAGAAATGCTTCTAAAAAGTTGATAATTGTGATGTCCAGCACCATCCAATTCTTTCAAACCTTATGTCCCAATAGATTTAAGTTCATCTGATGAATGGAAAGAAATTCTTTAAGCTCACCAAAGGAAGAATTTGATGGTGTTCTTAATTAATCTGAATGCAGTAAAGTTCATGAATACAAATTTATATCAAGTAAATTAATGCCAGGGCTCATAAAATTCCATTGCAGTAGTAGCAATATCTTTACTAGTCAGTGAGCAGTGATGCTTTACAAATACTGACTCATAACTGCACACTTACTTTCCTGTTATGTAGTTAATTCTCTTCTGACTGACTGGTCTTTTGATTTGAGCAATGAATGCAAACAAAGATCACTGTACTTCAATTATTCAGGGTTTTTTTTAGGCAAATAGCATGTAAACATTAGTATTACAAACACGATTAAGCAAATCGTGTTTTTTTACCCTGCTTGGCTTCTCTACATCTCTTTCTAGATGTCCTTCATAATTGCTATTTGTGCACTCATAAAATGCCACAAGTACAGTTTCCAGCCTTTCTCTTTGTCTTCTTATAGAGTTTACCCTGGGAAATCAATACTTAGGGTGCAAAATGAAACCATATTATGATTGGAAAATGGAAAGGATAAAAGTAAGTTTTCATAAAGAGTCAGAGAGAAGTGCAAGCCACAAGAAAAGTGAAGTGATTGGATGCCATGGAAGATAAGTCAAAATTAAGGGGTACAGATTTATTATGAATACATAGATCGGGAGGACTACCAGCAACCATCAGCACAGTAATTTACCTTACTCAAATACTTTGAAGGTGTATAATTATGCCCTCAAACGATCAATATTCTGTAACAAATAAGTCATAAGCTAGTAAATAAATATTTTTATGCTTTCTAGTGCTGGACACAGGTCTTTCATTAAAATATGAACCAATGATTCTTAAATTATAAATTATATGCTAATATTATACATGTTTAAAACCTATCTATTTCCCTGGGAAATACTGATATCTTCTCAGAATATACCCATAAGCTATGAAATAATATGTTAAATTATAACTATATATATATTTATGATCACAATCTGGCAAATGTTAATTGTCTGGAATAGTGACACCACTCCTGCTATAATGCTTTTCAGGATCAAAAAGGGTACAATAATGTGGATCACTTCTGCACTTGTATGAAGAACTGGCAAAATACCACAAACTGACTGTACTAACAGTGATTTCCAATGGGATTTGTGCTCAGAAAGCTCAGTTACTGGCTGTCAGGCATTCACTTACAGCAAATACAAGAACAAAGCTAGTACTATGAGCATTATATTCATTATGCATGGTATTCATTTAGTCAGTAAATGGAAAGATGTCACTTCTATAAGCACATTTCCATTACTTTGTGAAAGTCAAGTGTTCAGTTCAGAAACACTGCTTCGAGATGTACACAGCTTTGTTAATCCATTCTTTTGCCTTAGAAAACATGTAGATCACAAGAAGTGAACAGTGTTGATAAGACAAAACTATGCATGAGTTATGTATTATTCAAGGACAAATTCAAGAAATATAGACGTAGTAGAATAATATGCTAAGCAATATTCTAAAGCACAGTAAATTATACAAAAAAAATCATCCGGCTGAAAAAATACCTGAATTGATACAGTGGTTTTTCACTAAATCAGTGTTATTTGATAACTGGGGGTAAAAGGGAATGTGTGCTGGCATGAAACTTCACCATATCCAAAGAGTGAAGAGGCTATTTCCAGTACCTAACATGGAATCTCGTGATGAGCACTAGCTTTTGGGGAATTACTAAAAATGTCTTTGTTTACAGCAGCACTTTCCCCTAGTTGCTGTTATACAGTTCATGCTCACATTTTGGGTCAAAAGTTAGGTATCTGACCACAGGGAAAGCAAAGTACCTGGTTTCTATTACAACCTTGCTGTAATCCAGTTAGAACTAAAGTCCATGGAAGCTCCAGGAGATCTGAGTCAATTTCTCAACATGCCAAGTACACATGAAATATGAGGGCTGTGGCCACTTCCATGCAAAACTATGCAGAAATAATATTTTCCATATTTTTATAATATTCTAGATAAGAAGTAAAATATACATTACAATATATATAATGTTATATCACATATCTCATTGATATTGCTATTCAGCAAGCATTATGAAGCATCAGTTCAGCTCCTTCCTCACCTTGAAGAGAATGGAAGTTGTATCTGTTAATCTGTTTACCATATTATGAAACAGCTTGGTGGGAGTCGAGCTGGATTATGGCCATCCTTAGGATGAATGTCAGTCTTTGCACAATCAAGCAATCCAACAAGAAACAGAGCAAATAAAGAGAAGATAATCTAATGGTCATTCACCTGGCTCTTCTTCCAGAATTACATTTAAAATCATAATTCAAACTCCTGGTCTCCTCCAGAACACCCTAAACACAACACTAAATTGAACTTCCTCTTACATGTTCTCCTGTGGTCCCATGACCACACAGAACAGATTCAGCCAAAGGAAAGGAGTTATACCCCAATGGATAGGGGCTTGTTGTCAAAGAAGTCCTTCTGCACCTGAAATCTGTGTCAGCACTCGACTATACCGAGCAATCACATTGCAGAGGGAATTAGGAGTCTAGACATATTTCTGTCCTCACTAGTTACAAATGACTAATTTTAACTAGGTATCTCCTCGGTGGTGTTAGCCTGGTGAGAATATTTCCTGGAGATATCCAGATCTTCCTGTGCCTATAAACATGTCATTGAGATGTTTGTGAGACCCTGTTTCTATGCCTACACTATGTCTGAAAGTCTCAAATAATTTTATAAATGGAAAGTATCTTCTGCAGAGATAAGAATTCCAAGAAAGGAATCCAAAAGCATACATCGTTCTTTTAAATCTAGGAATGCTTCAATTCTGAAATGTAGTTTTTGTTATTATACTCCCTCCTAATAGGATGGAATTAAGTTCAAGCCCATTTCTTTTCTTTACTGGCGAATCATGAATTCAATCTATTAGACTGAAAAGGACTCTATATGTTTCTTTCAAATTACAGGATAAAAAAGACAGTTACTGACCGGAGTATAATTGCATTGCTCTGTCTCCATTACTTAGCTATAAAAGGATATGCTCTAAGACATTTATCTCTGTTTCCAGAAAAGCAGTCAGTCTTGAAATTCGGCATTTGGACAGGAAAGCCAGCAGAATGTGTAATTCAGAGGGCCATTTGTGTCAGCTTTGCTTGTGATGCTGCCCTAAATCTGAATGACAGAGAATGAACATGGCCACTATTCATATGACACAAGCTGAAAAGTTCTGAGCATTAACAGCTTTTCACTCAGCTACTTGAAACATACAGCTATGTTTGAAGTGGATGGGTTTTCTTGAAGTGGCCATTCCTATATTTAATGCTGCAAAGCCTGGCACTTAATATCACATTTCCTAAGTGTTATCACATTCACATAGCACAGCACAATCACTGAGAGAAAAACAGAGGAAAAATAGCAGAAGATTAATAGATGGTGAAAGTGCGGAGATAAGGCTTGAGGTGAGCAAATAGGTTATATTACCTATGACTTGATACTCCCTACCTTAATCTGGAAAGGAAGCCCATTCAAATTTAAATTAGAAAAGTAATACTTAAAATTGCATTTTAAATTTTTATGTTGAAGTGCTTTTCAGCAGGTAGCTTCCTATATTTAACAGTGTGGAATGAAACAGAATATTTATAAAGCATTACAAAATTGACTTTCACTTGTATATTTGTCCCTTCACAACAGGATGCATGGATTTTGTTTACACTGACATTTAAACTTACCCTTGAAAATAACCTTTTCAAGTATGAGCCCTGTAATTTGCTCTTCTCTGTTTATATCTTAACTGAGCATCTGCACTGCAGACAAACACATTTGCTTCTCGCTCCTCCATGGAATGATTGCTGTCTCTGCTTTCAGACTTGACTCTGATTATCGTTTGTAAAGACACTGAAGAAAAATGTAAAGCAATGAGGTATTTTGAACTGCTCTGGGTAAGCTACAGGTCTTCAGAGCCAGCCAGGACATGAGTGCTATTCATTGCACAGCTACATATCCTGATATTGAGCATTTTCCGTAGGTTTCAGTTAATTTGGTTTCTGGCACAGCTGTTATGCAGCTCTGGATTTATGTCAGATATCAGTGTCAGCCACAAGTATCAGTGTTGATGTACCCATATAGGTACTTCCTTGACATTAGAATAAGTATTAATACAACTTTTTAAAACTCTGGATTAATCTATATTTCCCATTATTCTAAGAGAGAACTTTATGGGATTTTAACACACGAGCTAATAACATTCTAGATTGAAACATGTGCTTACAGTTGACATGGTAAAAATCCCAAAGAGATAAGCCATGAGGTAAACTTATTCATGCAGGAGAACTTTATAAACCCTTTAAATTAATGTCAGTGTTTGCCTTCAAGTGATATCCTATTTCAAAAACAGATGAAAAATTTATAACAATAGCTGTATGCAATCTGAAATGGCATAATTTTTTTCAAACAAAGTGCCTGTAAGAGCTTTAAATGTAACTTAGCATAATGGCTGTAGAATAAAAACTATTAGCTTTAAGTCTATTAAAATATTATTCATTGATGATAAATTTGAAGTAAAGTAGCAACCACAGCAAATAATTGATATGCATCCAATTAAAATTTGCAGAGAGCTTCCTGGCTTTGTAATTACAAACCTCAATGACCTACTTTATCACAATTGAGATAATCACAGGAAATGGCAAATTTTCAACATAATGAATCCACTACCTCCAAAACCAAACAACATTCCCTGAAATCAAGAATCCCACATATTAGTAAACCTTTCACATCCAAATTCTACCACAGTAGATGAGACATGCCTCTGAGAGTGGAGATCAACATCTGAAAACTAATGTCTTGAGCTCATTCTGTCTTCTAATGCCAGCAGAAGGTATCTTACTGTGATTAAATTTTAAATATAAAGGAGAAAATTAAAGGAAGTATCTTAATAGTCTGTCTCTCACATTTGCCATTTTCAGTCACCAAGAAACAGAGAGTGTTCTTGAAAGCTTTAATCATTTTCTAATAGCTATCCCTACTGGAAAAGAAACACTAATAAAGGAAATTATGACAGAACATTGCAGACTGCCAAGGTATGAAAGGACATAAGTATAATTGTTAAAGAGACCCTCTTAAATTTAAAATCTTTGAACTGGCTTATAAAATGAGAAATAACATGTTCATGAACAGAACATTGAGTTTATGACCTCATCATATCCAACTTACGATAAACTAATTTTGTATACTCAGAATTACATAGAATAATGTACCAAGAAATGCTGTCTCAGAGTTAAGGAGCTCTGAAGCACACAGGGTAATTAATAATAATTTTCTCACTCCAAACTGCTTTTTAATTACACAAATCTGCACATTTCCAGATTTTTCTTATTAGTCTGTTTCCTGAGATTGAAACAAATTTCTAAATATCTTGACTAAGAGTAGATCTGCAGACAAGCAACTTCTATTTAAAAATTGAAAATTATTTCAAAATTGCAAAATGTAAGTCTACATAAAAACTTTCCACAGTATTTTATGTGGCTTTTGGTATTAACCAACAGAAATAAATCATCCATAATACATTTCAGGACTGAAGATAAATGTATAATTTCCTTTCAAAACAATAATATCACACTGAATAGAAACCCTGAGTAATTAGTAGTTCCATAAATGCTGATGGAAATCCTTTAACCAGTGAAATGCAAATAAAACTGATTAGATTTATGTTTTGATACAAATTCTTACCTAAGCTGTTTAAATGCTTCTGCCTTCACAAGTGGTGTTTCGACAGAGTGTTCAAAAAGCGCTCCTTCAGGCCCTGAAAAGCAGTATCAAATTGTAAAAATTCAAATGTAAAGAAAAATAGCAACAATGCTTTACATGGCCTTGCTCTTTTTTCTTTGCATCTAGCATTTTCTCTCTTGCAGTGTACTCTTTCTAGGCAGCTCTAAGTTAATTTGTGCAAGAAATGCCATGAAAATAAAGAACATAGTATTCAAGACTGGAACTCATATCAGGGAGTGCAACATACAATCAATGCTGGTCCTCCTCTGAGGAAATATAAGCAGGAATGAATACTTAGAGGATAAATCCAAATAAAGATGTACATGAATTTAACATTTAACACATTCAGGATGTTTAACATATTTAGGAATTCAGGTTGCCTGTAATAGCCCAACAGTCAATGTCCAACCTACATCCCAGGAACTGAAGATCGAGAGAATACAGGTTGCAAAAAAATTATGATTAGGCAATTAATGAAATACTTAAACATTGCATGTCTACATTGCCAGCTTCCACACAAAACCAGCCCCATTTCCCCTGCAAACATAGCTGCTGGCAGGAAACCAGTGTCTAAGTCTTGCTGAAAAAAGTGACAATAATTAAGATACCTGGCCAGATGGCAGGAAACTTGATTTACAATCTCTCTTCATTGATGGGAATACTGATGACAAATGTATCTACTCCCCTGAATTAGGCAGAAAACCAGGTAAATGGTTGTAATATTTCTTCCTCCCTCAGAGCCTCCTTATTCAGTGTTAGGGGCCTTCATGTAAGCACCCTGCTCTGCATCTTTCTATATGCAGCACTAAATATACACTCTACTAAAAGAACTTGTCCAAAATCACAAGTTCTGAACTTTCGCCACAATAGGCAGGCAGCCATCCTCAGCAGAAGCCTCCGTCTTGGACATGAAAGTTCTCCAAGTCCCTCCATATCTGTTCTCCTGAGGTCTAGTGCCATTGCAGAATCACCAACCCAGTGATCATCTCTTGATTAAGATTTACCGGGATTGAAGAACTAGTAGAAGTAGTACAAAACCTCCTCAGCTTGAGCCTTCTCCTTCAGATGGCTGAACAAAGCAGCTAAACACCACAAGTTACAGCAAGGCTTGAGTCTCTCGCCCTCTGTTCATTTATGAAGCTACTCATCCTTAATTGTGGAGGCCTTAGGATGAGTGATCTCCTCTGCCTTACTGGTGTATTGAATCACTTTTTGGGTAAACACTTAGCAAAGCACCATATTTTAATAGCTAGGATATTACTCAACATGACTTTTGAGGCTGCTTTTTGAAGTAAACCAGAATGCAGTTACCCTTAGGAAAGAATTGTGGGTTGTAAGGGCCCTAAGTCAGGAACTTCATTTAGAGAAAAACCCTTAAAACCTATCCTGAGCTACAGGCTGGTGAATACACCAGGATGCAAGTGCATCCTTATTTAAATATCATCATAGTTAATATTATATGCAAATACACGTGCAAACAGCAAAAACAGGTTTTTTCACTGTGGTCTCTCTGGAAGACCTGATGGCATTGGGACAAAAAGTGAAAGATGTAAATCAGCAGAGGAAGGGAAAGACAAGGGGAAACAGATGTTTACAAATTTTGATGTGAGTGGTATAGCTGCAGTACTAGACATGGTATAAAAAGAAAAGCATAATAAAAAAATATGGGGCAAACGAAAGAGAACATGGTAAAAGGAAAAAAACGTGAAGTCAAGAGACACTATTAAAAATTAACATATCACCAAACCAACTGATCGTAATAGTTGTCACTTCATGAGAGCTGGGGGAAATTCTCAGGACATCCTAAGAAAACACAAAATATGCTGCTTTCTGAGAAGATCTCTAGCTGTAATCATGATTCCTTAAAATTCCTTAGTTTGAATGGAAGAGAAGTCCATGAAACATAAGAATTGCCATTTTGAGTCACTTTACCACTTTAAGGAAGCATGGATATCTCAGCTTACATTTACATTTTGTTTAGCTGTTGATATCCTCATAATAAATTTAAATAAATGAGTCTCTCTGTAATCTGCTAGCTGCCATGAATGAAACACCAGAAAATCCAAAATTCCTTATTTAAGACAGGACTTCAATCCTTTCTCATTAGCAGTCAGATTATTTTGCAAGCTAAAACCTAATTGATGGCCCAGCAGAGTTAATTACTCTCCAGTACTTGTATTTGTGCTGGTGAGTGTTACAAGGTGACAACCTTACAGATTGGAGATGATTAAGAAAAAACCTTAAGGCATGAAATTTGTTAATTTGAAAATGCTGATTTAGTACAACTAAGACATGCTGATCTGTCCAAACCTGTGACTTAGTTCACTTGCCAGCTAGAGGTGGCAATGAATTCAAGTTTTTCTCAAATGCAATCTAACACTGTTCCTCTAAGAACATATCATAATGCCTCATTGTCCTTCATTTCACTGTGTCCTACATGACAGCTTTTAGCACAGCAAGCTTTTCAGTTTTCCTCACTCAGATTTTCATCTAGGATTACAGTCAGAGCTGTAATTTCAGTGAAATATACACTGTCACTGTCCTCCTACCTATGCTAACAAAAGACTCACCTTGGCAGTAACTTTGAATGAACTCCAAGTACATGATTTATCAGGGGAGATAGCTTGATCTTTATGTATTCCAACTCCCGATCTGTCAAGTCTTAATGTATGTGTACATTAGGAAGTAATGTGTCCTCAAAAGGGTGGATTTATAGTGTGATACACTTAGTATTAAAAATTAGCTGCTCATACTGCATATCTAGTCTCATCCTGTGCACTCAAACCATATTTGTTATTTTCATGAAGTAAGCGCATTCTTGGAGCCACTTCTCAGTTTTATTCCATCCACAGATTTCACTCCCTGGCTCTTCCATGGTACAAACCCAGTAGGATGTGAGAGCTGCCAGAACCATCAGATCTGCAGCAAATGACAGAAAAGAATGCTGTTGCTGATGCATATTTTGGCTTGATGATCTTGTAAGTAATTTTTAAGTTTCCTTTATCTTCTAATAGCTTTTTCTTACTCATGCATGAACCTACCATATCAACATACATCCTCTGGTGCACTCTTCCACTTGAGTACAGTTTGGAATCCAATTCCTTTCATAGAATCATAGAATCATAGAATCATAGAATCATAGAATAGTTTGGGTTGGAAGGGACCTTAAAGATCATCGAGTTCCAACCCTCCTGCCATAGGCAGGGACACCTCCCACTAGACCAGGCTGCCCAGTGCCTTGTCCAGCCTAGTCTTGAACACCTCCAGAGAGGGGGCATCCACAGCCTCTCTGGGCAACCTGTTCCAGTATTTCACCACCCTCACTAAGGGTTAGCATTAAGCAATTTTTCAGCAATTTTCAGTACCAGCTATGCTGGTACTGAAATGATGAGACATAATGCCAGTGTGATACAAGTGAATTCCCATTCTTAGATAAACAGCACAGTTTCTTATAATGGCAATTTCCTGGAAGTGCATAGTTTTCAATTCCTGTATTGCTACACTGCTGCACCTGGTTGCATAAAATGTAATTCAACTTTGTATGCTGATTACTTGATTTCTAATAATAATGTCAATTGTGAGGATCTTGGCACAGTTTCTGGAAACAAGATCCATTTCCATCTTGTTTTAAGGTGTGTAGTGAAAGATGAGCATTTGTTAAAGTTGTTATTTGGAAGAGAAAGACATATAAATTATAGTCTGGCTTTTTCCTGTTGTCTGAAGATGGCCTTATCTGCTTCTTCCTGATCAGGGGGTATGTGGTACCCACACCTCAGCCATCCCAACGATGAGCACCAGGCATTCCTGATGCTCTCACACATAAAGGGAAAATTCTCCACCTCATTTACTGCCTGTTGTTGAAGAAATTGTATTTCAGCAATGCATTTTGAGTTGCACATTTGTAAATGGGCAAAAAATGTAAAGTGTTTGCATGTTATAGTGCAACATCACCATAGATATGATCCTCAGATTGGAACAGCCAGCAGTAAGCAGCTGCAGAGAACCAATGCTATGACACTGTTTTACTGCTTTAAAAATCTAGTCTTACAGTTGCTTTTTTTGATAGATTTTTTTCCTTGCTATGGCCATGTGTAAAAAAAAGTTGATTTTTATTTATTTAGTCCACTTGCTGTAAATCACATAAATAAATAAATTGTTAGCAAGTTCAAGCAAGTAAATCATCACATCACTTCCATCTATATTTTGCGAAAGTAAAATTAATGGCTGCTCAGAGAATCATGAAAAGGTGTATCCAGCTATCAGGGTAATATTCAGAGTAATAAAAGGTAAGTGGAGCCTTGTACTTTAACTACATGAACAGTGTTTTGTCCATTACCACTGACAAAATAATAAATAATGACTTCAAAAGATGCTTCTCTCAAACTCAACTGGTGAGCTGTCACTTGAAAACCAAAAAGCTCTACTCTATGCTCTGCCTGATTTTCATGTAATTCCTCTTTTATCTTTAGATACAATCATTATAGCTCATAATTATAAATTTTTAGTTCAAAAATGCATTAAAAGTGTAATTAAGAGTGGCAAGTACCTGTATCTGCAGGGAAAAACATGAGAAATTCATTTGCAGTGCTCACCTACTCACTTCTCACACAGGTGAAAGTCAAGAAACTGAGGTACCAGAATATGAAAGACAAGCACAAAATACCAAGGTCCTCTACCAAGTTAATTAAACACCATATTCTCCACCTGTTGCACCTTTTTTGTATTCAGTATAGCACCAAGTGTGATGCTATTGAATTGAGAATTGAGAATGGGATGACAAGCTTGACTGATAAAGCTAATAGGATGGGTGTAGTAAAATTCCATAGACATTTACTTTGTTGCCCCTTTGATACACACTTTAAGAGATTAAAGTTACACAAGTCATCTTGTGGATTTAAATGGACTGCTAGGTCTTAAAACATAATTGCAAATAAAACTATGAGTGAGGGGATGTGTTACCAGTGGGGCCAAACATGATGTAATGCTTTATCATGGACTTGGAAGAAAAAACATATCTAATAATTATTTCAGTTGATACACAGTAGGAAAGAAGTGATAGGAATGAGAAGGAAAAGTCACTAATAAAGAGGTATCCCAATTATTTTGCAAATATGACCATTAGGTCAGCCAGAAGTTTAGTCTTACCTCCCTAAGCAGGAGCTCTCTTCTCAATTTAAACTAATTTGCTGAGTATATTTTCTGATTCTGATAGCTTTGATTCTAATCTTTACTATCCAGAGATCTTCTTCCTAAACTGAAATTCAGAATGCCCTATTGTGTCTTGAGGTCACTTAGAGCCATCCTCAAAACCAGATCTGCATCTTGTTCATGAGTGGGCTGACAGGCTGGTGGGAACACTATACAGCACACATGGCATGCCAAGTGCTAAAGGCACCCTTGTGATGTCTTGCTATGGGAAATGCAAATCTGCAAGGCACAAGGAAGAAAGAGCTCATGACAGTGGAGGGAAATCTTATGTCTCACAGGCTTTCCTCATTTCACTCCGGGACCTGTTTATACATAGTTCTGTCTTGCTCTTTCAGCACCTCTTAGACATAACTTTTCATTTGGTAATATAAAAGTGAATACTGTTTGTTTACATCACAGATGTAGCTTGATAAAATTATAAAAGAAATAATATAACCTATTTTTCTATGAAGGGGATGTGATGAAGGTTCAACTCTGTCTGAACGTGTCTAGACACATATGTGACCATGTGAGGTATCTGAGACAATTCACTCCTCTTGCCTTGCCCCAGATATCTGCTCTCTAGGAGACTGAGTCTGTCACAACTTTAATTTACCACATGGGCCAGAAAATGTCTGAACTGTGATAGTATGTCATCAAATATACCAAATTGTTTGAAAATTACAATTCTTGAGTAGTTGGCTTGGCTTAGCTTATTCTTGGGTATCTTAATTTTTCCTTAAGTATCATACATAGCAGACATTTGCTTTTTGCTGTATTGTATTTTAGTTGAAAACTGTCAGGTTCTCTTGCAAATTGTTACTGAGCTTTTCATAATTAAAAAAAAAAAGTAAAGCCAAATGGCTCACTAGAGGGTACATAAAAAACTACATAAAGTTCTTTGTGTATTTTAAGCCTGAGATAGTGTTTCTTATCTCATGAACATTCCAAGATTTATTTCACATTGATCTTGTACTTTGTACGCAAAGTATTACTAATTTATTCTTCATGCTAATAGTGTAATTTAACAAACTAATTTGAAGCAAAGTAGGCACGAATCTCCTGAAATAACCTCACTGACTTCAGTGGATTTGCTTCTGAGTTGTACTACAGCATATAAACAAAGTATTCAGCTTGTCTTTCTACAATATCTGTTAAAGCAAACAATTATCCTTCTGGTGTAAAGATTAATATTGGACAAGCAAGAATCCATGTTTTAGCGTAACAATTTCAACGCGTCTGAATGATTTTTACTTACTGGGAGCAGAGATAGACCTTTTCCAAATCAGTTAACAGTTATGCAATTTTTCATATCTTTGTTAAACATGTTTTTCTATTAAAAATTAGCATCCCTTGGGCAAACAATAATTATTTGATATGGTTCCCTTCTTAAACAAAGTTGTAATTTCAATTAGGTTAAAAAGTAAAATAACTTAAGATAAACCCCTCAGGCATAAACAAATTTTATTAACACATTTATTATAACTTAACTTTGTCTTTGAGACACTAATTGGATAGTTACCACCACATCTGTAGTTTTGTAAAGTGAAAAAATATTAATAGATCCATTCAAATTAGGACCTCAAAAGTCCTAAAAAGTTAAACATGATAGTTCCTGTATTGAGCTTGCATGGCAAGGTTTTGGTAGTGGGGGACATAAAGGGGCGGCTTCTGTGAGAAGATGCTACAAGCTTCTCTATATATTCAATAGTCTGTGTCAGCCACTTCCAAGATGAACTCACCACTGGCCAAAGCCAAACCTATCTTTGACAGCTGTAGTACCTCTGGGAAAACAAATTTAAGAAGAGGAAAAATACCTGGGCAACTGCAGCCAAAGAGAAAAGTGAGGCTATGAGAGACAAAACTACGCAGACCCCAAGGTCAGAAGGGGGAGGAGGTGCTCTTGGCACTGGAGCAGCAGTTCCCCTGCAGGCTATGGTGAAGACCATGGATAGTCAGGCTGTCCCCCTGCAGCCCATACACATTGGAGAACATGGATGTGAAAGCAGGAGGTTGTGATGAAATGGGAAGTCTCTGCTGGAGCAGAGCTGTGAATCTCTGAATCTGTGGAGACACAGAAGCTCACACTGGAGCAAGTTTGTTGGCAGAAGTTCTGATCTCAGTGAGAACCCACACTGGAGCAGTCTGCCTTTTAAGGATTGCACCGTGTGGAAAGGACACACACTGGAGCAATTCACAAAGAACTGGAGTCTGTGGGAAGGACTCTGGAAAAGTTCTGGGAAGACTGTCTCCTGTTGGTGGGACCCTACACTGAGGCAGAGGAGGAAAGTGAGGAGTCCTCCCTTTGAGGAGGAAGGAGCAGCAGAGACACCATGTGATGAATGTTCAAAATCCTCATTCTCCTTCCATTGTGCTGCTGGGTGGAAGGAGGCAGAGAAATTGAGAGTGAAGTTGAGTCTGGAAAGAAGTGTCAGAAAAATTTTTTAAGGTTTACTTTTTTGTTTTCTGATTATCCTGCTCTGATTTTGATTGGTAATAAACTAGCTTCCCCCAGTACAATATGACTTGCCTGCGACAGTAATGGCTGAGTGATCTCTCTGAGATCACTTCATTTCTCTGTCCTAATCTCGACTCACTGGCCTTTCACAGTATTTTCTCTCCCCTTTTCAACTGAGGAGGGCAGTGATGAAGTGGCTTTGGTAGGCACCTGGTGTTCACCTAAGTTCAACCCACCACAGATGTAATCAGGTTAAAAATGTTAAAAATATAACTGAATTTCAGTATTTCCTGTGGTGGATTCTTCCAAAGAGAAGTCACAATTTGATGTACCTGTTTTACCACAAACTTACACATGGAAAATAGCAATTGACTTTATCAGGTTATACACTACACAAACCATCCTGTGGCATGTCTGCACCACAAAGAGCAGAAATACTTTGAAAGATAAAACCATATAAAAATACCAGAATCTAAAAGGTTCTCAGAAAAATCTCAATTCAACTCAAACTGGAATATCTAGAAATTTTTCAACCTGAGTAAACACTGCAAAAGCTAAATAATACAGAAAAAAATTCCACCAGTACAGTTACAACCAATAATGGATTTAAAATAAAATAAAATACACTTATACATAATGATATATACAAATTATTATTTTGCTGGTAAAAGTTCTTAGTGATTATTTTTTGCAAAAGGACAGAATATCTTCAGATTTCTGTTTCCTAAGGAAGTAAAACCAGAACTTTTGTCCACACTCAAAGATGTATTTAAAAATGCCATTCTTTATTGTGCTTGTGTTGTGGCTGTTACTTGTTCATGTCATAAAGTTTTACAAACCTGTGACTCGAAGTTTATCTGTGCCAATTACAACCTCATTTTCATCCACTGTGAAAAGTGGCTTGCCATCCTTTGAGTTGATCTGAAATTGTTGACTGTGGAATTCCACCATTTTAGGACCTGCAAAATAGAATAATGGAATAATAGAATAAAGGAATAATAACATCAGATTTCTTCAACTTTCTACAGAAATTACTAATTACTAAATTACTAATAATTTGAATTGCAGTCTTAACAGTTTAGTGACTCACTTATGTACATTAAGGATAGTGAAGCTCCCACCTATTCTAAGGTTAGTGGCCCATTAAATACTGAAATTGATAAGTCTATTTAAATGGTCTTATTCGTTGTTCAAAATTGTGCCTGGAGTCATGCTTTCAAGTTAGGTTTCTGGGGAATTTAGGAAACCCTTCATGAACAGATCAAGGCAAACATCTGGTGCTGAAACTGCTGACATTCTTTAATCAATACAAATCTATCCTTTTTTTTTTTTTAACACAGAAACTAACTTTCAAAATAAGTTATCATCCTTTTTGATTTAGGAGACTAAAATTCTTTAAAATTATAAACATGATCTGAAAGGCCAGGACTTTCACCTCTTCATAATGCCATTTTATCTCCAGGTATCTAACAAACGTACAGATCAAGTTCTTCAAATAGTTACAAAAAGCTGCAAGAGTACTTGCAATTGCATCTGGTACTCCAAAAAGTAAGTAATTTCATACAAGACAGTCTTTACATATTGACTTGGTAAGCAGATAGAAATCAAATCCTCAACATCCCCCTTTCTAACCACCTGATCAATTAAAAATTCACATGACATGAATTTGGACATCTATTTGATGGAATAATCATCAAATAATCCATGTTCAGAATTAAAGAGAACGGTCAAAGCAGTTAAAACTCGTTTTCATCACTTTTTCATAAAGGTAATTCACAGTTCATCTACGGGACTGAGAAGCAATGAGCTGCTTCCTTTCCTCTTCCAGTAAGAACCTGCCTAACCTTGACTATTCCCTTAAATATTAAATACATTCCAGGCAGTAATTCTCAAAAGAAATAGGAAGTTTTGTTAGTTCCTACATCAAAATGGCATTTAGGTGATGGATGATTGATCCTGCTGAGGAATGCATACCATAAGGTCATATACAAATTGCCCATCGCTTTACTCAGCAAATGCAAACTATTGCTTTTAATCACTCAGCAAGCACAGAAAAGGTTATAAATACCATAATGTTCTAAACTAGATTATAAAACCCAATAATGACTCTGCTTGAAAGGGATCAGGATGGAAGGCTGCACTCCACAGTACACCATACTCTGTTGGACACATATACCCAGGCACAGGCTCATGCATCTCAATTTGGCTCTTCTCTAAAGCTCCCCTGAAGCACATGGCTTTGAGAATTAAGCTGCAAAAAGCCAGCTCAGAAAAAGGAGCAATACATGAAGCAATGATGAATCCCTATCAAAAGTTTCCTAAAAATTTTTGGCTAAGGTATTTTATTGTTCCTATTTCTGCCCTGTAGCAGTACTAAAATGCCCATTTTTGTACTGTAGGTAGGCACTTGTTTATTCAAACAAATCAAAGGCCTATGTAAAGTAAAGTAACTGTTATCAACTTCCCTGGTGCTGCAGGAGGTGGTTCGCCTTCTCATCTTTCCCATTTGTCTAAAACCACAACTACTGCACTCAGCACCAGCAAAGCCTCTGCTGTCTGACATTATACAGGTTGTGTGATTCAGGCGCACTGAGGGTACCATGTTTTTACTGGAAGGGATTTAGAGGATTGATTCTCATCTCCTGTGTTGAGGGTACACTTTGGAGCCTTTATTTCTCCTGAGGAAGGGAATTCATGTCCAGCTTCCAGGGTCAGCATGCTGTCCACAGGACTGCAGGAGAGAGGTTGCTCTAGCACCTTCTCTTCTGATGCTGCTCATTGTCAAAACTCATTCTAAAAAACATGCATATGAAATACCTGCTGATTTAGCCCCAGTGGATGAGATACAAATCAGAACACTTTGGAGGCTCTGACAAGGTTCAGTATTTTTCGTTCCAGTACTGTCAATATTTTAGTAGCCTTGGCATGCCAGAAGAAAATATTTTTACATAGTCATAGGAATTTTTTTTTCTATAAGAATGAATAACTGAGTGAGGATCCTGAAGACTTATATTTTAGGCATATATACATTAAAAGAAACATCCAGAAACATCCACAGACTCAGTTCTAAGCAGTAATGTGGGTTACGTTTAAAATACTAATCAGAAACTGCTGTAAGAGCCTTCATGTAAAACTGCAAGCAATATGCAGCAGTATCTCTAAAACTCAGAAATATAAACTGTTCATTTCTATATAACTTATACATAATCACAGCAAAATAATATGACAAAATATGCCTGTATGGTTAAAGGGAATGCCATCTACCCATTTCCTTGGTATGCTGGCAGTCAGCTTTGAAAATAAACTGAATAGTGGCACTTCTGTTCTTTCCTTTTTAGCACCTTGCTAGATATCCAAGATTCACTTATTATTGAGCAGTGGGAGCAAAAAAAGGATTTGAAAGAACTGGAGAAATGTGACATGATTTGCACTAGACATAACTTGATCTTGCTTAGAAGTACATTTATCTTCTCAATTTGCTAATTTGCTTAAGTCTTTTACAAGCAATCTTGTCACAGAAAGATTTTTTAATGTTTCTCATAGTAAGAACGAGAAAGAACTACCTCTAGCAGCAAGAAATTATTAATTTAGTTTGTATATCTGCATATTGTCAGAAAATGTTCCATTTTTTGTTAACTGGATTGTTATGGAATGTAGATTAATCCAGAGAGTTATGACATCAGAAAAGAAATTAATTATAAGACACAGGAGCTGCTATAACTGCTTGAATTTAGGATGAATCCATACAAAGTAAAACCATTTACATTCCTTGGCCCAAATTCTTTTTCTCTCACCTAATCAATGCGAACAAGTGCATGCCCTTCTCAGCCATCCCCCCTAATGCAAATTTCAGGCAAGGTGTCCATATAGAAAAGAATTATGATAAAACTGGAGATGTAATATATACCAGTTTAATTAAATTCATCCATGTATACACTGACCATGGACTTTCCCCATAATGAGGGCTGTGCCAGGCCACTTGCCCCTGATGCAGATCCTGGGACCTGGCTGAGCCGAGCATTTTTTTTTCCTGAGCATCCTAAGCACTGAATTTAAACATGAAGTTGGGTGCATTTGTGAACTATACTCATTACATTTAAAAGCCAGGCATTAAATAAGAAAAAACACTACAAGCACCAAAGGGAAATACTATATCACTGCACATTATATATTTCCCAAAGGAACCTTAACTGGTGGCTCTTTGAAATTACAACTTCTCTCCTTTCCCATGCTGGGGATTGCATACTGTTTCTCTCCTGTTTGATTCTGAACCTTGTACACTTGGATAAATCTTTAACAAGAATCACGTCCCTAGATTCCTCAATATGAATGCCCCAGTGAAGTGGGACAAGGAAGGTCTCATAGATAATCCTCATTATCAAATAATGTATGTGTAATAACAGATGCATTTTAAAACTTTAGAGGGAGTGCTAAGGTAAACCAAATTCAAGCATACATTTTTTTCATGCTAGAAATGAGAGAGCTCAGTTTATGTGGAACAAGTTTCAAAAAATAAAAACAGGCTTTTAAAGAAATGGGAATAAACAGATGCAACCAAAGTGAACCATTAATTCATCTTAGTTGTTTTTCTCAACAAACATACATCAGTTACACAGCAATAATACTAATTGTGTCCCATTTGTGATCTCATTTTCAGCTCAATATCAATTTCGGAATCTTAAATCTCTGAATTGCTCAATGTATTATATTTGGAATCCTGGTAAGCCAAGTTATCATAAATAATCATAAGCTTGTTGATAAAATCCTACAGTTAAAAATGTAACATGACAGAATACATATTATAGAGAATATGTGAACTGTTTTCCGGTTCGTGACAGAGACATCAAAGGAATTGCCAGGTCCATCATTAATTCTTGTTACCAGGCTGACCAACAATAGTTCCTTATTTCCTTACACTTCCTCCTTTAACATGTGAAGTTCTGACACTAACCTTTTATGCAGTCCTCACATCACCCACCTCTTGACACTGCCAGTTTTCCAAAACTGTCTATAAAGTTGCAAACTGCTAAGCAGCCTTCCTTTCTATTTCTGCTTTTTTTGTTTCTTCTCGGTCTTGGCTCCTCTACATTTTCCAGGGGAAAAACTCTCTGTTGTTTTGAGAGTCCATTCCAGTGGAAAAGTATTTCAATTAATTCCCTTTACTGCTATGCAACCTTTGATTTCAGGACAAAGGAAATTAGAAGGACAAGATGGCAAAGAATAGGCCTGCCATAAAATAAACATCCATGAGGACTTAGTATCAAATTAATTGGTAACAGACAGTCTCTTGAAATTCAGTAAGTTCTGTTGAGTATTACGCACTTTCAGCATGTCTTTAGATCTTTCGGGAGAAATTATTTTTCAACACTGAAGTTATTTATTTAATTCCAGATCTTTTATTTTCTTAGTTCCTGCTGCTATTCATCATTTCTGACAATCTCTGGCTGTCACCTACACTGTATGCTACCCTAGTATCAACGAAGTGCCAAAATACTGAGTGCTTTGGGGTACTGCTATGCAATTTCCTATTTTTGTTAATTTATTTACATTAAAGTGCCTTACTTAAAATAATATTTCATTAAAAGTTTATTAAAAATGTAATACACCTACGGATCAAATTCTATTTCCATGAGTAATACAATACAAATAAATATAAAGCAAATACTTCCTGAAGTCTAACATCGGTCACATTTTCATATGGAATGGTATGGATAAATTAGCTGGATTTTTATTAGAAAAATGCATTATAACAGAAAACATGCAGCATAGTGCACATATACATTTTACATCCATATCAGATACTTCTCATCACACTTAAAAGCATCCCTAAAATAGTAATACAACACTTGCTGATCTTGATTCCTCTTTTTCTCTCATCTGTCCTTTTATGAAATGGATGAAATAATTATGCCTTCTTAGATCAAAGTAAGGATGTCATGCTGTCAGCACTTTATATACTCTGTTGTCTTCTGTGGTTGATCTGGAGATCTTTAAAACTGGTTCTGAATGATCAATGCAGACACTGATCAGGCAGACACTGGCAACTCAATCTAGTGTTAGGTATTTAGGTGGTAGTACATTCCCTTCCCAGAGTAATTTCACAGACCCTCAGACCAAAAAGCTATGGTTTCTTTTTCATCTCAGGTCCAGTGAATACAGAACTTGCTGCATGATGAGTAACTTCAACAGGAAAAGGTGAAACACACATAACTCAGACAGATACGGTGAAAAGGGAGATGAGGCACCACCACTTGAAACCCTGTATGCAGAGAGGACAGCTTATCTGAGTTTCTCATCTTTGAGTGAATACTTTAAGCATTCTTTCCCCTGTAAAATGGAAAATTCTTCTTTCTTGATTTTTTTTCGTTTTGAAAGCCATGATTGTATTTTCATAGGTCAGGTCCAACACTGGGTTTCAGGAGAATTCTAAGCACATGTACTGAATCTGGACAATGAGGACCAAATAAATAGATGGAACATGACTCAGCTGTCAGTGCCATGATATATACTTATGTGTACTCTGCCTCAATTTCAATTTATTTAGATGCTCTAGAGTATCTAAGATTTCTACATTGGGCTAGAAGGCTTGACATGAGATCTGAAAGCAACCTTAGACCTTTCAAATTGTCAGTTTAAGGCTGGGCAAGACAGAATCAGAGATGAATGCAAGTCAGAGGCTACCTCTGGAGTCCTACCACCTAGTCCTATATCCTACTTGCAGCATCTTAGAACTCTGAAAAAGATGTTCAAATTTTATCCAGTTGCATTTTGATAACTCTGGGGTAGAGCAGTCAACAGCCTCCCTGGAAAACCCGTTTCCATGGTTAACTGTTCTAAGACAAATCTTTATTGCACTACTATCTAGTTGTATTTACTCTCACCACATCCTATGACTATTGCCTCTTGCCCTTTTGCTGTGTACCTCTGAGGAGAATACGGCTTCATCTTCTCCCCACCCCTTAGAAATAGGCATGAGAAATAGGTATCCACTATCCAGTTCTTTTTCCAAACAGAAAAATATTTTCCAATCATTAGCCTTTTTTTCCAAAGCTAAGCTCTGCAGACTTACATGAATATTGTTCTTCTAGACACAGTTAAAAGAGAAATGAAAGCATAGGATTCAGATTCCCTTGGCCAGGTTAAATTTCCCCTTAACTGTGAAGCCAGTATATTTAAGCAGGTTGGCTATGGGTGTAATTACTCGATAAACTTCTAGAAGAAGTTTAAAATCTGTCTAAAGTCTGCATGACTCACCCAGACAATTATCACATATTTCTTCAAAAAGATTATCATATTTGGGGATTGGGAGTGTAAACCTTGCAATGGTAAGCACCTTACACAGATATCAATGGCATATTTTTAATTAGAGGATACTGTTTATTTCAGTCTAAATATTAAATTGGAGCTGTAATGACTAAATTACTTCAGTGATAAATAAGTCTTCATGAGGATATATTTAGCTAGCTTTATTTTAAATGTATATTGATTACTAGTTATTTTTTCTGCTCTTTGCTTTAATTCTTTTCAACAAAATGTCCATTTAAATACACAACAGTCTCACAAATATTATCAGCATTTGCATTTAATTTAGAACAAAAACACATCTGCCATGAATTAAACCAGGAAATTACAAAAGGGGATCAGTTATAATGTCTGTAGAATGTTTTAGTTTTCTTTCTCTAAATTTTGCTTCATCTGAGTCAACTAAATTTTACTTTTAAACAAAAATAGCATCTATGTATGGTTATGATCAGATTCACAGGTAGCTAAAATTTTTATACTTCTGGAAGCAAAAATCCCTGCTTTAATTCCCTTGGAACAAATATTGTAAGTCCTTGATCATAGGAAGACTTAATCACCTCAGAAATACTTCAGTGAAGTTTCCAATTTATCTTTCTATTAATTACTCATATGTTGTATCTTTTCTTCTTAAACCCAGCTGGACAGCAATTAAAGTTGTGCAAATAATCATCTTCCTGCAGTACAAAGATCTTCAAGAAATACATTCTGGCTTTTATCTTAAAGATAAGAAAGAAGTTATTTGGATAAAAATGGAGTTTTAAATGACTGCCTTCTGGGAGAAATCAAGAAGGAAGAGCTAAATGGTTTTACAATGTCATTAATTAAGGCAAGTTTATGAAACTGGCTTCAGGGTTTTCCCCATGAAAACACCACCAAACTCTTCATACACACATCATGCTTCATTAATATTGTTTTCTTCTTATTATGTCTTTGATGAAAAAATACTGTCACTTAAAAATGAAATATCAAAATGCTGACAAGAAAACTAGAAATTATTTGACACTAGAAAACAGACGTTTGCAGATGGAAATTAATGGCAATGAAGTGAGACACCAGATATTGACACCTATCAGTTTTGACAGAATTTTGTTCCTGGTCAAAAAAACCAGGTGGAATAACACAGACTCCCATCATAACTCACATCAGATTAATCTGATGGACATAAAAACAGTCTCTAGGCAGAATTTTGATTGTGATTCTGTTTTCAGATTGCATTATCCATTTTGGCTTTTACTGTATTCTTATGCTTTCTGACTGGTACTGATTTGATGTTTCAAAGTGCGAAACAGTTTCAAAATAGAGTCATCTAAATAAATTCGCTCTAGCTTGGAAGAGCTTAAACTGAACTCCTAACCTGAAGCTATTGATGTGAGAGTTCCTTGATTAAACTGGGAGGAAGACTCCCAGTCCACTGGACTGGATGGAGTCCACTCTAACAGACCTGGAATGACTTTGGAAAGCTCTTTCCTTTATGGCTTTCTTTCTTCTGGAAATAGAGATAACATGCAGAACTTAAGCTCTTCTGTTGATTGAAGCCTCCTTAAATGATCTTTGAAAAACAGGTAATTTCAAAAACTAGCCCTATTTTTCAGTAAAGACAGTTGGAAATATGCGGTACTTTCTTAGTCACTGGAACATGCCTGCAAAATCTGACTGTATGACACTTATCTACTGCTAGATATTTATTACTATAAGCATGTATTTATTTAGGTGAAGAATTATCTACTGCTTGGTACCAGTGTTGCTCCTAAGTCTATATATGATCACAGAATCACAGGATGGTAGAGGCTGGAAGGGTCCTCCAGAGATCTAGTCCAACCTACCAGTCAAAGCAGGTTCTCCTACAGCAGTTTGCACAGGCACATATACAGGTGTTTGAACATTTCCAGAGACAGAGACCCCACCACCTTTCTGGGCAGTCTGTTCCAGTGCTCTGGAACCCTTAAAGTAAAGAATTTCCTTCCATGTCATGTTTAGATGGAAACTTCTATGCTTAAATTTGTGCCCATTACTTCATGTCCTATCACTGGGAACCACTGTAAAAAAGACTGGCCCCATCCTCCTGACACCCACCCTTAAAGTGTTTGTAAGCATTAATAAGACCTGCCCTCAATCTTCCTGTTTTTCAAGACTGAAAAGATTGAAGTTCCTCAGCCTTTTCTCATAAGAGGAAAGTCGCTGAATCATCTTAGTTACGTTTTGCTGACACTCCAGTAGTTTCCTGGACTTCCTGAACTGAGAAGCGCGGAACTGACTGGATGCAGAATTCCAGATTAAACCGCACCAGAGCAGAAGAGGAGGATAACCTGCCTTGATCTTCTGGACACACTCTTCTAGATGCATCCCAGGATACCACTGAACTTCTTGACCACAAGGGCACATTTCTGGCTTAGGGTCATCTTTTGTCCACCAGGATTCCTAGGTCTTTCTCCACAGCAGTCTAACCCCTTTCCTCCAGCAGATCAACCCAGAGCCTGTACTGGTGCATGGAGTCATCCCTCACCAGGCACAGGACCCTACTCTCGTCCTTGTTGAATTTCATTAAGTTGCTCCACACCCAACCCTCTAGACTGTTCAGGTCTCATTGTGGTGGCACAGCTTTCTGGTGTGTCACAGTTTTTTATGGGCACATTTTTTTATCGCCAGCAAACATGCTGAGGGTGCACTCAATGATCTTCATCCAGGTCACTGATAAATATACTGCACATGATAACTGACTATATAGTCTGTATTTTTTTTTTATCATTCATTATTAAAGAAGCTTCATAATTCTTTACATAAAAATCTTTGCTATGGTTTAGGATATAAATCAAAGGTACTATATTTATTAGGACTGAAGACAGCTTTGAAATGGAAGAACAGGAGCCTTTGAAGGAATCTTGGAGATGATGATTAACAGCTTTCTTCAACTACTTTCTTGGATTATCAAAGTCAGGACCAGATATTTAATTTCTGAGGCAGATGAGCAAGCTGTGATAATTGTCTCTTCTGAACCTCATCCACAATTTCAAAGAGAAGAGCTGTTCTAATGAAAATATCTACCATCTGTTCTGTAGACAGATGCAGATGTGGACAAGGATGTCCACATCCTTGTCTTGCTTATAGGTATCTCTCTCCATGGCTTTATTAATTCCCTCTGACTGTCAATTCTGTCCCTTCTCATCTCTGTGCCTTGCTTAGATTCCTTCTTTGTTGTCTGTTGGCCAATATCCTTCTCTTAAGTCCTATTTCTCTGCTCTGTGGCCTGCCCTTCCCAAAGGAGCTCCTGACATCACCTTCTCATCAGGCAGGATGGAGAGATGTTCTGTTGCCAATCTTGCTTATAAATATGATGTAAAGAGTAAGGTATGCTTATTTTTGCTGCCAAGATCTATAACATAGAACTAGAACTACTTAACTCAGTACACTTTAGTATTTTGCTGCTACTAAATACAGTAAAATGTCTATATTTCAGAATTGTGAACTGGCAGTTTTTTAGATATATTCTTGACTGTATTAGTCTCTGGAATACTAGGAAATTAAGACAGATATACAAATCATTCTGGCCATGTTCTTCTGTTACATTTTCTTAGAAAAATATAATTACAACTCTCAATAGGTCTCTGCACAAGAACAAGAGTAACTTCTGCCTTTCCTGCATAACTGCAATGAAAAAGTGCTTCAAATATTTACAGAATTAATGCTTAACTGAGAAACTGCAAATAACTAGTACTTAATGAGTAGCAGCTAGTCTATTCAAACATAGAATCATAGAATAGTTTGTGTCAGAAAGGACCTTAAAGTTCATCTAGTTCTACCCTCCCACCGTACACAGTGACACACTCCCACTAGATCAAGTTGCTCAGTGCCTTGTCCAGACTGGCCTTAAACACCTTCTGAGAGGGGGCCTCCACAACATGACTGTAATAATAAAAACTAATCATGTTTAGAACTTTATTTCTTACGGGATACTTGAAATTATCCCTTAAAATATTTTCAAAACACTGAAAAAGGAAAAATCACTTAGACTTACCCACATTTAATCTGCCTGTGACTTCCCCATTTGAATTGCGAGCATTCACAGTCACATTGTGGGTAGATTGGAGAAGCAGTGATGAGTCCTGAAGCACAAAGGCAAAAAAAAAAAGAAGATATGGCAGAAAAATTAGAACTGTAAACACTTAAAGAAATGGTTTTCTAACCAGTAAAGGGTTCACTCTTGGTTTCAAAACTTTGTGTCTGGAAAATTACCTAAAGAAATTGCCAAACTACACCCTTTCCCAAAAGAAAGTACGACTGAAAGAAGAATGATGTTCTGACCATTCTGTGCTCAGCTGAATGAGGTACATAGTTGAGAGAGCTGCCAAAACCCTGGTCACATATGTCCCTGCTGTTAACTCCGAGTTTGTTGCAGGAAAGACAACAATGTATCAACTTTCAATCTCCTCATTTAGCCTGAAATCACCAGAAAAGAAACTTCATCATATTCTGTGAGTTGTTCTTATGTTTTTTGTTCAGTCTACCATCTGAATTGTCTCTAAAGGCAGCTGATTTTCAGGGTGATCATACCAGACACTTTCTGGGCTTAATTTTATATAACAGAAAATGATGAGGCCAAAGTTTTATTACATTCAGTTGCATCAGCAAATCGTAAACTTTAAAAGAGGGAAGTTTTTTGCAGTACAGGTGCTTTCATACTAAAGCATGTTTTGTATCTAAAGGACAAGTAGCCAGTAACTGCTGATAGTATCTAAGCAGATCTCAGTGGCCAAAGTAGCAGGGAATATGTGATATGATGAGGTCATCAGCAAGGTGTCTGTTGTGACCTCAGAGATGGTATTTATTCCTAGATAAATAAATGAGTTTCTAAGTACTGAAATATTATAAAGATCAGCCTCCTTCACATATACATTTTCTGGACTCAAGAAAGACTATACAGCACCTGAAGGATGAATGTTTGAAAATCATTCCCAAGTCATTATCCCATTATGAGATAATCTATGAATTGTGAACTGATTTTATTTGAAGAATTTGACTACAAACAACTATCTAGTAACCACAGTAGAATCTATACACATTTTGGAGTCCAACTTACACTTTTTAAGAAATAAAATCTAAGGAGTAGGAAGATGTGCTATCCAAAAAGAAGTCACTACATGACAAAAATAAACTCATTTTGTAAATCAGGAAAAAGTGAGAGCTAACAGAATTAACACAGAAGTAACAGAATTAACAGAAGTAATGAAAAGTCTCTGGAAAGAAAGTACAGAGTGTCTTAGAATGAATATTAGTGGTAACAAGTTAACATTAACTGGAACAGGAAAATGAACAGGTAAATGTATCACATATAAGCGCACACGCTAAATGATCCACACATATAGGGATTTTTATAGCACGTACTTGAATGTTGATGGTTGATTTAAAAAATAAGTTAGTAATTAGTGATACAATTAATGATACCAAATATAAACATAAATAAACTGTATCTTAGACCTGCAGCTTCCACATGTGCTGTTAACTAATTAAAATCTAGTAACATATTTATAAATGCTCATCTTTTATCTTTCAGTGAATATGTATTAGCCAAGATGTAACGGTGTTGCCCACAACTCTGTGTTGGACTCCTAATGAAGGTATAAACTTGTAATAGGCTGCAGAGATGATGCGCAGCAAGTGGATTTTCTGCTGTGTATTTTCTTAGCACTTTGGAGACCTCATTAGGGGAGAAAAGCTGTTAGGAGACTGCAGGGAGAACACTATTAAGGCAAGGGAGCTAGCTGCTATGATAGCAGCAAGTGGCCCAATTCTCTAACGGTCAAACTCACAAAACAAAATAACAAAATAACAAATAGCAACCTATGGACCTGAGAATATACAGATGGCACTCAGGAGATCAAGCTACAGGCAATTAAGCCTCTAGAGAGTTCAAATATTTTGAAAAGCGAGCAAGCAAAGAAACAAAACACCTCTATCAAATTATCAGTTCACAGGGGGCAGAGACATGCAGTAGCCCAAAGGCTCTAATTAATGCCTGCTCCTTAATGATCAAGATGGATCATTAGACAGCCAAACAAGTATTAGATGTTGCCACACCTCTTTCTTCCTTTATTGCACCAAGTCTATTAAGAGCACAAATGGTAGCTTTACACTGCATAATGATGTTTTGGGGCAGAGGAATTTTCTAAGCATTAGCTATGTTGGTTTTAAAAAGTTATGTACCTTATTGGATAAACAATCTCAAGGGAAATTCATTTAAGGACATAAATAGATTCCCCACTATGTATCAGGCAGAAAAGAGTATGGCATAAGAAACAAAATGGAAATATGAGTTTAACAATGGAATTTTGCCATCTAAGAAAGAACTGGGTGTGTAGCACAGTTGGGAGAGCATCAGACTCCTAATCTGAGGGTCAAGGGTTCAAGTCCCTGTCCAGGTATGAAGCTTGCAAGAGTTGGGCTGATGGTTGGACTTGATGATCTGAAAGGTCCCTTCCAACCTAGATGACTATGACTATAACTGTTCCAGCTACTGGGAAATATTTGCTGCAGACAGAGAGAAAAAGAAAGTCTTAATACACATAATTATGTTGGCGCTGCTTAGATTTCAGAAACTGAACATTTTAAAAACCTCATCCTAAATCCTACATTAATCACGTTTTCTGGTAAATTTATTTAAATTTTCTCTTGTTAAAAGAATGCAAACACTAACTTTTCCCCTAGTTTTAGAAAAGTCTCATAGCTGGCTATTTCTTCTTTTCTTCTGGAAGAAATAGGATGATTACATGTCTGAAGTAATGAAAGAGCATTGAATAGTTCTTTACCCAATGAAATATTCCAGTGGTTGATGACAATGTTCATAAAACATGGCTTTGTGAGAGTTTAAATTCCATCCAATTGCACTGAAAATTCTTTACATTTTTAGTCAGAAACAGGCACTGATCTACAAAAAATTGATGTGAATAAGTTTTAGAGTTCACCTGAATAACCAAACACCAGTTCAGATTCTCTCATTCTGCCTTTAGATCCAGTGCTCTGGTGAGAAACTTTCATCTCATACCCATTCTCAGCACAAATTCCATCTACTTTATATTTTCTTTGACCAAGTTTCCTTTTTACCTCAATAATAAAACAATTTCTGTATATGTAAACCAGATTCAATCCTAACTCTTCCCATTTAGTCTTGTAGATTTAATATTTTTATACATGTATAAAAATATCAAATGACAAAATCTGAACTTTTCCAGTAAGATCCATTAATTTTAGAGATATTTAAATTACTCCAAAAAAAGAGATTAATAAATAAAACAAGCTGTTTCACAGGGAATGCTGCATTAAAAAAAAATCAATAAAAACAATTAAAAAATTTATACAGTGTTAAAATCTTAGCATTGCTTATATGCAATAATCTTCATAACTCCTTTTCGAGCTACTGAGAAAAATGCTGATAGTTATCAAAACATTGACCTAATGATTATTCTTATTAATTATGTAAAAATGCATATGTACACACACATATATATTTCTTTTCATGACAGATGCCTGGACTTTACTTAAATTCAACTGCTCCTAAGTCCACTGATTATATTTTAGCATTATTTGAAGATTATCTGCTTACCACTCGAGAATGAATTTCTTTGGCATATAGAGGGAACAAGAATTCCGACTCCCCTTCCAGACGAAGCCCTTCTTTTGTAACACGTAGGTGTCCCATTCCAGTCTGAAGAGAAAATGCAAGAATTATGCACATTTTATAATTGTTGCTGTTTTTATGTTTTGTTCTTTTCATAAATGGAAAATCCTCAGAGCTACCTGCCTGTAGTCTACTGATAAAGATACCCATATTAATGCATTAAACATTTTGAGAGTTCTCCATTTACTATAGGACCATTTTTCTTTAAGAAACTGTAACTTATTATTAAAAGTTATTAAAGTTGAGGTGTTTTTTGAGGAAAAATGCTAAAGTAATTAATTCAAAAAGAAGTGACTTCATATTGACTTGCTGAAATAGAATTGAAGATCATGAACAATAAACTTTTACACTAGTACTCACATAAAACAGACTTGATGATAGAATCGCAAGGTTTACTCTATCAATAATTTATTTATGGGGACTGCTACACTTCTGAAGCTACTGAAGGAGGACTTTTATTTGCTTCCACTTTCACTAATTATATCTTTCTTTTTATTTAATTTTTCATCCGTTGGTTTATTTTTATTCTCAAATTATAGATGAAGACTCTGTCTCTTCCTACCATCTTCCTTTCTCTGTAACACCTGGTTGTCAGTTTCTGTACCTTCCCTATTCTTTCTTAATCACTACCTCCTGATTTTAGTTGAGTTTTCCAGCCCATATCTTATTTCACTTTTTACTTTCTTTCATTATTATTATAGAATCGATCATGTGGAAAATGAATGAGAAATTACTTCAGTAAGTACATCTGAGGACTTGTATGTCACAGGTTTTTAACCTATTTTCAAAGGATTCACCTCTCTCAATGCCATAAAAATGTGAGAAAAAATGACAAAAAATTTTTAGCATTACATGTTGGCTACATGCAATATTTCAAATGCTTCAGACTTTAAGGATGAGAAGAGAGGATGTTCTCTATGCAAGAAGAGGAGACTCACAACAGACAACTGATGATGCTTCAACAACCTGTAGATCTAATGAGTTATAGCTGAAAAAATTGTAATATTAAGAGACTAATTTTGATATATAGTATGTACTCTATGGTATGTTATTATAGATTGTTTTCTATACATAAAAATATATATTATATAAATGCATATAAATAGTAAATATTTACTTACATACACATGCTATCATTATGTAAAGAATTTTTTTTTTACTTGTAGACTTGAAGAGAGAAATAAGCTTTCCTTTAATTCCATAAGATTAGAAGCATTGATGTCAGAATTTCACTGGAGAGTACAACTGCAATTCTACCTCAGTAAGGATCTATTTCAGTAAAGAGGCTTTTAGAATTGCTATTTTGTATCAAATATTCAGTATCAAATATTTTACTGCTTAGAAATTCATAATGTACTGACTTTTCTCAGTGGAAGGAAATACAATTTCACAAATCTTTTAAATAGTACCTTGTATGTACTGATATATCTCATGAGGCAAAATTAAAATAATACCTATGATGAGCCCCCTTCAGATTTCAGAATCACAGCTCCTAAGGCAGCACAGAGTAATTTAGAAATGTGTTTTTCTAGTCAAGACTCGGAACAGTTTTTTCTAAACTTTAACACAAAACAAAGACCACTTCAGCACCATATAAACACATGGGTTTTGAGACAAACACTTTTGAAAAATGTGACATGAAACACAAGAATATTCTAAAGAAATACCACTAACAAGCAAATTAACTAAATTTGGAATCTCAGAGAGTCTCATTATCAGTCTGTCTCATGACTTTTCTCACCATCTGAAAGTAGATTAGATTAACCATCAGGTTTAACCACAATTTTCATATTTTTCCTGGAATATTAACTAAATAGACAATATATTATACAGTAAGTATTAAGATTTAAGAAGGTAGAGGAAGAAGTACCAATTAATTCTTGTTCTGAAGCAGACTGGGGAAAACTGGAAAAACTCCTGGGTGGCAATCTCTGTCCTGCCTTTGGCTTTGCCAGGAAGAAATTTTAAGTAGAAACAAAACACCTGTAATTGATGATGACAAAGAAGATGATGCAATTTCCTGAGCACATTCTCTCTAATGGATTCAGATTTTTTAGCAATGATTTTATGAAACATGTTATATAGGTTACAGAGGTATGTCTTCGACATCAAGAGTAATATGCCATGTGACAAAATTTAGTAATTCTATAAGTTCTCATTTTTCAGTAAATCCAGTTATATCACTCAGGATTACTTTGTAGTAATGCATCCTCAAATACATCCTAATTTCTTAATCAATATTTCATTAAAGCAGTGACAAAAAGCTCATGTTCTCATGTATTTGAATAAGACCCTCATTAGCCATTCTCATTGACAACTCAGGATGATAAACAGAGAAACTCTGTCATATGCATGAGAACAACAGAAAATTAGATTTCATAATAGTGATCCTCACTTCCTTTACCATTGTGACTGTAAACAATTATTGTTTCCTTAGTACCATGATATTTGAGCATTTCAGGACTGTTTGAGTTATGCAGTACCATGTGAGGGCAAATTCTATTATCCTACTTTTATAATTTGCAAATTGAAGTTGTATGGAACACAAAAGAAAGGAATTTAGGATAAACAACCACCCTAAGATGCACTGAGACACAACTGTAAGTTCCATAGGAAGCAGTATAATAGTTAAATACAATGTTCTTTCAACAACCACTCTTGCTTCTTACATTACCATTTAGAAGCTAATTATAATTCACTGAGAATTTCCTCAGTGATGAACAATCATGATGATTTCTGTTTCATGTATTTGGTTTGGTTCCTATTCAATTAATTGAACAGAAATGTTTCTATTTTTAGGATAGAGGAAGGGGTCCAAATATCACTTAGACATGGACTATGATACAATAAGCTATTGATTGGGAAACAAAAAAAAGCTTCACTAAACACAGTGCAAGTCTGGATTCTTGTTATCCAGATGATGTGCGTTTGATCCTGAGCTGTAAAACACTACTGTGTATATCACCACATTTTCTGATTAGTCAAAGCCCTCAGCAAGGCAGGAACTGAACTATATAAAAGAGAAAGAAGAAATGGTATCCTTGTAGCCACTAAGTAGATCTTGCTGTTGCTGCAAGGAGCTGACTGGCATGGGAGCTGCTGTCAGCTGCCAAGCTCTTATGCATTAAAGATGCAATTTAGCATCAGTGTTCACAATGGTGGGACCAGTTCTCATTTCAAATCTGCTAGGCATATTCTAATTGGAGCAACAGTATGTCTTCAACCACAGTAGAAGCAATTTTTGTTACTTGAAAATGCTCTTTAGGAGGTTAAGTGCTTGTAGAAACAGACACAAGGTCTTCTACAGATAGAAACTCAATATCTGAGTTATGAGGTTCTAGCCTCATAAAAGCCCAACAATACTATATGATTCAGAAATTACGATCTAAAGGATTTTTGACAGGTAGTCATCAAATTGTCTACATAGGGATACTTCAAACCTCCTAGCTATCACTACCGAAATCCTGGGTAAGACCTGTGCTGTGAAACATCTGGATGGAAGGACCATCTTGGATGGGTGATCACTCTCCCAGACTCTAGGCACAACAAATGTAAAATACTTTTTCTAGGAAAAAAAGCCAGTACAGAACTCAGAACATTCATAAGAGTCCTTAAGTTCTTTTCAGGAGACTACAGAGAACCAAATCTTTAATTGGATCAAAAAGTTCTAGAAGTTATACTGATGGATCTAGTGGTCTGACAGCAAGCTATGCATATTTGTGTTGATGATAAAGAAGATATGACTGGAAAAAGCATGTTTACAGGACTGGTCTGCCTTTTTAAAATAGGCTGCAAGTACATTCCCTCTTTCTTTTGTCATCATATGGTCCCTGCTGCTCTGCCTCAGGAACCAAGAAAGTCACTTGGGAAGAGATGCTGTGAGACTACTGGGAGTGGAAGCTAGCAGCTGTAGCTCCAGGGCTTCTGCACTCACAATGACTTACTCTCAGCAGTAGAGCCTCATGCTACATATATGGCTTACTGAGTCAAATCAGCATCAGATTTTATGTTTGGGATTTGTATGGGATGTATATCCCAAGCCAATATAACAATGTTGCAAATGTCTGTTGCAAATGAGGATGTGATATGAGAAGCAGTCATTATTGTTCATTTTATGATGAGCATTTCTAGTCACTGCAACTTGTGCTTCACTACCAGAACAAACTGATAGATGTCAGTGCTTACTACATTCTTATTACAAGACATTGTTACTGTTGCTGCACCTTCTCAGCATTAGATTTAATTTCAGACCTAGGAGTCCTCTAAATAATGTATATTAAACATCTGGTCTATGTATCAGCTAATAGCTGCACAAGAAGATGTGTATTTTCTTCTTCTGAGGAAGGACCAGGTACTAGAAAGACAAGCATACCAGATGTTAGCTTGATTACAACAATAAAACCTCCAAGTTGACTCAAACATTAACATGCACTCAATTCACATTAAAGTGGTTTCTGTCTCAGGAGTTAATAGCATGTTTCATTCTTAGTACTGCTGCTTGAATATTCAAATTTCCCAAACATTAGAAGTCCACACATACTGTAGTTGCTGTTTGGGACTGATAATGACATTAACTTCAGAGCAGATAGGATGCAGCATTTCCATTCATGTAACACCTTTTCTTACTTAGGATACTTGCAACCTACTTTTCTGCCAGCCCAGGGAAAGACCTTGTCAAGTTCAGACCAAGACATCATTTGTTGTGCCCCAAAGCTAGTTCAATTAATGGCTTTATAGATCCAGCTTTCACTGCAGTACTTCTTGCAGCAATTACTATTTAGAGAACTTGCTTTGCAAACAAGAGCATACTGTTTCATTGAGATAATAGGGCTGTGGGTAGAGATTGTTAAAGAGCAATCAGCAAAACAGGGTTGGTAATGAATCTGATGAAACTCTATGTTTGACTTACAATATCTATTTTGGAGCTAAGTACGTGCTTGGTATAATAAGATTACTGATGCCTCATCTCATTTTCTATTGCAAGGGCTCTATTTCCTGGGCACAGATAGAGAAGGTTATCCAATTCCTCTTCTTAGATGACAGTGCAGCCTTTTCTGTTGAAGACAATGGTCAAATCAGAGCCCATAGCAACAGCAAGGGCTCCTGGTATAGAGGTTCATCTCACAGGATACAGACTAAAACACCCTTTGACCTTATGTCTGGAAAGCGGGCAGGTAACAGTCCACAGCTAGGGAAGGAGATGGCCACCTAGAACTCAATGAGTTTGTAAGGAAATGGCTGTGAAAGATGCAGATTCATCAGACCCTTGACATTTGCTTAATTTTGATGAGATTTCTTTCATAAAATAGCATTCGTATTTATGATGCCTGCTTTCAAGGTATTTTCAGGTCCGCTTTGTCCTGATGTATAGAGTAACAGACTTTCTTAAATAAAGATGATATTAATTACAAAAGGAATAAAACCAGCTTCTTAAAACTGCTTCAGTTTCAGTTTCCTTTCCTTGTAAAGCAAGGACCAAACTGAGTCTCTGGCTTTGTACTGCACAGACATTTCAAGGCTGGATAACATTCTGCTAATAGAAACACCACTACATCTAGTATTACAACTTCTGTAATCAAATTTACTCAAGATTTTAAAAATGCACTGCTACTTCCATGATTACATGTATTTATTCAGGATTTGTGGTGTTATAAGTTGGCTAATTGATTTTATTGTATCAACTTTCATAATTATGCAGCTTAGATCAAAAAAAGTGACTTAAATATTTTCCTTTGATTTGCAAAGGTTGCCAGAAGGATTTTCTGCTGAAAACAGTGCATAATGTTTATTTCTGGAATTTCTTGAACTCTGAAGAATGAAGGATATTTGCATGGTGTATGTGATTACACAGTCTGTGTATTGATTCAATACTGTAAATGCCATCATTTGTACTAGGGAACATTTCATCTTATGGTCTCAGTGCTCTATGCCTTGCTTAAGCACACGACAAACATCTCCACCCTGTCCAAATAGTCAAGACAATGAAAACATGAGATGAAAAACAAAGAGACGTTGCATCCCTCACAAAGCACCACTGAGGAAGTCTACAGTTCTGTGAGAAAGTATGCCATAAATACTTTACCTTATGTTTTGTCTTGCAGCTATCATGCAAATTTATTTTCATGTGGTATTATTATATTAAATTGCACCCACTGTAATATATTGAAATGGAAAACAGATCATCTCCAAAAGCAACCCAACCTAATTTTGAATTATCTAGCTTTCCCATCACCTTAGTATAACTGATTAAAGGAATTTTAAGAGCAGTTCAGTTACCTTTGCACCATCATGACTATTTTTAATTCATATAAAATTTTATAGCAAACACAGAGACTTTACACATAAAAATATAATACTCTACTATGATGTTTTTGTAATGATGTTACTGATAAGTGCATTTTGTAACAACTGAGCAAAATGTAAAGCAAATGTTTTCAATTTTGCATATAGAGCATCACAGCAAGCTCTATTCTAGCACAGATAATAATAACACTTCTAAAATAATGCCATAAAATACATTTTATGCATCAATAAAATGATATTGTAATACATGTTTATATAAATCTTGTTGCACTCACAGGTTTCAGTCTGGACCCTCAGCACAAGAAGGACATGGACCAGTTGGAGCATGTCCAACAGAGAGCTGTGAGTAGGATCGGAGGCTGGAGCACCTCTCCTATGAGAACAGGCTGAGAGAGCTGATGTTGCTCAGCCTGGAGAAGAGAAGGCTGCAGTGAGATCTCATAACAGCCTACCAGTATCTGAAGGAAGCTTAAAGGAAAGCTGGAGAGCTTCTCTTCATCAGGGAGTGTAACAATAGGAGGAGAAGCAACAGTTTTAAACTGAAAGAGGGAGAATTTAAATGCAGTATTAGAAAGAAATTCTTTGCTGAGGGTGGGATGAGACACTTTTAACAGGTTGCACAGTGAAGCTGCCATTAGCCTGCCTCTGAAAGTGGGCAGGCTGAATGGGGCTGTTGGGAGGTGACCCAACCCATGGCAAGGGGTTTGGAACTAAATGGTCTTTATGGTCTCTTCCAACTTAGAACATTCTCTGATTCTGTGAACAGAAGACCTGCTGTGCTAAATACTGCAGAAACAAATAGACAGAATTTATTAGTTGCAAGTGCTAACACAAAAGACAATGCATGAACTGGGAAGCAACATACAAATGACATAATCGATGTATGAATCAGGGAGCCATCATTAGAAAACAGCTGCACTTTGTCTTACAGACTTCTATCAGAGTTTAGTAGACTCAGGAAATTTTAGGATCAGTCTCAAAATGGATGCATCCCAGGAGTCCCACAAGGAAAAATGGCAGAATTCTGCACAGTGTGTGTTTCTGATCTGAATGCTGGATTTATTAAATTAAGGTATATGCTCAGAAATAGGAGTTAAACCTAGGTGCTCAATTTCTCCATCTTGTGATTATTTCAGTAGGTTGGTACTGACTCTGCAGAGTAGGTGCATGCCACCATCACCCATGTCAGCAGCCCTTTGGGAAAGTGCATTTTGCGCAGAAGAAAGCCTGCAGTTGTCAATTTTCTGGGCATCTGGCCATGTGAGGTCAGGGGAGGAACTCACACGATGGCAAGATAGGGTGTGTGCACTTTGATCTAGACATCAGGAAGTCCCATGGTCCCATGTTTTGGAAATGTTGTTTGTTTTTGTCAGTATCCTGAACCTCAGCCATTCTGTTACAAGTTATATTATTCTAAGAAATGCTATGGTAAATTTTCAATGCGTATGTGAATCTTGGGAACTGCTATGTGGGTACAGCACTCACTAATTATAAGTAAGCCAAAAGAAGAAAATACTTGCTAACAGTAACGGGAAAACACTGTATTTGTTTGACCAAGTGCCCTACTTATTCCAGTGTCAGAAAGATCTATGCACAAAAGAGAAACTGGAAGTAAGGATCACTCTCCAGCCTAAATGTGCAGAGACTTTCCCAGTTCTAACTGCCTATGTCTTTACATCCAGCTAAAGTGCAGGCACAAGAGCAGACTAAACATTTGTCCTAATCTTAGGAAAAACTATGTTTAGAATAAAATTTGATGGACTGGACATTGTGTACTTGGCCCCCTGGACAATAAGTGCATTCCTAAGGTCATCCACAGGTTTTTCTACAGCTTAGTACTAGGGTTTGAGTTTCCTCCTTTTAGAGACTTGAACCCTAGGAAGGCTTAACATGGGTGGCAGAAGGATATGGTATTGAGAAAAGATTTGAATCACTTTTGACTGACATTGCACCTAAAATTATAAAGGTCTATCTACCCCTTACTTACAACTCGCTCAAAATTTTTGGTCAGAGAAAAAGCTTCATGCCAAACTCCAGACTGCAGAAAGGCAACTGATTATCCTGGGAAGCATGACTTTCTGGTTTTATCAATATGAACCAGGAAAATTGCCTTGATGTTTCTAATTCCAAGAGACTACAAGAGCTGTGGTATCCATAAAAAAACATAAAAACATGTGCTTCTTGATGAAAACCGTAAAAAGTTAGAAACAAATCATAGGAACACAACCATTTCTGGTGTTATGATAATGTAATATAACCTGAACGATATAATAACTGAATTAATGTGGAGATTCTGAATGAAATTTCCTATAGCATCACAAAAGTTCATCATCTGATCAGGTGCACTTTTCACACCTAAGTTTCAGAGTACTACCAACACAGTCTAAGAAATCCAATTGTGACCTTAAAGTTTTGGTCCAAATCTTCACTGGGTAAGTGAAGTTCTGAGAATATGAATACTATCTCTCTGTAGAAGAGCAGGATAGGACAGCTAAAGTCTCTTACATTCAGGAGAAAAAGTGAAATATTTCCTTAGAAGTATTTTCTAAGGAAAAAAAGGACAATGGAAAAACAAAAATGCCAAAGCAACCCCAACAAACCCCTCAGAAAATGCTAGTCTGCAGCAATACAAACAGAAGATTTTAGCTCTGAAACCATTATCAGTTCTTTAATGAGCTGAGAAACCAAATATTTTTTTGTTAATGCCTCCTACCGTGCAGCTAATCTCTAATAAACTTTCAGATGCTTAGTGTTGTAGAAAACATTGTTATGTGTCAGCTGCACACTGTCCAACTTTTACAGACTGGCTGCTTTCCAAAGTCATGCAATATGGATTTTGTATGATGAGCAATCAGTATGGGAGCTACTTAAATAATTTAAGAATCAAATTCCAAAATTGAGATCCTCCTCACTGGTCCAACAGAATTAGGCATACTAGTATTCTTGCAGCTAAATTGTCTGATCACCATTGGACTCAAACGCAGCCAGAATTTCAAAAGTGAGGATCTTATGAACAAAGTCTGCAAGGATAAAACGTGGTCATGTCCTTTTAGCTAAGAACAAATTGTTGCAGGACTTAACTGAGTTGTTGCACTCCTAGACAAAAATTCCTCCTTTCCCTGGGAATGTGTGATCTCATATCCTTTCCCAGAGATCCACATCGTGGGATCAACTAACACATTATCATACACTTGTTGCTGGCAATTTTGACTCTCTCTTTCTCTAATTTGTTCTACTTCATATAAAGTGATTCAGTATTAATTAGAGCAGATGTTGTAATGGAAGCTTCTGTCTGGTGAGTGCTGCAATCATTTGACAGCTAAAGAATGTTATCTTCAGCTCAATAAATAAATCAGCTACTTCCCATAAATCTTAAGTCTCAACTAGAAACACTGAGAAATTCATAGTTCTATAGTTTATACCACAATAAGGATTTGGAGAAGAAAAATTAGTAAGGAGTATTCTTGCATTCAATATATTTACCATTTTTTTAGTTAAATATTTTAGGATTAGTAGTGTCTAAAAGGACAATTCTTCATCCCACACAATAGTGTCTAGTTTAGTATAACTGATGGCATTGAAATTAAAAAGTTATAAGCTAAGAATGAGTGGACCATTTTAAGTCATCTTAATTAAAACAAGTTAAAAAAGGAAACTTTTTTTCCTGTGATGCATTTCTCTTCTCTTTGTCAGAGGCATATGGAAGATTAATAATGAGTTTCTCAGAGGAAATCACTAGCGTAGTATTTATAGAAAAACAGAGATTCTATCTCAGCAAAATCACATGGCCAACTACAAGACAAGACTTCTTAAAAGCAAAAATGGTACTAAAGTTTGTCAATACTCTGTTGGGAGGCTCAGAATGGGAGGCTGTACTACCTGCATGTCTAAGGAGTCCTGTGTAAGCACAGATAATCACTTCTCATGGTCTCTGCACCTGTTCACTCAGCCTAGGAGGCTTCTGGCCATCATGGTGGCCAGAGTCACTACTGGCTCATGCTCAGTTGGCCACTTGTCAATCTCCCACGCCTTCAGGCACGTCTCAGCTAGGAATCCCAGACTGTGCTGGGACCAGGGGCTCTTCCTTTCCAGAAGCAGGATTTGCATCTGTCCTTAAATTTCAAGAGCATGGAACATCCCTCCAGCCTCTCTTAGGGTCCTCCAAATCTCAGCTCAAGTCTTAGAGGAATAACATGGTACAGTTGAATTTGTAATATAGAAAACTTAGTAAGCAATCATTCTGTCACCTCCTGCAAGTTACTGATCAGCCCATCTTGTCACCTGAGGCTGAAGACCTCTCAAATGATGCAGTTCAGTAAAGTCTTCATCTTTAAGCATTGTTCCAAATTTCTACAAGGAAATTAAAATCTATTCATCTTGAAGCATGTCTATATCTGGTTCATGTTCTCTTTTATCAGCTTAGCTTGTTTGCTAACATTTATCAGAATGTTTTTTTGGATAACATTTCTGGTATCTTCAGAGTTACTTCTTGTCTTGACAGACACACTTTATTAAAACAACACTTAGCAGTTCTCTGTCCTTAATGACCTCACATCTAATTTTGCCAACAATGGTAACATCTATATATACTTTGCTTAAGTAGTCCCATAGTTCATATTTAGATGAAATAAAGATATTTCCCTAAAACTATTCCAAATGAATGAAGGCACTACATTTAAGTCATTATTGAATCAGGAATGTCAGGAATACAGGTTCTTTAGCCAAGAACTGGAAAAATCCTTCTAATCATGGCATTCATAGTCCACTCTGTGAAAGAAAGTAACCCTGCTTTACATCTCCTCTTTTTGACAAGACAGGAAGACACTGCCTTAGCAGATCAAGGCATTTGGTGCCTCCCTGCATACAGCTAGTAGGAGATAGAAGTAGAGTTGCTGACACTATTTATTTATTTATTGCTGACTGGAATGAAAAAAAATACCTACTTTCACACAGTGAAACTAAACTGAGAGAAAAACATTTTTGAAACTCCTTTAAAAAAAAACCAACCAACAGTTATTTATGTTCTTTGTGTTCCTGATATGCAGTCATCAAGTCCTCCATATGAGCTGCACAACAGAAAATTATATGTGATCTAAGATGTTTTGCATTGTAATCTGCATGACAGTAACAGTGCTGAAAAGAATTTCTGTATAGGAAGAAACCTGTGGGAGTTCAAGCAGTAGTAACTATACTAGGTAGTAGCACTTAATATTAACCTACTTCCCTTGTAGTAAGAGAAAGTATAGAAATGCTTCTTTGAAGATAAAATGCCTTTAATTTAGTGACAGAGGCATAATAAAACGAGACCATGGGAGCTGCAATATAACACTGTCTTTAGCAGTAGGAGCAGAGCTGTAGGAATTTACTGCTACTGTTGTTCTTGTAACAGGTCTTTTAAGATTGTTTTAAAATCATCATGGCTGCATGTAAGAATCAAAGTAGCTTAGCTGCAATATTCTCTCATGAATTTCACTTTGACTAAAACTGTATCTTGTAGCTTTCAGCAAAGTATCTCTTAATCTACTACTGCAAAATTACATTAAAAATATTAAAATGCAGTGGAAAACTATTAAATTTGTTCTGAATAATATAGCTGCTCAGCCTCAAGCATGAAGTAGCCATAATTATCTCTGAGGTGAAGTTATCTGGGCAAATAAACAGTTAAATTCTAGATGCTGATAAACAAGAGAAAAAAGGTAGGAAAAGACAACTGTCAGCAATATTTTTAAACATTAAGGAATTCTGTATGAGATAAAAGTACAAGCACATTTATAAAACATAAACTAACCAGAGACTATAAGTCAACAGTAAAATACGTTCTCTTAGTGTGTCTGGAATTCACTTCAATATAAGGTATCAACAACTGCAGTATTTTAAAGATTATTATCCATGCCAGAATTACAAATCAATAAATATTTTCAAAGATAGGTATTTCTTATATACTCTCAACCAAAGTATGAATCATAATTGAGAAGGAAGAAAAAAGAAAAATCTATTGCATACATAAAAGCTTATGTTCAAATGGAGGAAGCAGAGTGGTAAAGCAGGGATGAGAATATGCAAATAATGGAAAATTAAAGAGGACACTTACTGGAGAAAACCACATCACTTTAAGAATCTAAATTGTCAAAGACAAATTCACAACTAAGATGATCAGCAACAGGAGAACAAACAGATAGAGGCAACGCTTTCTCCAGCCATAAATTCCGATTTTGTAGATGTATTCATTCTTCGGCCTCTCAAGGCTAGTGCCTGGTGTTGTTGTAGTATATTGTTCACGTACCATCTGCTATGTAAGAATAAAAAAAGACTTAGTTGCTTGAGTTAAATTAAAAATATTTACAGAAAAAAACAAAGAAAATATGAATATACAAGTGTAATAGCAAGTTACTAGGAACTCCTATTTAGTTTTACTGGGAAAAAATTTTCATCATGTCCCATTCAAATTACACTTGCTTCTTACTTTTTGTTTCAATACATGAATTCCATCAACTACTATTTTCAGAAGACTTAAATTTATTTTATCCTATATATAATGGCAAAAATTTCCTGACATTCAACTTAATTCCCACATCAAAAAACATTTCATATGATTTTGTAATAGAACACTATAATTTTACTATAAGAATGAAGTGGTAATGGTACTTTGCAATTCAGTAATAAATTCAGTAATGAATTCAGCAAAACTTAAACATACAACACTGGAATACCTAAGTATGTTATGCTTCAGAATCTGAATATAAAGAAATTAAATTGTTCTTAATAATGTAAAGAAAAAAAAGATTTCTCATTTTATCAGATAATCATACTAACAATTAAAAAATACTTACTTGATATAAACATTTTCCTTCACTTTTTATGGTAGTTCTTAAAAGAGAATTATTTGAATTTAAGGACTACACTTCCTTTAAGCATGAGGGTATTCACTCACTTTCACCTTCACAGCACAGACACCAACAATTCAAACCATACATTAAAGCTTACCATTTTGGGAAAGAGAATAGAATCTCAGCAGCTGACGCTGCTTATCTAGAACAACAGTGGGCACAATCTCATTTCCACTGACAGAAAACCAAAAAAAGCCCAACAATGGATGTCGAAAAGAAAATAGGTATTGGAAGTTCAGATACTGAGATGTGTATTTCCACAGGCATCTTACTTCCAAAACTTACAATATCATGTTCCCAAATGAGAGTGCCTTCAGAATGGCTTCATACAATGACTCCTCTCAATTCTGAATTTACTCCTGGAAATGAAACCCCTTTGCTCTGCACACACCACTTTCAAAATGTGATTAAATTACATCCTTCTCCAGCTGCTGAATTACTCCAACTCATTAAAGAAGCTCTTTTCATGACTCCTGCAGAGCCATCCTGTGTCTCTAACAAGCTTGTGACTCTCAGTTCTAACCCTCAGCTTTAGAAGTATGTAATTTTCTGTTCCTCTATCTTCCTATCAACTATAGGACAGAGAACACAATATAAGTTTACAACTGAACAGAAGTTCATGCATAATCTCTATGTATACATGCAATATTAATCTTAGTTCTGCACTTCTGTTTTAAAAAATATTTTAATTAGTTGTTTATCTGTATTAAATAGACTGAATATAAAATAATGAGACTATTTATATTTAATAATTAATAGACACACAATTATGGTACAATACTGTAATTAATTTGTTGCCATTCTCAGTCCCAGTGGCTTATGAATCTATGTATATAAATCTTTTTACCTTCTGAGAACACTTAAAATAGTATAATGATTTATTAGCAGAAAATCTTAGATTCTGAAAATACTTGACTTTATGTTAGAACAAACCAATGTAAATTTACAAGACAGTACTTCATATTTGCCACAAAACCCATGTTTTTTTAAAACTATACACATTTTCACTTCCATGTATTACTCAAGCTCCCAGTACTGTTTGTAAGATGCTCTTAATATATTAATTGCTCCTATTTTATTTTGCTGTTTTCCCAGTAATCATAACAACAAAGAAGTTGCCCTTTATCTTAAAACTACTTTAACATGCTCTGTCAAGTAAGACTAATTGGGACATTTATAATTACAACAGGCTTCATAAAATGGTAAGAAAGAATGTTATTTCGACACAGATTTCTCCTGAACAATAACCTATGTGATGGGATGCAGTAAGTGTTATCTGGTGACACTCCTTGCTAAACTTTTAGAAATAAGCTGGTCAGGTCTGGCTCAGGTAGAGTTTAAATATCTAATAACCTGACAGAGGGCATCTTCTGAATTTCTTAACATTTCCTTCATTACACATACTCCCTACTTGTCAGCATAACAAGAAATGAGGCAGAAGAGAGCTACAGAAACTTCTGTAGTAACGAAAGATCTCTTCACAAGTGTCATGTAATTATTCCACAGCAAGACAGACTGGTTGTTCTTTTCTCTTTTAGGAGACAAACAAACCCCACCTCTAAAAACATTCAAAATGTTATTGCTATAGGTCTGTGGGAAAACAGATCATTCTTCAAACTGCGTGATCTCATGAATTTAGCTCAGCCTTCAGCAACAAATTTCTACTTGTGGCATCTAAACTTTGTCTGTTTCTTGTTTTTCTGTCTGCTATATTTTTAAGGTAAATTCTACAGTAGAAAAATAATCTAACAGAGTAAATTAATTTTCAGATCTCTGTGTTTGTATGCCGCCTTCATCACAGTTGCTGAGGCAGGGATTCTTCTCACAATGGCTGGTACCAAAAATTTAGGCTTTACAATCTGAAAAAGTTAATCTGGACTCCCTTTCGGACAGTAGTGAAAAATTTAGCCCTGGCTGGGAATTACTTATCTGACTTACTTTATATATATACTTTACACATGAACTGCATCTTAGGTGCTTTTAACTTCTCTCCATAAAAAGAGAAATAAAGAGTGAGGGAAAGATTTTTCATGTTTTTATACCTACATGTTCTAGACATCAGCAAAACCTTTGGTCAAATTAATTCCAACCACAATGAATTTTAGAAGCAGATAATTTAACAATTATTTTGATTTCTGTTCTCCTCTGTTCCATTTTTAATCTGTTGTTAAATGTTTATTGTGTGAGTTGGGGTTTTTATACATAATGTATTATCTACTGCTGTTTAATGAGGCGAGGTCAAAATCCATTATGCATTTCACCAAAAAGCCTATGAGCTTTGTAATTATTTTCAGTCCTTCAGAAATTTCACAAGGGACATCTCCCAGTGCAGCACTGTTCCCTGCACAGATTATTTCTTTCAGACAGAAAACAGTTCTGTTGTTCCTAAGCATTACTAATGCTGTAAAAAATTGCTTTGGTCCTAGCAAATGGGTAGTGCTGGACTAGACAATTGACTAATCCAAAAAGGATTAAACTTCTCTACATAATATAATATTTCATTATTTTAAAGAGAATTAGTAACCCAGTACCAAGTAGTTACCGGGGAAATCCATTAAGAATTAATACTATTGGTCTACTTCTTCTGGTAGAATCAACACCATATTTCTGACCTATATGTTCACAAGCTTTAGTGACATAGAAGAACAATCTCAGATATAACTGGAAAAGTCAGACAGAAGTTGTTTTATAGGTTTGGGCTATTTGAAGTACCTGGGCTCAGAGGAAAGCCTTTGACAGGCAGATCTCATAGCTGGCTGGTGACTATCTGCCAGGATTCAAAAGAGAGTTTTAGATGGAAAATAACAATTTAGTATAGTGAAGAAAAATATGATTTGTAAGTGGAATAATCATGACAGTGGGCCTTCCAAGAAGGAAATGGTTATTATACACCTAGGTGTGCAAAAGTTAGTTGGAGAAGCAAAAAGTTGCCCAGTAAGTAATGACTCTAGTAACTGGTGCCTCTATATTCTTTTACAAGGAGGCAGCACACAGTGACAAACTAGAGTGGTGATATAGGCAAACTACAGTGCAGATAAAATGGCAATCAAGCTTCAAAATTGAAATCAAGACATCATTCATATGGGCCATGACAATAATTAGATCATTTCAGCAGTACCATTGTAATAGAAAAATATGGTTAATTAGAAGTAGAATTTCATGGTGCTTCTAGTCAAGAGCCCAGGCAATCAGAATACAAACAGGATTTGAACTCCTGATTCAAAAACAATACTGAATTCAAATTAGCTGCCAACATATTTGTCACAGCTTTTAAATCACAGGTCATACCTGTGAATTACTTGCACACTGCAGATTTTGACCACATCAGATTTTCTCATGTGTTCTGGGGTTACTTGAAATGTTGCACATAATGCATGAAATTAATACTTATAGGAATACACATACGATCTGCTGCTGAACGAGCTGTGTGTTCTATACACTGTATGACTGTCCTGGTTTGAGGTAAAATAGGGTAAATTTTCTAGTTTGTAACTTCACTTTTCAGCTAGGCATCTTCTGTCTGACTAAACTCTGAAATTAAGTGCACACTTTTCAGACACTGTTCGCTCCCAGACTGATAAGACCAGGGAGTGGTATGCAAGAAGCTCTTGTTTTCATTATTCACTGTGGTGATCAAGGTCAGAATGTTTGTCAGCCACCCCACTGGGGGGGGCTGGAAATGGAAAAACATAGAGAAGTCCCACCAGCAAGGAGGAGCGAACAGGGCAGGTGACCCAAAATTGACCAACAGGAGTATTCCATCCCATCTGCCCCATGCTCAGTATAAAAGCTGAGGGATCGAAGGGTCAGGCCTTCCTTCTCTCCGCAGCCCCTCGCTTTGGCCCAAGGGAAGGACTCTGCCTTTGATTCTGATCTGAGCACTCCTGAATCCAGATCCGGCATCCAGCTCCTGACTGAACTTGGCCCCAGCCGGGGACTCTCCCTGCGTCTGCTGGGGACGTCATCATCATCCCGGGAGCTTGATACGGTTTTGTAAATATTGTATACCTTTTTATCTTTTCCTTTTAATTTTATCTATTATTTCATTATCTATTAAAGTAGTTTGGAATTCTTCTAAACTCACAAATCTCCTCATTCCTTCCTCTCCTCTCTTCAGAGAGAGGAGGGGGGGCCATCTGTCCCTGGCGAGGGTTCTTTAGTAATTTTGGGCCCAAACCAGGACAATGACTGAAGCTGCCCTCTAAAAAACATGTAACCATGAGGGAACATTTCCTTGGATATTCCTTGGTAGATTGCTACCTTTTCCAAGATAGTGTGTGAGATTGTTACTTTTGGATTTAGGTTAGGTTGGGAGTCAAAAAAGTTCAAAGATCTATTCTGATAGCTGTGGAATATTTAATTAAGAGAGTTGTGTTTTGAAGAAGGAGTTTGAAAATTTATCAGTAAGCCTGCATGGGAAAGCAAGCCTGAGTAGAAGCTTCTTAATTGTCTTACTTTCACGAATTATTTATCTGCAGGAATTAGTGAATACAGAATACAACTTCAATTACAAAGATCAATCTCTTTACTTCAATTATATAAAATGTTGTCACTGTTTTTGTTCAGAAATAGCCATGTTATTTTCTTGAATCTAAAAATTCTCCTTAATGTACAATCCAAACTATTTTATTCAAATATATTGTCATGTCATAAAGCAACTAATAATAATAATAAAATATTCCAAAGCATAATGTAGATAGAAAATTACTTAGTTCCTTAATCCTAATAACTAACTCTATTTCCACTGATAACTATATAATTATTACAATTTCATATTTCTGAACTGTTTCTAACTCTGTTGGGATTTTCAGCAAAGACACAAAAAGCTCAGCACTCAAGAGAAGCTTTTCAAGTCAGAATTAAGAGGAACTAATGATGTTTGATGAAAAATATGCCCTGGTTTTCTTTTGAAAAGGGATGTTAGGCATCAATGCTTCTACTCTTTTCACACGAAGTATGTTCATTTGCTTGAAGGAAAATTCGCAGCTTTTGTGTGGATGAAAGAGATGCTAAACTAAAACAATTCAGTAGAAAGACCACTTTAGTAATTTAAACTACATTCTCATGCCCTTAAAAACAATCTGTAAATTTAAATAAAACAACCTGTCAACTCAGGCAAGTGAGGACTACTTTCACAATCTGCACACAGCATCTTCATGGAACTTTATGTTCAATAATACTGTTTTTCATAGAATCATAGAATAGTGTGTGTTGAAAGGGACCTTAAAGATCTACCTCCTTGCCACTAGACCTGGTTGCTCAATACCTCATCAAGGCTAGCCTTAAACGCCTCCAGGGAAGGGGACATCCACAACCTCTCTGGACAACCTGTTCCAGTCTCTCATCACCATCACAGTAAAGAACTTGTTTCTTATATTCAGCCTAAATCTACCCTCTTCCAATTTGCATCCAAGACTCCTATATTATATATTGGTCTAGATAGGTATTATCATACAGTACTAACATCAGAAGTACATTAAGACTTCACACTCTGGTGGTATTCAAGGATGCACACTTTTGTCTTTATGAAGAACAAAAGTGGGAAATAGGTGGGGCTAGAATATTGTCCCAACAAAGGAAAAACAGTAGGTGAAAGCTTGTTAAAAAAAAAAAAAGAAGTGAGACTTTTGGAATTCATACGGAAAAGCTTACACGGCAAAATAAGAAAACTTATGACTAGATAAAATTTTTTTCAATTGTCCCTCACTCCACCATATGGTATTTAATCATGCTCAATCTTCCCTTGCTGTGATTTGGGTATTACATAGTGTATTAAAGTTTGAATTATAAACTAGTGTCCTCAGCTAAAAAGAGATGGATTCCTACAGCATAATTTGTGGAATATGGCAAAACAACTCCTATGGCCTAGTTAACTGTTTGCATACCCCACAGTGAGAATTTGCATAATTACTATGACATGGTCACAGCTGCACATTTTAAGTACACTGCAATAGCTGACAGGTAGTCACTGAGAGCAGAGAATGTGATACTATATTAAAAATCATTATTTAGTATCAGTGTACTTTCGATTCTCATTTAGAGTAAAAATGGTTTTAAAACTTCATTCTCAGACTTTCAACTTGATTTTCCTCTCAAACTCCCTGAACACAAATCAGATCATAAAGATGGCGTTTTATGGTACCACCATCAGAATCAAAAGGCCAAAAAAAAAGTACTTACAGATTTTTTTGTGAATTATGCCTAATTTTTACATGCCTTACTAACATTTGAAGAAGTAAACAGTTTCTCATATGTGAACTTCTGTATCTTTCATGTGCACCGCTTTTAAATTAATTAAAACCAAATATCCACATCACCTCTCTAAAATTCAATCACTGTTACAGCTGGGTTTCCTTGCGCAATCTTGAGAACTGTAATGTAGAAAAAAAATTAAATCTCACTATTATTTACTTCTCTGAGACTTACAACATTTAAGTTATTCTGTCATGGTAGAAAAATGACAACATTTTCAAGAAAACAAAGAGCTTAGAAACACCAATAGAGAAGTGATCTGATGATGATTGAGACACACACATCTAGATGAATGTCTCTGCCACAAGGGTACTGACCAGATGTCACGTACCTCTCATAACTATTGCAGATTTTAGAAATAAGTCTTTCGGAGAAAAGAGTCCTCTGCAAAGCCATTGTTTTCATTTAACAATGAAAGACTGGCAGTAAATAATGATGTCAAGATAATTTAAGTATTTACACAATGGACTGCAAGTCCACTAGGAGGATACAGAATCCATGATGTATTGCAGTCAATATCAGAACAGCAACTATTGCAGACTGCTCTGGAGTTTCTCCCTCCTTCTTCTCTAAACTTAAATATCTTTTCCATATAAAACATAAAAGCTAGATTTCTTTCTCTTTTTTCACAAATTTATTAAAATCCTACTAATTAAGCTAGGTATTCACTAAATGAATCAAATTTAAAGTAATTTCTTAGTTCAGGCAAATAGACAAAACAGAAGGACAGTGTGTAACCTGCTTTTTTTTGTGCTTACAGAATGCAGAAGTTTGTTATGGAATGATGATATACATCCCTATTACTGTGTTTAATTCTTCATGAGGTGATGAGAGGCAGTCTTTGATTTATCATATAAGAATCTTTCCAGAGGAGCATAACATAATCACAAAACATGAAAGCTGGAAGGAACAATCATCTAGTCCTACTCTCTGCTCAAATAAGGTTTAATTTTAACATCAGAATTGGTTACCTGTAAAAAAAAAAAAA